>SAYR01044025.1:2311858-2425454 GCA_004382745.1 Argopecten irradians irradians
TTTTGAATCAACTTTAAATATCTATAATGAATAAATATCTTTTGTTTAACTCAAACATTCAACATTGTACAAAATATACTACAGGTATACTAAATTCAATATAAATGATAAGCCAATTTCTTTATTCCTTTGTTTGAGTCCTTCATTCACAGCATCTATGAGTGGCTTGACTGGTTCTAAAATGTACTTGGTTTTAACCTTCGAGCTCTATTCTGTGTGTTACAGATTCACCTCCAACCCTTGCAACAACTTGGCGCCAGTTAAGTTTTCGGAGTAGCAGACTTTCTGCCACTGTTACAAAACATGCCAGTGAGGATAGGTCCGAGGACAGTCCTTGACACCACCCAGTGCTCCCAAAATGCAGACAACATACGACACGTCCACCTCAGACGATCAAGATGTAAGTACACTTCATTGATTGATTATATGGGCGTGCTACCTTTCTTGTTCGCATACAGACAGTATGTTACCAATTGTATGTATTTTCTCTGTTACAGGAGTCAGACGGACCTAATGGAATGGGGGGCTATGGAGCGGTGGAGGCCCTGGCAGATTACCTTGTGTCCCTGAGGGATCAGATGACAGCCCTCGCCAGACGACAGGTGATTACCATCGTTTCCCTGTGGGGCGGCCTTCATCCCTTTGACAGGAGTCCTACCACCTTCCCCTCTCGTCACCGAACTAGGGCAGTCGCCCGATTTGAGTCGTCGAAGACAGGGTGGCCCTTGAAGTGGAGTCAACCAAACAATACTTCCTCGGTCAGAACGCAGGACCTGCACAGTGGCCCGACTCTAAACGTGGAGGCAATCATCATACGCCTATGCACGGCTTTCTCGTCACCAGTGCAGAAGCAGGGAGCCTCTTGTACCAAGTGGACCATGGTGATGCAGGCATACAAGGCGATCCGCGACAAGTTCCTTGACAACCAGCAGGTCATGTCGCAGATTCAGCTTGTGTCACCAGTGGTAAGTAATATATGTATTCATATTGTGTATGTAAAATGCTACAAAGAATATAGAACGGTGGAAAGGTAAAAAGTAATTGTTTTGGCTGATTGTGAAACTATTGCATACAATGAAAACAAATTGATGTTATGTTTCATTCCGGTATTTTACAGGTTCAACAGAAGATCGAAGAGACATGATCGCAGTGCGTTGAAGCAAGGGTTACAGATCGAGATTTCGGAGGAGAGCTGAAAGCTCCTGTCCCACGTCGTTTGAACATGCAACCTAACCGGTCAGGGTATCCCAAAGCCAGCAACACCAGTTTGATTCGTCATCCAACACCGCAGGTTTGTCAGCAACACGGAAGTGTCGTCAGAAGTTCATATTGCCAACGAGCAGCGCCACGCCAGTAACATTCGGTTGCCACGACCGTTGTCTCTGCGCCGGTTTCTGTTACTTCTGTTCTGGCTCCCTTTGCCAAGATTCCTCAAGGGCCATACCAGATATACTTTGGGTCTGCGCCTTCGATGACTGTTCCTCTTCTGTTACAGATACCTAGTCCAGGTCAGCAGTTTGTTCCTATACCAATACAGCCATCGCCGCCTCAACAAAGTCCTGTTCAGGTGGTTCCTCAAAGCGCCATTCCGATTCAGCAGTTCGTCCCTATACAGATACTGCCATGCTCTCTACGAAGTCCTGTTCAGGTGGTTCCTCAAGGCACCATTCCGACTCAGCAGTTCGTCCCTATACAGATACTGCCATCCCCTCCTCTACCAAGTCCTGTCCAAATGGTTCCTCAAAGCACCACTCCATCACAGCAGTTTGTCTCGATTGTACCACAGGAATCCACGATGTCGCGTCTACCATCACCACTTCGTCCGTCACCATCCAGCCCTGGCCCATCGCGAAGCAGCAACTCGTACTACAAACGTCAAAACGAAGAGGTCGAGAAAGGCAGGGTTGTGAGGACTGCAATATTATCATTTGAAGAATGGACAGAGACGATGAAGGCTAGAAGCTACACCACCAGAGAAATACCAAGATTTAGGGATCCCTGATCTCCGTTTACATATACCAAGCGCTGGACAACAAGGCACAAGGGGGGGATATAAATATTTTAATGCTGCCTAGCAACACTGCTAGAAGGTCCCAAGCCCTTGAAAAAGCAGAGGGGAAATATTTGTATTCACTGAAAAAACCCCAACAAACACTGTGATAAATGGTGTAGTGTCGATAGCAATTCCTATGGTGAAGTGGCTATCACAATTGTCACTATGTGGCAGGAGACCCGGGTTCGATTCCTGGTGGGAATTTCAGCACAATTGGTTTGTTACAGCTTTTTTGGTCATATTTTGATATATCGAGTCATAATTATATGAAGGATCATTCAAAGATAAAATTCTTGGTTCATGTTGCGAATTAAATTTTGTAACTGTGTATGAAATTTTCATTTTGGGTTCATTTTGCAAATTAAATTGTTTAATTTTATGTGAAATTTCCATCATTTTTTTTCTTTTCATTTGAAAAAAACAACAAACACTGTGAAAGACCGTGCAGTGTTGACAGCAATTCCTATGGTGAAGTGGTTATCACACTTGCCACTATGTGGCAGGAGACCCGGGTTCGATTCCCGGTGGGAATTTCAGCACAATTGGTTTGTTACAGTTTTTTGGTCATATTTTGATATCTCGAGTCATTATTAGGGCTTTTCACCATGTGGTGAAAATACCTATTGTTTTGTTCTGTTTTTTATTATTATTATTATTACAAGCTAACCGATATTTACATAATATATAATTCGTTTTTCGCAATTTTCAGTCATGTGGACATGACGTACAGTACATACGAATTATTTTTCATGATGAATAATTTGCGTGCCTCTGTGCTTGGGCTGAGGTGACCAATATTACATTTCACGGTCCCGGAATAGCAGTTGAGATGGGTTGTTTTTATCTTGTACATACGTTCCTTCCACATATTCATAATTCTAAATATAATTGTCGAAGACAGATATATTTGGATCAAATTATCGATGAAAATTTACATAATTCTTATGTTTAAGACCACGATCGAGTGTATTGTGGGTAGCGATAGGCCTAGGACGTCTCCTTGCAGGCGGTATATGTAATTTTCAAATTATTATCTGCCTAGATGAAATAAATGATTTGTTTTAATGTCCAGATGACAGGAGTCATCTCGTCTTTCCGTGTCAACACCAAAATAAAACTAACAGGCCTATTCAGGGACACGTCCTTGGCCTAGCTACTGTAAGATACTGACCGTGTATATATCCGATGTAAATCCTCAGATAACCAACTTCTACTTAAGTAGTTTAACATATCTACTTAAGTACTTCATTGCTTTACCAGCTTCTACTTAAGTAGTTTACGTATCTACTTAAGTACTTCATTGTTTTAACAAACTTCTACTTAAGTAGTTTAACATTTCTACTCAAGTGTTTCAAACCAAGCTTCTTAAGGCAAAAAAAATGTGTCTGTTAATGGTTACCCGACTGACCCTTATTTTTTTTACCCCCGACCCTAAATTTTTCACACTTTTCTACGAAAAAAACCCAGTCGGGATTTCGATCTCATATAATAAAAAAAAATCCTCCCGACCGACCGACTCTATTTTTTGGCAAATGTAACCCTAAACAGACATATGTTTTTTGGTCTAAGAAGTTTAACATATCTACCTTCGTATAGTAACCAACTTCTACTTAAGTAGTTTAGCATACAATGTATCTACTTAAGTACTTCATTGTTTTAACCAACTTCATGCGTGCCCAAAAACGATTCAATATTCAATTCAACCAACTTCTGCTTCTCATTACTTTTGCACGGGGCGAGTTGGTTCGTGGATGTTTTCTAGATGATTATGTAAAATGTACTTAAGTAACGAAAACCAAAGTTACACTAAAGTAAAACTAAACAATACTTAAAGGGACAATTCAGTCTAAGAGAACATTAATATTTGTATATATATCAGATAAAACAACTTCTAATGGAAATTACATCAGTCAGTTTTACTGTGATATGCCTGAAACGCCTATGGTGGTGACACGTGTGTGAAATATTCAAACTTGCTCGCTGTCCGCCATTACACACTGTGGTCGAACTTCTTGTATGCCGAACCCTGTCCCTTGCTCGTAAAGTAATGCAACTTTTGGCTAGAACTGCTCAAATCGCTCTGACAGTAGTGTGTTTACCTTATTAGGTGAATTGTCTTGCCTAAAAATCATTTTATCACCTTCTCAGTGGTTATGTAGTTCATTTGTTTAACGTGCGTGACTTTGGCTCGGGTATGGGTACAGAGTTAATATTGTACCTGCTTAATCGTATTGATCAACGATTTGATATTTCAACGATTAATTATTTAAATTATACTTAACAATTGATCGGTGGAATTTGATCAAGTTTTACGTTATAGTGTTTCATATTAGAAATGTAGAACAATACATTTATGCTATAGTTTGCTTATATGGTTATTGTAAGAAGAAATTGTTGCGCATGTGTAGTGGAATGGTCTCTTAAGTAAATACAAAACACACATCAGGTGGACCTAACAAATTCCATAAGTACATTAAGGTATGAGGGTAAAGAAACTCTTAAAGTAGTTTTGGTAGCATTATCCATGAAAACGGTACTTCATTCCATACAAGGTAGGGCCTAACAATGCACAGTCGATGTCGAAAACAGATCTCGATTTGATGCACTCACTCAATATAAAAAATGAATGTTATTGCCGAAACCTTTAGGACTAAAGATAGTCTTAAGTCTTCAAGATCTCTTTTAATGTAATAAGAAAAAAACACGAAAAAATCACGATAGCTACTCGCAACCCATGGTACCGCGGTTTCTCGGTTTTCGACGACGAAAGACCAAAATAGATTTTTACACACAATGTTAAACATATTCAATTCAAATCATTAATTATATGTTTCAGAAGCATGTTAATGATGTTTTGTGCATATATTTCAGGAATTTCATTTACTAAACGAAGCATGTGTATATCCACAAACGCTGTTAGATTTACAATGTAGCCTACGTAGGCTACTGTTCTTTTTGTCAAAGTGGTTAAATAATGAAATGTTTCAAGATAAGTAACACTTTTATTTAAACTATGTTTAAGCTGTATATGAGTGCAAATGCCACCATAATACACAATGAATGCTTAATCAATCCTTCAAAACGTCAGTCAAATCGTCAGCTCTGAGGATTAAAAAGTGACGTCATTGGAATGTTCGCGGATCAAATCGTCAAATTTAGAAATGGTAAATCAGAATAAAGAAATTAATCATTTTAATACTCACATCGCAATATTTTCATATCGCAACTTGTTACATGGAAATTCTATACCTGTATCGAGTTCTATGCTCATTAATATCGATATTAGTGCTGAAATATCTGGTTTATTATTGTTCCGCTACTTTTGTTGAGTTTGAATTCGCAAATTCGAAGGGCGTCAGAACGCTTGTTTTCAATCGGAATCAACACCTGTAGTGATAAAGATTTTCTCAAAAAAGTAAGAAAACAAAATACATTAATTTTGCTGAAAACTAAAAAAATCGTTCTGATTTCGGAACAGTTGAAATCATGAAGATACCTCTAACAGTATTTTTATTATTATTAGTATATATTATGTAAAGTAATTATTATTATTCTACAATTTTTTGTGTCCAAGATACAGCAAATATTTTTGATGTTTTATGTAGACCGTATAAAAGACTAACTTTTATTCAATTACAGCAATTAGGTCAAAGGTCAAACAAAAAAGTTCGCTATGGGTTCAAAGTTCACAAATTTTATTTTTTTTGATTTTGGGAAATTTCTTTTACATATCGATGCAGAATGTCATTCTGATTAATTGGGTGTCTTTTATTTTTACGGTAGCACTTCCGGTTAATGCTGTATGCGATTTTGAACAATCCTTTGATATTTGCTAAATTCCCGCCAAAATGTTTAACATTATATATTGTCGAACTGAATGACTAATATAGTCTGCAATTGCTATAGAAAAGACCCTCTAATGTTCCTCTAACGTTTGATATGATTTTTCATCTTAAAAAAACAAAATGGCCGCTATGACGTCATATCTTAAAATTTAAAAATGCTTATAACTCACTAACAGTTCTTTTCACAGGTTTCATCCAGTAATATTTTTTGCAGATAATCTTAAGCGTAAACTTTTTCTCTCTACATGTTATTACAAAAAATGGCAACTTCCGGTTTTCGGTAAGGGTCAAATATTAAAGGTCCTGTTTTTAACAATAAACTTGAAAACTTTTCTCCTGAAGTTCTGTAAGGTCTAGGATCTTCATATTTCATATATAAGATGTCCAGGGGATTGGCTATAAAGTCGGATACTAGGAATGACCTTGACCCATATTCAAGTTCACAGGGGTCAAATACACATATCATAAATAAATTGTGTAAATGGTCATAACTAACTTATCATTCTTTCATGCAATTATGTTATTTGAAGATAATCTACAGGGCAATGTTTTTCTAATAATAATTTGTTATATCAAGAGATCCCAGAGGGATCTTGGCGCCCACCATTGAGTGAACTTTATTGGATCTTTGTAAAACTGATCTTTTCTCTGCTTTTCCTTCTTTCCCTGCTTCACCCACCTGTCGGCCATGTTGTTTTCCGATTGGTCCCAAAATGCAATATGCATAACTAGGGACCAAGGGAAACCTATACATGAAATTTCAGAAAGATCCTTTTAGTACTTTCTGAGAAATAGCGATAAGAAACTTCAAACGTTAAGGCGCATCCGATCTCTTTATCAATTGCTCAAACGAATTTGGAAATATGAATTGGATTAAGATGAGAGTTCTCTTCGGCTGATCAAACTTCATGCTGATCTTCACTAAAACACTTTTATTCAGGGCTGAAAGTCAAGGTCATTTATTGGTTATAACTTCAAAACCCAACCATATAGGACATATAGTGCCAGGTTTTTTTGGGATGAAATTAACTATTTTTAATATTTTTATCTTGAAGTAAAATTAGAAGCTAAAACTTTTCAATGATGATAATGATGTAAATTACGTAACTTTTGTAAACGAAGAAAAATACTAATTCGTCTGCTCCTGTTTTTAAAAGAGAAAAAAAAATTATTTGTCAGCGATGGAGCATCTTTAGAAAACATGTAATTTAATTACAACAAATGGCAGGGATTGAAGTTAATAGCGGATTAGTTATTGTGAATTTGAGATGTGAATCACATCCGCTGTCAGCAGCCGATTTATATTCAAATAACGAAGACGCTGCTAATATCGATGTTGTATGCTATATTCATGTAGTCATATATATTATTCAATCAAACATTGAAAGATAGAAGCGCAGGGATCCGGTAATAAGTGACATTTTATATAATTATGGACCATCAGAGTACCCTAAGACCATTTTAGACGTTTTAGAGGTCTATATCAAAACTTCGTAAAATCTTTATCTACTATATACGTATGTAGTAAATATGTAGAGTATGATTTTAACCGATTTTTGATCTAGATCTCTTAAAGTCTAAAAATGGTCTTAGGACACCGGTGGGTCCATACTAATATAAACTGTAACTAAATCTCAAATCCCTGTGGGCACAAGCGGTAAAAATTCAAATGCCCTACCGACAGGGCCTTCATTTTTTGTTTATTACTGCTGAGAAAACAATCAAAAGATAAATTCAAATGATAAAAGATGATAAACGTTGGAACATCAGTTGTTCGAGAATCGTTTGTTCTCATGGGCGTTATTTTTTTCACAAAGGTGAAGGTCAAAGACTCGGGTCAAAGCCAACCCGAAACGATCAGTGATCCAACAGAGAGCGTCTGGGATTTCTTTCTTAACATTTAATAACGCACGATGTCAATGCCTTTGTGCTAACAACAGTTGGTAAAATAATTGATAAACATTTTTGATGTGTTACGCAGAATTAAGATTATCGGAGTCCGGAACCAGACAAATGCTATAGAGGGATAGCCACACAAGGTTTTCATCGAAACGAACCGAGTACACCCTAAGCCAGTCGATTACAGGGCGAATTTAGACAGAACTCGACCTTGCAATTGGGCAACTGGACAGACATATTACCATGATACGCGCCGGATGTAATTATTATTTTGCATATTAATTGCAGAGTTATATGCCCATACGGATAGATAATGATAGTTACGTCATGTTAATATAAGCGTAACTTCATATTTTCAGAGAAAAAAACTACGTGAGTTTTGCTAAAAAATAACGCCGTCAAGGTAAATATTCCCCTGCAAGGGAAATAACTCTGTATTTTGCACAAGGAATGCACTGTTAGTGATTATGATGAAACTAATTCACGTCTTGTGGTGCTAACGTAAATTAAATCGGTTATGTAAGTAGTCAATATTAGATGCCTAAAGAAAGTGAAGAAGCTCAAATACTTTATTTGGATACGAGTCCTTTCCGCTGCCAAGTTCTGTGGTAAATCGGCAAACTTCGGCACTTTCCGTTCTCGTTTGCGGAAAGTGCCGAAGGTTCCCGATTGGTTTTGTGGTAAATGCTATGGAAGCAAAAGTACCCAGAAAAAATGACCTCTAAGTAATTTGAGTAAAGAAAAAATCATGCTAATTCAGAATTTCAAATGCAGCTATTGAGTAATTCGTATCATAATATACAAAATATATTAACATTATGATTTTATTGAAATTAAGATACAAAAGAAATTTCCGCGACTGAAATATAACATATGTGATCATTTGGTAAATGAAATCGTTAAACACCAATATGTACCAATTTGAAAGAAACAATGCACAAAAATATACCAATACGTATGTAAATGTCTATAATGTTTATTTTGCGTCTGTATCAACTGCTTTCGAAACGACATTAACATCCTTGCTATTTTAAACAAAAACATAAGGTTTCGTTAATGCGTTTTTCATCTCTTTCTGTCTAAACAACACCGAGTGAGGCTGGGCATGCGCTAAAACATTGTCTTACATTTTAGAACTTAATATAAATGGCAACGGTTGTTTGTTCTAAACATTTTTCGTGTAATTTACGGACGTCCACTTTTTGTATTTGATTAGGTCTCTTCCTGGACTACGTCACTGCAAAACTAAACATTCTGTGTTCAACAACAGATGAGAAAGATAGAATCGAACACTACGTTGCTTTGAAGTTAGGTACCTTCAAAGGAAGTCTCTACACGCCTAGGCTATGATTGTTAAGTTTTGTTGCCTTCAATTTTACTATGAAATATAGATAAGGGGTGGATATTACGTATCAAAAACCGCCAAAAACAAAGCAATACATGCATAATACCTAAATACTACTCGATGGCATTTCAATGTTTCGCATCTTGAACAACCGCCTTTGCATCTCTGTTCTATGGGATGTTTCGAAAGCAATTCATTCGGGAAGCGTTTGAGTCATCGTCGGGTTTGAGACTGCACTTGTAAGTTCTTTTAGTTGAACCATTCCACGTGATAGCGCGTGCCACAAGAAAAGTACGTATTACGTCATTGAACAATATAGTTGAGAAACAGAACACGTACTCAAATACGAGAAGTGTTTCTAATTGAAGAGCCACACATGTTTACGGAGATTCGCAATCCGCCCAGTATGCTTTATTGACCTTTTCATACTCAGCGAAAAGTCGAGATTTCCAAGAGTTTAACTATAAATACAAAGAATATAATTTTATCTATGTGTCTGATATGAATTTCAAAGCAAATTGTGGGAATTTTAGTGTTATATATTCAACTATATTTATTATTACACATTTTACGACGTCAAGAAAACTCCATCAGCTGAATTTATCCCAATGTGCGCCAAACACATTTTCAGTGGTGAAAAAAACGCTTTTCTGTTTTGCATAGGAAATAAACGTATTCCAATGAGAGTTGGAATTGTTGGTGTCATTGTAGCTTGCGAGGAAAGATCCACAACGTGGTCAAGAAAAAATGTCTAGTTCGCTCTCTGCAATTACACGCTGGCAGGGCTGCGTTTTGTAGGCCGAATCCGCCAGTAGTCCATTACAACTCAAATTGCTCTTACAGAACAAACGTAAAAGCCCAAACGTTTGTTTTCCGTAAATCTCATCCAATCTTGGGAAAACTCCAGATGAATGGCCAGAAGGGGAAAACAATATAGACTTGTATACGTTTGTTATTCTATCAGAACGGTTTAACCTAGTACAAGAGGTTCGACCTTACTAATGAAATGCGCCCCGTGATCGGGAACTAGTAAGTACTGACGGTTCCCGATTGCCCCTTAATTCAGTGTCAAAGGTCAAATACGTGCATTTTCTTTATGGTGGATCGCAGGTTTGCGACACGCAAAAAGTACTGAAAAAGTCTGGGTTTTTTTCTTTATTTTTTTTTTTTTTTTTTTTTAGCGTCGTAAATCTTTTGGTGTATAATTTAAAAACCTTCTAAGCTGACACAAGATGTAAATAAGAATCACAAAAGGATCACCTGATCTGGCCAAAAGTTCCGAGTTAAAGAAAACTCTAATAACACTCTTTTAAAGTGTACGTGTCCCTGCATTCTTTATACTTTGAAGCCGTAATATATCCTAGAACTAACAAGAGAAAAAAAAACACAGATTCCCTGCCAGTTCGTCTCTTCTTGTTTGGCAACAGTTCTAGAGATAGTGTCGAAATTTCAATTCAACTTGAGACACAAAAATACTTTATATTAGATTACCCTACCGTTTTTAAACCCCAACACCGGTTACCGAATCCGCGAAGAACACTTCTCTTTATTTCACAATACAACGACAGTTTGCGAGGTACAAAGTAGATTAATAGGCACGCACGTTTAAGGATAGAGTTATGCGGGTTCTCTTTACAAGTTCGGAATCTTGTTTTCGATCAATACATCCAATGGTCCTTGAATTTTAATTTTGTCTTTTTTCCAAACATGTTTACATATACACAGGGTATAAAAATTGACATTAAAGAAGGAGAGTCGAATTGCTATTCCGTTAAAAGAAATTTACCGGAAATGTGTCAAGGTTTCATGCCGTTGATTTGTTATTAGTAATAAAATGTGTAGAAATAAATGTAAATTCTCGTATATCTCCAGACTTCGACCTTGCTTACGTGCATTTGAATTTTAATATACAATATTATGTATTCGTTTGATACAATATACCTATTACCTACCAAGTCGAATTGAATTCTATGGTGATGTATTAAATAAACATTTTCGCTACATTATGAATCTGAGCCTGTCTGTAATGCTCTGACATCTAAATAGACCAGTGATGTCATTTCAGTTAAATGCTTGAATAGACTGCATTGCATGCTGTAGTTTTTCTACTCTCCGCTAGGCTTCGCCCCGAATATACATGCAGTATTTATGAGCGCAGCCTAGCGGGAGAATTGGTACTAAGGCAGGTAATCCCGTATAAATGCTTGAACTACATTTCATGTTTTTACCGACTACTAATATTGGTGTCAAGTTTTCAAGACGGGTGAATGCCAGAGTATTCGGGGGGAAATCAACGACCTACTTTGTACAGTAACTGTCCGCTATGTGTCGTAACCTCACGACCAATTATAGAAACAGCATTAGAAGGTCTATAAATTATCAATATATCACCCAGTTCCACTTCATGTCATCCAAACTCCAAGGAAATTTTCGGCAATCTACGGAAATGATTTTACAATAAAGAGTGCACGCCTCCTTGGCGAATCTAAAAAAATCTTAAACTTGATTTTGAAGTGATCGCGGCACCACACATATTCACTACAAGTGGGATATTCCGTTCTCTTAAGGAGATACCAGACACTGTACAAATGATCGATTTCTAAACTCAAAAATATTTATAAATATATCCAACATCCAAGATGAAACAAGAAAGGAAATTTGGAACACTTATGGCAAACAGATGTGGACTGTTTTCGGCAGGGTATAAATATTAAGGAGAAGTAGCGCCAAAGTATATACATATTTACTTTTACAGTAGCACCGCTGGAACGGAAATACGTGTATCTATATCGAGGTGTAAAATATTTAACACTGATGCAAGTACATATAACTCTAAGGGCTGTTGGTTAATACAAGACTGAGATTCAGATTGCACAAGAGAAAAACGTTCGCATATGTTCATAATTTGACTTCCGTAAACATTTCGTCTGATTTTCTCTGAATAAATTGATTAATTATTTTACTATATTTTTGAGAGCGCATTATATATTTGTTAGAATTACTCTAGCAGAATATCGAATGTCAGTCAACTTTTTTGAGTTGGATTACAACATTTTCAAGTTCCGTGATTTTTTATGGTTTCGCGTTAAACCTTTATTTTACTTTAGATGCAAAAGAGTTTTCGTGATCCGAGTTTTCAGTTACATGTCAGCATGCAAATTGCCTTAAAACCATTTAATTCAGCTTCCACTGAATAACGGAATTTTCCTAACAAACAGTTTGAACAAAACCAGACTTTGTTTATAGCAAACAAAGGGGTTTTCTTTTAAAAAAGATAAATATTCAAAAGGTTGAAATGAAAACAATGCAATCGAAGAAATGGCTGTCAGACATAAATGCCTCCACATTCAAACGAAACAAGAATGGAAGGACACTATATTTATCATTTCATGAAGGAGAATAAAGATATTTACACCCGTAAGAGGTGTTCAACAAGGTTCAGGATCTTCGCCTTGGATGTTATTGAAATGATGGCCTCAAATCTCAAATATGCTGTCTTCGAAATTGCAGCTGTACTGCAGTAGCAAATAGCGAGATCATCCTTAAACCTTCTATAATGTATCAATGTAATATCGTGTCTATTTAATGAAATGACAACCTATTCAGACACCTAACTCACAACCCGTCGAAATAACATTTTAAGTCAGAGTTATTCGCGTTTTTCTACCTAATAGCCAGCAGCAATGTGAAAAACCTGTTATTTACGGAAACAAGAAATTAAGACGTCGTGAAAAAGTTGTTAGGTACGGAAACGCGAAATTCAGACTCCGTGAAAAAGTTGTTAGGAACGGAAACGCGAAATTAAGACGTCGTGAAAAAGTTGTTAGGTACGGAAACGCGAAATTAAGACTCCGTGAAAACGTTGTTAGGTACGGAAACGCGAAATTAAGACTCCGTGAAAAAGTTGTTAGGTACGGAAACGCGAAATTCAGACTCCGTGAAAAAGTTGTTGGGTACGGAAACGCGAAATTAAGACTCCGTGAAAAAGTTGTTAGGAACGGAAACGCGAAATTAGACGCAGTGAAAATGTTTTTATTTGAACTAAGCACACCAATATTTATTATGAAATCTGATAAGATGACAGTTAATCATTTATCTATTTTTTTTTTAAATTCTTTATCTGGGAATTTAAAAATCAATTGCTTAAAATAAAATTGCACCCAGCACAACAATCACGCAATACACCGCATAATTGGGAGGCCGTCCTTACATGACCATAGCTGTTAAAGGGACAATTCACTCAGGCTATTTTTTTACATAACCAAGAAGCAAAATTTGGCATAAATGTATTGTTCTACATTTCTTATGAAACATTTAACTCAATATATTGACAAATTCCACGTTATTTTTAAGTATTTTAATTGATACCGTTGTAACTACAAATCGTTGATTAATACGATTAAGCAGTTACAGTATGTATTCTGTTAGAACCGGTTTTTTCCCCGATACATGTACAAATCTTAATGTCTTAGATTGAATTGTCCCTTTAATAGGACGTTAATTAATCAAACAAACAAACAAACAAAACTTTACAGTGCCTTTTCTAAAAGTATTTGAACTAAGCACACCAATATTTATTATGAAATCTGATAAGATGACAGTTAATCATTTATCTATTTTTTTTTTAATTCTTTATCTGGGAATTTAAAAATAAATTGCTAAAATATGTTTTATGGCCACAGTGATGCTATCCGTGCATTCTTTCATTTAAAAATGCAAAATTTGCTTCAATATACGCCATTAGAAATATTGCGCTTCCTAAATACTACGAATCCTTGTCTATTTACCTTAGAAAACACGGGAAAAACATGTAGGTGTAAATGCATGGTACATGCTCGTCGCCATGTAAACGTCAAACAAATGCTATCAGTTTTCTCGTTCTTATCATGGTGATATATGCATTAGCTTTACGCAATAGAAAATTATGGGAGCGGTTGGACCGACTATCCTCAATATCGGTACCACATCACAGATTTTTGGGTCGGAGTGTTGAAAGAAGAGGAAGATAAATATCAAACTTTTAATTAGATTAGATCCAACATGTTTACACAACACGTAGCGCCACCTGGGATTTCCGTCACGCTGACCTTTGACCCCAGGCGTCTTCCACGCGGCGAAAGCGATGCACAAAACGTAATATTCCTCAAATACAACGCAGAAATATCGTTACCCGCATAAACTGTACCCCTCCTCCATTTCACCCTAGACGTAATCTTTTGTTCTTTCACATTACATATGTACACTGTGCATGTAGATATATTCGCCCACGTTAACCAGAATCAAATGTCTCTTACCGCAAAGCATTATCAACCAGTGACCTTTGACCAATCCCAGACATCGTACATTTGTCTTAATCTCATCATTAGTGACACACTGACCCATTCTACATTTATATCACAAGTCGCACGCGCATTACACGCGCCAACTGGGTTCACGTGCTAAAAGACCAGTACACAATGTTTATATCTTCCAATACACAAACTACGGTGTACGCAATATACCTTAGTACAGTGCTTTGAATAAAACTCATTAGGCAAAGACACTCACTTTACACCAATGACAAGCCTTCCACAAATACCTTGTAACTTAAGAATGAACTGTTCCGAAAACTCTTTTAGAAGAGTTCAAATGAGTCATTCAGGGGTTGATGAGTTATAAACAACTGTTGATCATCTTTGCTGACTTACTTAACTGACAGTATTTTAGTTTTTTCTTGATATAAATTCCTATTGTGTATCAAGAAAAATGATTTGGTCTGATTTATTTAAACGTCTAATTAACAGTCATAAAAGGTCATTTAAGGACGTGCTTGGATAAGGAAGTGGCCGAAAACCGCAGTACTCGGAGAAAACCCACCAAATGGCGGTCACTTTCTGGAAGGTTCCCCACTTGATATTCGAACTCGCGACTTTAATCATTCTCTGCAAAAAGCTTGAATTCAATTGGGAGTTAACTGTGCGTTTGAGTCCATGGTAAACAAACATGGCGTCGCGCTATGAATGGTAAATAAAAATCAGTACCTTATTCAAGATAATGTATTTCCTTGGCGAGTTTGGCCCATAAGTGCATGGTCCATAAACAGGTTGCTATATGTTGCAGACAAACGAACCAAATTGTCGACAAATTACTTGGTTTCAGTCTCACTTCCAGAAAAATCGCCAGAAGCCTGAAGGTTTAATACGGAACGAAATCGTATAAACTTAGCGACAATCACTGATTCACTATACTGAGACCTATAAATGTATCAAGCAGATAACATGGAATTGGAATACAGTATTGTCCAGTGGTCAAGGAAGGGGGATGACCCAGGGCACTGGACCAAGTGATTTACATTATCACTCTATAACTGGTTGCTATAGTTACCCGATACAGCCTCGCTCCAGGTGCGGAAGATGGCGGAATCAAATTCTAAACAATTATCGCTAGGAAGTGATTGTCCAACCAAATTGTCGATTCAAAGTCCGGTTATCTTCGCCATCGCAAACATACAGTTATGTCTAAAATTGAGGTTGCAATCGTGAATAGTCGTCACTATCAACACATTGGAGACAATTTCCTACAAATTTGTCTCAATTTGTTTAATTTCCGGAGTATGTCATAAAATTCTTCGCGATGATGTGATTCGGTAGTACTATAGATTTCAATTTTATGTCGTTTGTAGTCTTTAGATAGCTTACAGAAATTGTGCAAATCGTATATGAATTTAACGACTGAAGCCATTAGTATTTATCCGTAAACAAGTTTCTAGTTGAGGAAGAGAGCCAAAGTTTCGACATGACAAAATTTTATTTATTTGTTTTACAAAAGTTGGTCTGCTCGAGTTTTGTATCACATTTTCATCATCAGTTATCTTGCTGCTGCAGAATTCATTAATGTTTCATTACCCATTACTTCGCTAATTACGTTCGAATTTGTCGACCTTGCTGTGCCATTTGAGGGCTTAAAAAGGCGACTAAATTTGGGATCACATTTCTCACCTTCTCACTTCTTTACCACTTTTTTTCAATTCCGAAAATAAGTATTGAAGTATTTGTACTAAGATTTCGACTTCAAATACAGTCTGCATTTTAATCAATCTGAACAAAATAGATTTTCGTAAAGACACTTTGCTTTTGCAAAATGTGGTCAAATCGACGGTATCATTGAACATCATTATCGAAGACTTATTAATATCAAATATCACCAGGACGGAGAAAAATAAACTCTGATACATCATAATGGCCTAAACCTCCTTAACGGGGGACTAAGGTTGGTTCGCCTGTGATAGTTGTTTCAGTGCGACAACCCTGTATGATCATAATTTTGTACCATCGTCAGGATACAAAATTAACATCTGGTTGGTCGATTAATTATGTGGCATGTTGCGTATTTGAGGTTCGTGTGTGCATTTGGAAGGCTGCGGTATATTCGTGTTGTGTCTATTTGTTGCTTTTGTCCTTGCAGGTAAGGTGTTAGAATTTAGACTAAATTTAGGATTATATATTTACTCATTTTTCCTAACTAACATTCTTTTTCTTGACACCGTCTCAATTTTGGCCTTCTGTTGTGTGCTCGCCCCTGTGAGGCAGAGTCTTGGTTTTCTTTCCTGGCCGAGGCACACCGTGCCGGCCATAGTCTATAGAAGTGGTAGTTTCAGCTCCTGCTTAGCATTCAGAATTAAGAAGGTGGGACGACTGGTTTTTCCGTTGTCAGTATAATGTTACCGATTAGGATGTGTTGCTTGGTGTCTTTGGTATGCGGGATGCTTCAGTGATATAACACTATAATCAGGACAAGAGTTCCACTATACAAGAAGACAAAACACGACTATCGAATTTCACAAACGTGAGACACCACATACACGGGCGAACCAGTTGCCAAACTCCCTTTATCCTGAGGGTTAAGCAAATGAAAATTAACGGCATAATTTTTACATATGAAAAACACCAATCTGTCATTTGAGAATCAACGAGTTTTCATATATATGTCTGTTGTTGGATTAATGTGCAATTAATGTGACATTTTCAATCAGTCAGTTAGAATTAAATCCATTTCCGGTTTCATTTACGAAAAATACAATGATCAATTTGTTAATTGATACAAACACTCTTGTAATTTGGATTTTTCATCTGCTCTTTTGCCTGCCCCTTCGCCCCTGCTTTTACATCCTTATGTCCTCGCACTTGATCCAACTTGAAATTCCAGTGGCGTAGAAAGATGAAACGTAATGGGGAGGGGCAAAGGTCCTCAATATTTTGTAACCAAGTACGAATTATACATAGGAGTGAGGATGCCAAATGCTCATTTTTAAGTTAACATGACGTCCAATCCCGATGGTAGACCACGAACACACTGATTTTGTCACGTCCCTGGGGACTCGTTATGTCTCTTAACATCTAAATATAGATCAATAACTCCCTCTAACAAAAAACGATATGTCACGTGGTGCGGCCGTGTTCTCAGATGACTAGACACTTCTGGCCGGTAGTCTCGTTCAACCAGACTCTTGTTGACTTGACCTTGTGTATGCTTTTCAAGCGCTAGTCTGAACGAGACAATGCTGATCAGACAAATTTTGGTGGCGGAGACAAATGATGATAAATCTTAATGATAACGCTGTTAGGCAAAACGGAATGACCACAAAATAATTGTTGACTAGCTATATAATTTTAGCGTTGTAATGGAGCATCCTCGTTATTCCAGGGATTACTGTCACTCGTTATATCCACTCCTGGATGAGCTCACAGCAATCTGAAGGTTTGTAATTTGTGTTCAACAGCAGATGAGACAGGTGTTTTGGTCCTTTAATGTACATCAAAAGAATCGGCTAATGATACACTGTATGGATTTATAATTGGACTTTGTGATCTTCAAAGGAAGTAGACTGACTTGTGATTACATGGTCAGTATATGTACGACATATACATATTCTAAAGGTGGATGTAAACACAGTGATAGCAACCCCTGAGATATCGAGCATGGAAGATACTTAGTTTTTGGTATTATTTTTTTATTTTCTTTATACAAGCTGGTCAACACCTAAGTTGTCATACATATGTATAAAAAATAAACCCATCATTCTGCCTTTAGTTGTTCTATGATGATGAGCTGATTACCGTGGCATAAAAGGAAGACGCATCTTCCCCTAAATTCTGATGAACTACGATGGGATTTTAAAGATGTTTCAAGTTGGGAGTGTTGATGAATACTTTTTGACAAGCGATGATTACGAAAGTACACCTTACTCATCCGTAACCACATTCTATAACCACAAAAAGTGATGATAACTGGCTCTACTGGGTTCACCTGGTACTGCATGCTGTTATGGCAGAGATTCCAACTGTGACGTACGAGGGATGCTTAAATACCAATCGACAATCTGCAATGTTCTTCAGATAAGGATATTAAGATACCATCAAATTAGGCGATATAACATGTAAAACAACTATAATATCAACGACAAAACATTAACAAAAGCAAAATAACAATAGCTACAACATCGACAACAACATCATCATCAACAACAACAGCGACAACGACAACGAAAGCAGCAACACATTAACATTTCTACACCGAAGCATCAAAAGCAGCAATATACGTCAGCTTGAACAATACATAATGAATTGGAAGAAATTATTAAGGGTGTAAAAACAATGAAACAAAAAAAGGAAAAAAGGAAATAAAGATAGAGGAAAATAAAAAAGAAAGAATGAAGCTCCATTTTATGGATTTTAACAGCACATGACTTTGAAAAAAAAAAGAATATAAAAAAGTAAAGTTTCAATAACAAAAGAGATACAAGATTGGAGAGAAAAATCAAATCCTGATTAGGTTTATATACGCCTAATTTCGATAATCATCTGTTAACAGTTTCGATAAACACAATACGTTACACTGTTCATGTCCATGTAAAATTTGTACTCAGTTTTTCTCACTGTGAAATATGCCTGTACTCTACACACTAGCATAGTTTAAGAAGCTACCACTGCGAGACAAATACTCTGAGAGTTCAGCAAGTAAACTTATAATGTCTGGTAACGACCCCCGACTGGGTCATATACCTGGAGAAAATAACTGTAAGTCTAAGCATTAATCTTATGACATGGTTGTTCATGGATATTAAAATGTTTAATCTGATAAAGGTATACTTAGGTTACCATTGGGGATATAAAAGGCATATAAACTTTAAGTTCCCTCCTGCAGTTCCGCTTCCACAAAAATTATAATTAACAAAAACAAAATATTGTAATGCTGTTAACCTCTATTTTCGCGTATAACATATTTCGCATTCTTGTTATATCTACAAATACATAAACTCGAGATCTATGTCTGTTATCGCGGTAATAATATCTTCGTGATTTCACGCCACATTGCTATGATCGCGAAAAATTTCTCTGCGAAATAAATGAGAAATTATTGAATGATAGCTACTTTTAAGATCCAAATCGCGAAAATTTAAAATCACTTACATATGATTTTCTCGTTTTTAGATCAAATCGCGAAAATTTTGGTCCGCGAAAATAACCAGTTATATAGTATGTTTCTATTTTGTATTGAATCAAAGAAATGATTGAATTTCCTCGCGACATTACACGAAAATTTACTTTTTGCGGAAAAAAGAAGTTTACAGTAAATAAATAAATAAGAAAATAAAAGCAAAACCCCGGCAACAAAATCCTTAGTTACAGATGTCAATTCAATATATAGTTGCAGTCTTATATCAAAGAAGTGTATTTCATTTAGCAAAACACGATTTACTAACAAGCTGTACTCGTTATCACATAGATTCCGACATAAGATGAACTACCACTTGATAAATTACAGGAGTAAATATAGTCCTACACCAATCCTTTTTACGCGGTACATGTATCCGGGTTTTATATTTGAAGACAAGACATGCATGCAAATAATTCCTAAAAGGCTAATTAACAGTGGGGAAACATCCGTTTGATTAACTATCTATTTTTCATCATTTTATATCTTTCCATACACCAATTGCTTATGTCTCAAATTCTTTGATGTTTACCCATTCCTCAAATCTCGGCGTTTTTAAGTTGATAAATGTATTTGCCATGTGTATTCTATCATCACATATGCTATCAAAATGTTATAAAGCTTCTTTTATCAAAATCGCATTCGTTTGAAAAGCAGAAATTCTAAATTGATAGTGATGGTGATTGGTTCATTTTCATGATCTAATCATAAATAATAAAAATAATAATAATAATGATATTAAACCCTTTAATATTATCTTCTCGCGATAAAATATGTCAGTAATAACCAAATATTTAGATAAGGCGTTAGAATTTGTTCCTTCTATCTCTATTGTATGATCGTAAAAGGCGACTTAACTGAGTATTTTTTTCTCTTATACCTAACTTCTCCCTTGAAAGAAACATCATAGACTATAAAAGTTGTCCTGCTTAATGTTCAGCATATAGAGAGTGGGACGACTGGTTTGTCCGTTGTATGAGGTATAATGTATAATGAGGTGTCGTGATGCGGTGTGTTGCACGGTGTCCTTAATTTTGGTGGCATATTTCAGTGAGATAGCGCTATAAAATTACAAAAGGCCCATTATTACGAAGAACCACAATACGAACATACTACAGTTTACGAAGGACAACGACGAATATCACACACACACAACACAACCGAATACCCGGGGGTCGGTCCCAATTGCGAAGAAATTAATATATATTACAGGAATCCTAATACGTCATCCCGACCGGCTATCAGTGCAGTTCACTCTTAACGACATTTCAACGCAGCCTCGTTTTCAAAGAGTTAGGCGAAATTATATTTAGAACTGTGCTAAATTTACACGGGGCTTCCCCATAACTTCAATGGTCATAACTGGACACCGTAAGCAGAATTTGACTATCATTATGGTATGCAATAACTTTTGGAAGACCAAAGACCACATTTAGACTGGTTTCCTTTGCCCGACTATTCACTTTAATAGGACGTTATTCTATACAACCAAGCAGCCAACATATCAACTCGTATTCACTTACTTTAAGCATAGGTTGAACCAACACTAGATAAACTGCCGGAGTAAATTTAGTCCTACATCAATCCATTTACATGCTACATGTATCCCGTTGTAATATTGGATACCATAAAATGCGTTGAATAATTCCTAAAATGCCAATTAAAAGTATGAAAATATCCGTTCGATTAATAATCTATTTTTCATCATTTTATGTCTTTTCATAAACCAATCGCGAATGTCTACAATTCTTTGATCTGTACTCCTTTCACAAATCGCGGTGTTATAATTTGATAAATGTATAATTGCCATCTGTATTGTATCATCGTTTATGCTATCAAAGCACTTATAAAACTTCTTTTATCTAAATCGTATCCGTCTGCTAGGCAGAAATCTTACCTTCTTCCGATAAAACTTCTCAGTGATATCAAATTTATGTTTTTTCCCTTTTTATTACTTACTCATTCTTTTACTTAATTATCTTTTCCGAAAATATTTGAAATTAGAACACGAAACTCACATGGTGTGAATATCCGTGTTTTTTGCAATACAAATTAATATTGCATGTAACAACCATTTTCATTGGCTGAAAAATATGTTTTATCTGCCCATAACATAAACATGACGCCGACGTTTATAACTTCTTATTTGATTAGTTGATATGATAGTGTAATAATTTCTAAAAGAAAAGTGTCCATAGATAAAACCGGAATTACAGAATATATATATATAATATAAATATCAGGATAAACTCGAATATATTTTTTTCTATTTCGCGTTTTAATTAAGCGCCCATTCAGACTTTTGTGTTATGTCTCCATAACATAAGAGATATATACAAATTAATTCTTCAATAAAACTTGAGTATATTAAAATCTTCCATTCAATTATATTGTTACAGAACCAGTGCATATTCATATGAGATGTTTCCCTGACTAGTATAATGTGCACACTGTCACCTTCATCAAACGCAAAGTCTTCGAAATGAAAAGCAAAGATCAATGTCAATTCCGCACCTCGGATTATGCAACACTATATATATGTTTTTTGCCATTTGCAAAGAACACATTTTCTTAATAACGTCATCAAAAAATTACCGTATAAATGAGGCTAAAATGATAGTTATTTTAAGGAAGAAATTCAGCATTTCCCCCTCTTTGGAATAGATCGTTCTTATACAAATCTTGGACCAGTTAAAAGGAAGAAATACAGCAGATGTTCACTTTTGGACTCGAGCATTCTGACACAAGAAATCAAGTGATTTTTGAAGCATGCAGGTATATTCCTTTTGTCCCATATACATATCACTCATATCTCAAATTACAAAACCTTGTGCTTTATAAATAATACATCATTCCTGAAGCAACCAAACTTTACTAATTGTCTATTTCATTTGCTGGTTTTTCAACCAATCTAAATTAACTTTAGAAATAGCAACGCTATAAATACTCTCGTTTAAGCCAATACAAATGATCATGCTAAAATCATCAGTCTGTAAATCGATTTATTTTTACCATGATAACTCTAGTTTTTATTTCGGATAAGTCTCTATTATTCTTGTAAGCAAACTTCATCTGATGTAATGCCATTTTTTTTTCTCGTTTTCTGCAATAACAGCAAATTACTTCTGAAGCCTTTACGATGGAGTGTTGGTATTGCTGGTGCAGGTAATTGTTTTCGTTACGTAACCTGTACATTGCGCCCCCTAGTGGAGATTTCTCGCTCCACACATAAAACACTTCACTAGAAGTTTTGGCAGAGCTGTAAGTTTTTTCACCCCTGCGATATGTATAAAACCAACA
This sequence comes from Argopecten irradians irradians, assembly GCA_004382745.1. Classification (NCBI taxonomy): domain Eukaryota; kingdom Metazoa; phylum Mollusca; class Bivalvia; order Pectinida; family Pectinidae; genus Argopecten; species Argopecten irradians. The sequence goes on from SAYR01044025.1 coordinate 2,334,774, forward strand.
CTAAAGCATAAATATAAACAAACGCTGGCTCACTTTCGCTGAACCCCTACCTGTGTAAATTCAAACACATATTTCCGTTAAGTACAAATTGTACTACATTTGAATCAGGCATTTTCTTTTAGATAAAAACTATTGTATCTTAAACATCCAAAATAATACATTTAGGTCGGTTCATCCTGTTATTCCTAGGACTAGGAATGACGTAATGCCAAGAAAATGATGACGTCATAGTACTTGTGCTACAGGAGAGGATGATCTCATCGTTGCACATATCATGACGTCTTTCGTAAATTTCCACAGTTAATGTAAAATAGTATTATTTTGACATTTCAAAGTGCGATTCTAAAATGATTTTGATATAACGTCTGTTTTGATTGGATAATTTTCAAGATATATTCCGCGTTAGATTCTGGAAATTTGTGACGTTGTTGTGGCAACGATTAGGCTTTCAATATTGTCAGATGCCGATTGCAAGGAAGGCCTATGTCATTGACAGTGTAAACGAATTATAAAATTTAATGTAATCAAAACACAAAAGAATTAATTCAATTGTACAACTGATTAACATTTTCAACAATTTTCAGTCAGTTGTTCAGAATAACGTTAGGCCTATCGCGGGATCGGCTAACAAACTGGGCACGGTACTGCATATCCCGATCACGACTAAATATCATAAGCTTTTATATATAACTAACCAGTTGTCCTGTATTTTTCTTACCTTTTGTAAGGGGAAATACGGCATTTATGCATCACTGCGTCCTAGATCATTTTAGTATGGGGATAGAATGTCATTTTTCATGAAACTACAAGAGATATATCATGACCTCTGCCGCTTTAACATTCGTCTAGTATTGAAACTGAAATTCATGATCTAATCTCCACGAGATTAATGAAAAATGCATTCTATCCCCGAAGTGGTTCATGTCAGTACTTCATAGATCTACAAACTGAGTTATTATCTCGTTCAATCCTTATTTTTTTCAAAGATAAATAACTGGATCTTCCAAGAACAAACTGGTATATATCGATCGCTAAATGGGAATGAAAAACAATATTGTTTGTCAATATGAAATAATCCTTAATCTTTGGACCTTAAAATCAATCACAAAAAAACCCACTTTTAGTAAGGAAAGTATGTACATGTATCACTATTAATTTGATTGGCTAAAGGGAAACTCGAGTTAACGCCACAGAATATTCGAAACAAATGCCACATCCTCCATCACCAATATGTTTACCTTGCTGTCAATGTCTTATCGCTTGTTGCAGATGAAATGAAATCGCGTTAAAACCATGAACACGAGTTCAATCCTCTTTGGGTTTTGCTTGAGTCGCCAAAGAGAACAATTCTGTTGAATTTTGTTCTCAGATTAATTATTTATTGGACTTAGATATGTTTTGCTGTTTTGTTAGTTACTTTCATAACAACCATCATTAATTACATTTAAAAAGTACGTCATTTTATCACACGTCGAATGTGAACAAAACAATTTCAATACATAAGTTGCTGATATGTTATCAATCAAATGGATATCAGGTCATTAAAATACATTTTTCTTATAGAGCGGTAAATATGCTTTACATTGAAGAATAATTTTCTCATAGAACGTTAAAAAAATTATCAATAATTAAAATAGGCTTCATATTATTGAATTAATGTTGCCATAATAATTATTACTTTCTGATGGTTATATTTCTTATAACTTACAATGAACTCGTTTTGTCAACTTTTTGATAATAATCATTTTCTTAGAAAATCGTTTTTCATCTGAAAAAACCCCGATCTTTTACTGATAAATTGGAATTGTGCGGAAATGCCATTAAGAAATACTTTAATATTTTATTTTCTCTTGTTTTAATGGAAAGCGCAACAAATACAATGGGTTATATTTTAGGAAAGCTTGCCTATTCAAGTTTTTGATACACACGATACACCGCGGCATCGAGAAAGTTGTAGTTATTTAAAAAATACATCATTGTCACTATCAGCAGAAATAGCCTGGTTATAACGTCTTGTTTTACGACTTTTCAGAAACATTAATTATTATTGATAATTTTGTAATTAGTAGCTGATTACTCTAAGGATTAGGATTTTCTCATTCTATTGATTAATAATAGCTTTTAATGAAAATGCGTTTTTGATTTTTGTAACATTTCGCTAACATAATGTTTTCGTGCGGGCGATAAAATGAAACAAATGATAATAATAAAAAAATAATATTTAATTTCTTTTGTCATGAACGCCTAGCGTCGTTTTATTGCGGCAGAGCAATTTCTCTTTGCCTCATGTTTTGCAAAGAACTTTTTTCCATTTTGATGGATGATTTTCTTGTTTGTTTGTTATGCTGAGGATAATATCCACAAGAATACACCCATTCCACCATGGCTGATCAGTATTGTCAACAATCTCAGCATTCTGGGAGTGGGACGACTGGTTCGCCCGTTGTCAGTATAATGTGACCGGGTGGGGTGTGATGCTTGGTGTCTCGGCGGCATGCTTCAGTGATATAGCACTATAAAAATGGCAACAGTTCCACTATACAAGAAGACACTACACGAATATACCGCAGTCTTCCACAACGCGCACCTCGCACAACATACACGCAACACACCGCACACATGGGAGGCCGTCCTTACATGACCATAGCTGTTAATAGGACGTTAATTAATCAAACAAACAAGTATTGTCAACAATACGTTTGTGAATGTTATCGTTATTTGCGATTGGTAGCTGAACATATTCGATTTTTCCTTAGATATGTAAGAAAGGCCTCTCGTTTATGTGGTGTCTTGTGTGTGTGAAGAGTGAAACGCGTGTTTTGGGAGTCCGTGGTATATTCGTTTTTTGTCTTCCTACATACATGTAGTGAAAATCAGTTTTTACACAAATTTAGCTTCGATAGCTTCAAATTTTATTAATGATAATAATTGCCTAAAAATGATATATGCTTTAACTGGAAGAACATTTTAACCAGTATTTTTCTGTTTGAAAATAATGGCGGTCGAGGTCAACGCCACCTTTTAATGTAATTTCGATTTGTTCGAGAATATTATTATTGTCTGAGTTTCAGGATTGAAATAATGCATGTTTGTGGTGGATAAGGGTTGTTTAAGTCGGACTGAAATAATGTATGTTGGCAATAGGTTTTTTTTCTTTCATCACATACGCAAGTATAAATAAGTTCTTTTGATGTATGCCTTATCTTAAGGAGTTATCTGTTTTCGAATTTAATTTATAACAATTAGATGACCCATTTTTAAGAGACGTGTATAAACAGACGCATTTTTTTCAGTTTATTAACATCATTTCCTAATTGTCAGCTTCCTGGCAGTATCTTTTCTGTTTTGTTAAGTGTGTCGACTGAGTACAGAATTTATTACTTTCAGGATGTTTTTTTATCATTAAATTTCGTTGATATATTCAATAAGGGTTTTTTTCTCCACAAAACATCCGAAGGTGTTCGGAGTTAATGATCTTTCATAGATTTATTTGAAAGCACAGGTGATGGTGTTGTCAGTATAATTATGTTTTTAGGTAAACCTTGTCCAACTCTTGCAACCGACTTACTTTCACATTATTTAGCGTGCGATTGAAGATATTTCGGGGCTCTAAGTATTTGCGAAAATAAATAGCTATGGTGCGTAACTGTAATCAAATTTATATGTAGTTAATTATTATGACAATGTATATGTGCAAAGCAGTTGTTTGTCGGTATATTTGAAGTTATTATAATAATATCTATTCTTATTGTTTCATAGATACTGTAAACCATTATCTTTTCGCGATATGCGATTTTTGCCGCGGTAATTTCGCCAGAGTACCCAAAAACAAATACATATGTTTCGCAAAGAATTGTATAAAATGTAATTATAAATTGTAAATATAGAGCTTTTCATTTTGAATTAATGTTTTCGCGCAAATATTGAAATGAATGAAGACGAGAAATGCAGTTTACGCAAGAATAAAGTGGTTTACAATATAATAAACCACGGAAGACTTATTGCCCCTTCAGATAACATTTTATATGCCGTAGACGTGAATATTTTCGCGAATGCTTAAATTCGCGATTTTCATGTATAAAACTTTCACGGTATTTTAATTTTCGCGATAGACACGCTTTTATACTTTTAACAACCAAGTTTATATATGTGGAGAATCTTACGCGAAGGGGAAATTTTCGCGATCAAGCGGCCTTCGCGTAATTAGAGAAAATTTCCCTCTCGCGTAAATTTTCACATTTACAGTAGTTTTGAATATTTTTGTTTCAAAAGAAAAAAACACTTTCGCAACCTGTGCACATTTATGTTTTTGTTTCAAAACCAAACAGGACATTTAGAACTCATTGCTATCAAGCTATTAACAACAGAAATGATTGTGGTTTCTTACTGAAATGTATAAACGAATACCTCTGTGGACAAAAGGCTCTTTGATCATTAATTTAAACACCGTTTCCTGGATAGACAGTTATACCTCGAATTAAAACAAAGGCTACTGTAATAGTGATCTATGCTTTATCTGAAGAAGCCTTATGTTTTTAAACAATGAGCTTATAAAAACGGAATCGAATTTATATTTCAAGAAATTACATATTCAAGAGTTTGGTCATACATAATGCATTGGGCATTTACGTATAGTTACTTTTTGCAGGTTTTTAGGAAAAACAGCGTACACGAGGAAAATTATTCGAATGTGGATCAGTATCTATCTACCTACCTGACTGGTCTACCTGGCTTCGGTCTGTTATTAAGACGATTTCGTCTCTTGTCCACTTTGAATAGTTCGTAATCATTGATGCTTAGTTACGCCTTTTCCTTAATGTTACTTTATCCTAATCCTTATATGTTTGGTTGTGGTTTGGCGGGATCCTCTTTTCTATTTACACAAATCCCTGCATGTCTATTTACAGTTCCTTGGTCCTTATTTTATACCATACTTGTAATGTCTCACATTCTTAATTTAAAATTGAATACTGTCGATTTTTAAAAGTATCTTATAACTAAGACTAGCTTGTATATGATCACATAATCGTATTACGATGCATTTAATGGTATTTAATGGTAAGTTGATTAGATGATCGTCCTATTAGCAACCAAAGTCATTTAGTACAGGAAATCAAGATTATTTACTACTACAACATAAATCAAAAGTCACGACATGAATATACTGCAGGTTCCATGCACACGGACTATTGCGTGTGTGTGTGTTTTGGGAGAATGCAGTATGACTGCAGCTTATTCATGTTGTGGCTTTTGTTTTATGTTCTAATCGTAAATAATCTTGATTTCATGTTCATCAAAACATATATGCTGTATAAATGTGTTGAATAAACGCTACAGATACATAAAAATGTATGAAAATGGGACAGAGATCGTTATTCTGAGATAGAAGATTCAAGTGATCACGTGATTTATACCACGTGATTCTACAGGCACACGTGATCATGCTCATAATGTATCAATATAAACTGTTCCAGTGACCTTGGTGATGAAAAGGATGAGGAACCAAACCTTCCACAAATTACGCGTAATATCTTCACGAAGCATTTGAATGACGTAATTTTCTGCATGTTTATTTAGGCTTTTGAGTTTCCTGTGATAAGCAGAATAATCCACTACTATAGGAATTTCATGCTATCGTTTTTACTTCTGGGTAACCGATAACGCTCTTGTGTTTCCAGAACTGTAAATATCATTTGTTCTCGATGACGTCACACGCCAACCGTGACCTTGACGTTATGGTAGATGCAACCCAGGTTGAAGCTAATTGTAGAATGTCGGAGCATCTTAACCACACGCCTCTTATCTAAAACATTGATTCACGAAAGTTTATGTTGAAATAACAAAAACAAAACTCTTCTGCAGAGAATAGGTTGGTTTATGTGGCGACCGAAATAAATGTGGTTTTCTTGATTCAGAGAACAGATGTTGTGAAGTATATACAAAATGCACTTTTAAACAAACAATGTATTGTATTGTTTTTATGTGTGTACCTTTAAGTGTTTGTTTTGATAACACAGGGACGTCATTCAACCTCCTGTAAATGTTCCCCGTCCTGCTTCTCTGACCGAAGCTCTTGGTATTGTTTATCGTAAGTATGAAGATATTTACATAAAACCGGATATTGAAATTCTCTGAAAATGTACTTTAACCTTAACCTTATTCTGTCGACAGACGAAAATGTGATTAAGTCGCAAATAAAGCTTTCACTATAGCGTAAAGATGCTCCACCACCGACAGAGCTTAAACGTTACCTATCATTTGAACAATTGATATGTAATCGTGTATAGATGTGTCTAATCAAAACAAAAAATTATATAAAACAATTCATTTCGCTTAAGGTGTATGCACAATCAGTACTCAATTCCATATAATGCCAAGATTTTTTTCTGGATGCAATTGATTTTTTAAAAATATTTTGACCTTGAATTAAAATATGAAGCTCAAACTTTTCGATGGTGGCATTGGTGAAAGTAAGTAACTTTTGTAACTAAAGAAAAACACACAGTCGCCTGCTTCTGTTTTTGAGAGAAAAAATACCACTCGTCGGCGATGGAGCAACTTTTAAGGCAAAACATTTTTGACTCATGAAAACTAAATTATTTTCGCATACGATCATTTCGCGTCTTTCGCGGATGTTTTGAAATTTCGCAAATAATGAATTGAAATATAGGCAAAATAGCACAGTATGTCTCTAAATTGTGAAATTAAATCGCCATAAAAAGTCGTTTGGCATGGTTAAGTCACTGCAAATCTGTGTTCTGTATTTGCATATTAAAAATTATCGGCCCTTGCGGGTATGTATTGATGTGGGATGTGATTCAGTAATTCAGTGAGATAGCACTACAAAAAGAACAAGAGCTACACTATTACAAGGAGACACAACATGAATATACCGCAGCCTCCTAAAACACGCATCATGCACTTCACACAAGCAACATACTATCTACGTGGGAGGCAATTATTATATGGTTCTAGCTGATGATATGACGTTAATTCAAACAATCACAATTATACCGATTCTTTCATTTTTAGACGTTATAGACACGACTCGGGCTTCCGTACTATCCCCCTACTTCTTTCTAACCATGATAAAAGAGAGTTCCTCTTTTAGTGGATTTCTTGTTTATAGTTATACGCAGTTTTGTGTCATTAACAGACCCAGACAGAAACACTTAACGCATTGTCAGCTTAGCGAAACAGAAAAAATAAATATATGAGAAAAATCAACAAAGTTCTCTTTGCTTAAAAAGGGAAACTCTGCAATATTTACATATTTATTGAATGAAAAATTCGTGAATGAAATTTAAATTTTACAAAATTGAATTCATGCACACTTTCAGCAATTGATTAAAAGCTGTCAAGCTAACCAGAATTAGTAGGCGATAGGTCCATGGCGATAATGGCTATGTTTAGGTTTTTCTGTGTAGCATGCTCTATATATAAAATCACAGCCGCTGAGAAAATCTATTTCGGTTTCTGCCTGTGACAGCATGTCGGCTACAGTTGTTGGAAAACGACATGCTAATCTATTACATGGAAATGGACACGGAACCGGTGGTAGTAGTCATTCAGGCAAAAGGTTCGCTGGGCCTGTATGGAAAACCATTTTTTTCAACTTACTCAAAAGACCTTACTTTCTACCACGATGCAGTGGGTGGTTATTTACATGTATTCGACTCATCCAATGTACCGGGTATTAAATACTATAAATTGCTATTAATTGCTATCACTGAAGAGCAGTCCAAAAAACTTTTTCAGTTGAGTGACAGAATGGTTTTTGCCAAGACTATAATCAGTATTTTTATTTGTTAGAATTATACTTTTTGCATGAATTTTTGATATTATTACATAAAAATACATATTTTACTTCAAATCGTATCAATGCACACAAAAGTGGCAGAAACAGATCACAAAAACTCTTTAATGCTTATTTGTGTATATACTGCAATACGCACAGCGACATTAAAACGCATGATAACAGCATATCAATGACAATCATTTACAAAAAATCTGGATGGTTGGTTTGATTGTTACTTAATATAGTAACACAGGCCTTTGATAACACACGTATTTAATTATACAGACACTTACATATATAATACTGGGTTAAGATATACCCATATAATCAAAACCCTGTGGTAGGAACACGTTTTACAACCTCATCCTTATCTTAAACACGTGGACGACCCTTCATTCACCGTGCCTAAAACGTCTGAAGCATCCTTGACGAGTCCTAGAAGTGCAATGCATTTGTTTTACGCAGTCTGATATTGATGGTCTTATAACGTGACTGTATCTTTGACAACATTCCGTTTCAATGCATCGAATATATCTGACACACCGACAACGGGTGAGTGCTGAAACGTCATAGAGGGACATATGTCATTTTCTCTCATACCTGCGGTTTGTAATACTGACTGGTCTAATCCAATACACTCATGTCATCACGGCGTCAACAAATTACTTGTTTCTTGGTAAACGTACTTTTTGAAAACAAGAAATTACCTATACCGTACATGGCCTAATATGAAATAAAATATCATTTCCAATTTCTGTTGCAATGTAATGTGATAGTGAATTCAGTAAAATATAGATATTGGTTATAATTTATCAGGTGTTTTCCTAGGGGAATTCATATTTGTATTCCGTGACAAATTTATTTGAAATCTGATGCAAATAATTTGATTATCATGTCGCTTCTTGTCGTCTTTCCAATGTATAGAAACTACATTTCAATTATATGAAATCGATAGAATGACAATGGTGAACCATATATTTCAAATGCTAGTTTGACTTTTACTTAGTTTACTTTGTAATATCAGCTATGCCAAACATGCTCTATAATCTGTTTCAAACTAAAACTCTGTATGATTTGGAATTTTTTTCTCGATCTTACACTGGTATTATTAAGATGAAAATAAAAGAAAAAAAAGAACAAAGTATCATTCCTACGAAAAAAATGAGCTGCGCGATAAAAACACAGGAGGAGGTGAAGAGCCAATAAATCCTATATAGACCGAAAATCAGGTAAATTAGGTAAACATAACGTGACATCAAGGACATAACAGTTAGTATCAGGTGGTTACCTCGACCTTTACTTATAACAGCACTGACAACTGAACAGATTATTGTTTAATGACCGCAATCAATCAAATGTCCCAATGTTCTATTTCTAGAACGTGCCTAAATACCCCCAAACCCCATGGTGTTGAATGTAGTCGTTGATGTCTTACTTTGTTGTACCGTATTGTCAGATATGTACGCAGGTCAACTTTCGCGATTCTAATAAAAAACGAGAAAAATATATCTTAGTTGTTTAAAATTTTCGCAATGTACTTTCATGGTATAAGTTCATATGAATTATCATTTCTTTATATTTCGTGGATCAAATTTTCGCGATCATGGCAATGTCTTGCGAAAAAGTGAAAATATCTCCCCTATGTTAACTATCTGCTATACGGTATCTCAGGACAACGACTTAGTCAGAGAAGACGATTTTTCGGGAAAAAATACTGAATGACAGAATTGCTGGCGTATGAATACCATGTTTAAGTTTTACGGTTGGTGATCGGGAAAGACTTGTTATGAAAACATCTGGTAATTTGCCCCAGAATACAGCTTTCTTAAAAAAATTCTTTTCATTTTAGCTTATAACAGAACAGAAAATACAAATGTATGTTACAAAAAGTGTTGTCAATGAAACTTGGGACGTTCACACTCCCGAAAGCATGATTACATTTTCATTTTACTGCTTTGAGTGGTCGTTTACATGATATCCACTCAAAATCCATTTAGATTTTTTTGGGATAAATACATCATGTTATATTCTCGGTATTCTATTTTGAAATGTGATATAAGTGAAGATTTGGGATAAATCAAAGCCAGCGAAATTTAATTCAAGGACGATAGAAGAACTGTAACCAAATATCTATGAAATTAAATTTTCTACTATCATATTTATATATGATTTATGTTATATTTCAAAACTCTTTGAGACAAATTCTTATTGCAACAGTAACATTACAAGGACAAACACCGCTACAAATACAAATCTATAGAATGTCTAATAGCTTTCCAAACTGCGATTTTATAAATCCCTTGGACACATGCCTTCATTACAAAAGCAATAAAGAACACTTTGGCAATTGTTTGTTTTTCAATGCATTTCCTCAAGCCCATTTACTCCATGTAGTTTTTTTTTTAGCAAATGATACCCAGCATCAAGTTCAACGAACTGACAAGGCGGAAGGCCTCCGGTTCTTCTTTATCGATTGAGGTTGAAGATATATTGAGTTGAATTCTTGCCACAGGCAATTGGGTTACTAAAAATAGATTATGCATTGTCAGAATCTTTATCTTCATAACAAAGCCCTGCACAAGGAGATAGTGCCTACTGACGGGTCTGGCGGATCGCTTCCGATTCGTAAAATACACACGTCTGCTATTATAATGGCCGATGTTCGACTAGACACCGAGCTAATCTTTAACCTCCCAAACACAAGGATGTAGGCCCGGAATATCTGTTCCTTAAAAATCGATCCCGGTACAGCTAGACTCGGTTTTGGGGTGATGAGAAAAAAAGCTGATGTAGATTTATCGTAGAAATTATTGTAGAAGTGCGCGTTTGAAAAGAAGAGTTTTACTATCATTTAAGGTGTCAATGATTTTCGTAATAGTGTCTTGATGCTTGAGTGACAGTTGTTACGCTCTTGCCTTTCACAATTGCGGGTAAGTCAATTAGGAGCTCCCTGTCCAACCCCATGGACTTTGTTTAGTTGACTAAGTTTGCAATTTTAAGTCCATTTAGTTCTCTATTTGCATTTATTGTAACATATTTATTTTAATAAAATTGATCAATTCATTTAGTACATTGATGTTTATCATGTCGAACTTTCACATACGCTGTTCAAGACATAATGGGACTTAAACATGTAATATGTACGGGAATGCAGCAAACAACAGCTTCTTTGAGCAACATCAAATATCAAAATTTAATAAAAAGTAACAAAAGTAACCTATTTTGATTAACAACTCCAAATACAAAACGATAAAAAAATTAATAACGTGAATAAAAAAGTGATAAAATAATAAAACATAATTACAACATCACAGATCATACACAAATTATCTAATCTGGAGTCTCGATTTTCCTATCTTGATAACCAAACATAATTATGTTACTATGTTATTTGGCATAACTCGAATGAAGTAGTTTTCACTATTACGTGAAACATTTCATTAAGAGTTTATTTACCATTGCATTACAATGTATTAACATATGCTTGTTAACAAGCATACTTCTTAATCTTTATGTATCATTTTTCACTTTGATCTGGCTAAACATCTAAATTTCAACTTGAAACTCATATTGTAACCACAGCAATCAAGTATTTGTAACGTATTATAGTGCATTTCAGCATACTTCATGTTTCCAGTGTATAAATTTCCACTAATTGGGTATGAGCAGTAAGGTGTTTTCACACATGAATGTGTTTTCGCTACTTTCATTTATATTACCCCAAGACTGTTTATCCTATTTCTATAAAAAAACTAATGTTACTTCCAAATTTCAAATTTAAAACTATTTCCGGCTTTTGGTACTCCATCTTTTGTTGTTTACGTCATTCTTTGTTCTTTAGGGGTTTCTAAAGCTGTCGTAATTTTCAACGCTGGAATATTTCATAGCAAAACTGAAGTTAGTTCAGGAGAAAAAAACCTGACCAATCACAGGCCTGCAGAAACATCCTTTGAAGATGACAGAAACAGCGACATTCAACTGCAAAGCAACACAGTCAAACACAGTATACCGTTATACGATTATTTTGACGTACATAAAAGGACCAAATTACCTGTCTCACCAGTTGTCGCCCATAGAGCCATCAGTTTTGCTATGAAATATTACAGAGGTTGAACTATCGATAGTAAAAGTGACTCTACAATTATCGAGGATGGCTTGTGGTTGACAGCAACCACGCAAACAATATTATCTTTTACACGACTAACATTTTATGCATTGAAAAGTGCAGTTGAATTGATTTAAGTACCTCAGCATGAATCCGATTAAAATGTTAGTTATAGCTAAGCTACTTAAACGCAAAAAGTGGTCCAATCATTGTAATTCGCTTTTTTAAAACACATTTTTTCGCGTTTTCGTTGTTTCACGTCTTCGTTATTTCGCGTTTTCGTTATTTCGCGTCTTCGTTATTTCGCGTCTTCGTTATTTCGGGTCTTCGTTATTTCGAGAATACATAGATTCACGATTAAATTCTCTTATCGACCGCTCACATTCGTATAAACATTTTTAAGAATTATTCATGGAATATTTTAATTTGCGTTGGAACCTGATGGCAAAATTGCGCGAAGATTTGTACATCGCGAAATTACGCGAAAAGAAATTGCACACGGAATTTAATTGGTTCACAGTACATTTTCGTATATCACTATTCTTTATTAATAGTTACATCTCACGGGAAAAGAAAAAAAAAACATGTGTAGGTATTTAATGCTGACTGAGTGTAATAAATAAAAGAGGATGCCTCTGACACATGTATCTGACGGTTCAATTACATTGTAGAGTTGATGCCTTCCCGCTAGATTTTTATCGCTCTGACGAATTCTTGTCTTTTAACTGGAACAGACTACTAAATATTCATTTTCAAATAACCACTTGTCTATGCTGTTAAGTCTGTAAGAAGTGTAAAACGACTTGATAAATCTAAATTTACAAAAATCGCACAGTCAAGGAATCATATGCTGGATGCAGTTTCCTTCCAATTTTAAGATTATGGAATCAGCTATATTTTAACACATTATCATTCAAGACAAAAGTGAAATAGATAAGTAATACATATTCAGAGTTTGGTTTCTTCAATATCTTGATTCAAGTCTCGCATACATATTCCAGGTAAAACCTGCCATTTTTTTTAAATTTATTTTTTCATTTGAACAACAATATTTTTATTTTTGTTTATATATTTTCTTTTCTTTTATTAATTTCAGTATTTTTTCACTTTTGTTTTCATTTGAAAAAGAATGTTCATACCCGTTCAGAAACTGTTTCTTCGTTTTTGTTATTTTTTTTTCTATATTTCCAACTTCAGCATGGAGATCTAAACTACATGTATGTATATCTATGGACAGTGAACTATTGGGTTGTTTGTGTGTATTTATATGTTATTTTCTGTTCTGTACTTTATATATTTGCACTACTGACGAACCAAATAGTTTAAAGTAATACAGAAGTTAACTGAACTGGGTATCAGGTCACCGCTAATTCAGAAAACCCACAACCCCGACGAAAATGTGAGAGAGCAGATTTGATAGATGGAATTCGACAGTCCAGAAAACTCCAGAAAGGAAAGTGTCCGGATTATGTAGGATCCATAATGTACTCTCTTTTTCAATACCAGTAGAATGGGAATTCAACTTTAGAAAGTCTTGTTCAAATATCTCCTAGACAATTTTTTTTTCATTTACTTACATTCCCAGTCTGGAAACAAAATATATGGCGTGAATTTTACATACTTTTTGTTCGTGTGAAAACATATTAAAACAAAATTCTGCTGGTATTGAAACAGACTGACATTGCAACATGGCGTGTTCGAGTCGCCTTTGCGTGATGCTAATAATAACAGTTTAATCGATTCGAGAAAACACATTTTTCAACATAAGCTGCTGTTTGCGTGAAATAATTTAACAACCCGAAGCTAGGGTCGACGGAAATGATCATTCACGAAACGAAAGGAAAATCACTCGTTAAACATTAATTTCCGGTAAAACCGTTAGACCTTTGGCTAAAAAATGGTCTGTTTGGTTGCTTGATTGAGCTTAACATCTTGGTGACATCTATGGTCATTCAAGGACGGCCTTTAACGCATGCACTATGTTGCGTGTATGTTTTAGGAGGCTGCGGTATATTTGCGTTGTGTCTTCTTGTAATGGTGTGACCATTGACCCTTTTCATAGTGCGATCTCACTGACGCAGGCTGCCAGAGACATGAAACCAGCACATTTCAACTAGTTACATTGACAATGACAAAAGGCGAACCTTTGCACTTTCTTTATACTGAACACTGAGCAGGAGCAGAAACAACCACCTTTTTAGACTATGGTGTGTCTCGGCCAAGGGACAGAACCCAGAGCCTATACCTCCCGAGGGCCTGAGGGGCGGGGTCAAAAGGGGCCAATTTGGCTATTTCCATATAAACGACTTCTTCTCTGAAACTAAGCATGGTATAGCACCCATAATGCAATGGTAGCATCCTTATAGGGTGGGGATTCCAAATTGTGCAAATGATGGGGCTGACCCCCGGGGGCCTGAGGGGCGGGGTACACCACATGCTACATTAAGTCGCCTTTTACGACAACGGAATGGGGCGAGGTTGACTACATATAATTTGCTTTAATTTCTATTTCAATATTATCATATGCAACACTACTTTGAAGCATTTAGAACACAGAGGCAATATTTATCGATACGAAGTATAATTATGAATTATAGACCTTTATTGAGGTTAAAATGGTGTTTTATCGACCTGGCAGAATCAATAATGATGGAGGGCGTATGACACCATATTGACCGAATACAATTTCTTTAATTCTTATGTTACGGATCTAGCGTCTTAATGTCTTTAACAAATGTTAAAAAAATTCTCTCTTATTTTCAAGAAGAACGGTGGTCATAGGACGCCAACCTGAAGTAATACGTTTGGGCAACGAAATTCACAAGCGCAAGAGCCATCCAGCTGTGACGTCAAAAAAGTAATGTTGACTCGGTGTTTCTAAAATGGAAACACTGAGTCGATATGCTATATATTGAATCCCGCGAGACCCTGTATAAGCCAATGATAATAGTGGAAAATCAGGGCATATCTAATTTAGAGTAATAATCGAGTACTTATTATTGAAAAAGGTGTTATTAGAGGGGCTGCATATGAATTTAGAAAAATGAATCAATAAAAAAAAAAAAAATAATAATAAACCACCCCCCCCCCAAAAAAAAAAATAATAATTAAAAAAAACCCAAGAACAACAACACAAGCAAAATTAAACGCGTTCGGTTATTTCCGCAATCTTTATTTGCATTCTTGTTAAAAATGTCTGACTTGCACTTTGTCCCTAAACGACATTGGTTGTCAATGGCCGTAAAATTCAAACAAAGCATTCTTGTTATGGTTGCAAATGCACCTTGAATGCAATATGCAGCTCAAAGCAGTAACATGTAGATGGAGTTCATACATAGCAACAATGCTCAGATTTCCGTCAATCGTTATTTAACACATCTTCGTTAGGGGCTGTAATTAAAAAACTCAAGTTCCCACAAAAAACCGAGGATCACCCAAAAAGAACGTAGATCTCACACAGATAGCATAAACATCGGAATACAACTTTGATGTCATCTTAACCAGCCAAGTAATGCTCTGGGGAAATATGAAATATACAAAAGGCCACCCCATCCCCACCGAAAAAAAATCTTAATAAATAATAAAAAGATATGAAAAATCTAAATTTATTCAATCTGTTTCATCTAAATAACAAACAATCTTTCTACAAGTCCACATACGTTGTGTTTCAGATATTCTAGGATTTACTTTCACTGTCATCATATCCACCCTTGGTCTATGCCATATCAAAACTGAAGGCTCCGTCTACGACAACTTGAGTACTAGATAAGACAGTGCAGTCCTTTGAGATTCATCAATAACATTGGTTCCAATAATAGTACTCTGCATTGACTTTGATGTTGCGCATTATTTCTCTGTAATCCCCAAAGGTGTCTCTGTAGTCCTGTAATGGGTCATTTTGTCGTCTTAAATGTCTTCAGATTTGCTATGACATATCCCAGGCGTGGAAATTAACGGATAGTGATAGTAACCCCTGGAGATCAAGGATGTACGTTTTGATAAACAGGCTGACTATGAAATAATTATTACATGCATCTGAAATTATCATGTTTATTGCATCAGATGACAAACCCATAAAAATGACACTAGATAATTTGATGAAGCAATAAGGCTGGCATTCGAACTGTTGCATCTTACCAAATTCCTTTGTGAAGCTAATGCCAACAATACGCAAACCTTGAATACTGAATATTGAGATTAGCCAAATGTCAACTTTTGATGGCTAGCCTTCTGGGGAAACGATTTAATACTTTTTTTCTGTCAGATGATTTACACTCTGATGTCACGTGATTTATCTCTGGTGTCACATGGTTTATACTCTAGATCTGTTGGCGGCGGTGGCCGAGTCGTTAAGATGTCCCAACATATTACCCCAACACATTACCACAAGCCCACCAACTCTGGGTTGCGAGTTCACATATCATTTGGGGCCGTTGCAAGGTTCTGACCGCTGGTCGGTGGTTTTCACTCTGAGTATTACGGCTTTCCTCCACTATCAAACCTGGTAGTCCTTCAATGACCATGGCTGTTAACAGGACGTAAAACTAAAACGAAACAAAATAGTATTACTCATTGTATAAACAATTCGGAAACTTTAAGTGAGAATTAAGATCTATAGACGATAAGTTTTTGACTAAGAATTCTTATTATTTCCTTCCGAAAGGTTGAATCATAACATACTATTCTAAAAATAGCATTGGTCGATTAATGAATAAAAGAAAAAAAATACAAAAAATGTGTAAGGATTAGTCGCAGACGATAGCGATGTTGATATCGGAATCCGTCGCTTTAAACACACAACGTATCTCGAGTCAAACTGACCTGATAAATCCCCCGCGCGCTCTCGGGGTCAACCAAGGTCAAATGAGGTCAAGAACGAATACTTATTCCTCGGCAGACGACGCAGAAGAGGCATAAATACTATTAAGGATTCATCCCGACTATCTATCTAAATCGTCCATGAAATGTTTGGTAATGATTTTTATTCCGAATGTAGCGACTGCCAATGAGTTGGTCCTAGTGTTATGTTTCGCTTGCCAAGCCTGATAAATCGTTAATAGATCGAGCAAGATATCTACGCCAAGAAAATATTTAGAGATTTTATATATATATGTATGGTTTGGCTTATATTATTGTTTTATCCCATAAGCACGAGGCCACGAGACCAACGTACAAATATTTAGTGTTTTTTGGCAAAAAAAAGTTTTTTTATCGCAAATGAAAATCGCATAAACCAGTTCAATGTCGAAGGGATTTTTTTTCTCATTTTGCTTTTGCCATCAGAAAATGTTGCGTTTTAGTAGTGGGAAAGGTCTAAGTACCCAGAACAATTCATCAACTAATATTTATAAATTTAGTAACAACCAAACGTTGGACCAAAAGGCCAATAATGAAAGGAAAAACCATTATTACTGATTATTAGATCGCATATAAATGACGTTTGTTGTTCTAGCGGACGTAAACACAAACATATGGAAACATCAGATATTACACAAAAAGTGTTCAGCCGAGACAGGCGCAGTGTTTGTAAGAGGAGGATGTGTTTATATGACGTTAAAAAGTAAGCAGGGGGATGGCGTATTTAAAATGTGAGAAAGTTTTTCTGAAAATCTGACTCGATGGCTTGTGAATCGGTGATATAGTGTTTACAGGTGGGACTTAGTCGGTGCCTATCTTGTATCATATCATATACAAAATGTAATATATCTTTTCAAAAAGTATCTAACAGGAATATCACGCTTGCCCAATGTACGCCATGCACCTTGAATATTGCCCATTACATTGCGTAAACGAGATTCGTATCTATAGACTAATCGGTTTGAGTCACGTGAGCGCGCGCTATAGGTCAATATCATAGAATAACGAAACAGACATTAAGGAGATAAGTGAAATATCGGCTGAAATCCTGATTAAATTTTCTGAGTAGTTATATGACGTATTGTTTGATATGGATGTCTATATTGATAAATACAACGAGTCGTATTTCTGTACCAAGTTCACTCACCGCACTTCGTTCAAGCAGATTTCACTGTGCTTTGGTAGCATGAGTACCTCGAGGGCCTATAGATCAGTTCTAGTGAATTTTGAGTCCTGGAGTATTTGACTTGATTTAATGTTGTAAATAAGATGAAAAAATAAATAAACCAAAAACAACAAGTGTTCTGTAAATGTAAACAGTTTAGTCGAAATCTAATTTCAGCGGTTTTCGCACGAGAAAAGTTCTAGTAAAGTTTGAGATCTCGAAGTATTTGAGTTTATTGTATGTCTTAAGTAAGGTAAAATAGCTATTGTAATAAAACAATAGGTTACTGTAAATGAACACGTTTTAGTGGTTATCATTTTTTCTCGGTTTTCGCGCAAGAAATGCTGCACTAAGATATTATTGCAAAAATTTGATTTCTGTGTAGCGTTTATTCATCATTGTGCCAAATACTAAAGCTTACAGTGATTTTTTAAATTATTAGATTTAAAGTTGATGAGATGTAATTGTACACATACCATAGAGATATTTTTCTTTTAATAATTTGCTTTATGATTATTCATAATTTATTAACATTTTCTATATTTGTGGGGCTTATATCTTAAGACCCGTATAACCGCTTTATTTACTGGTGCGTCTGTCCTCAGAACGCTTAACAGTTCGGGTGAAAAACGCTGTACATTCTCAGCATAAACGCTTTACAATCTCAGCAGTATAGTTCAGCGAGATAGAGCTATACTATTTCTATAAGTTTTGTGATTACGTCATGGTTTAGCCGTACGCGATATGTGTAATCTGCGAACAAAGCAAGTCTTGTTTTGAATTTTATTAAAGGAAAAAATATTCTTTGCTTGTTTAAAAAAATCCTTCTGTTTGTGTGTTCTCTTTTTGTCGACAAGATTTGTGTTAAGCCCGTATATTGTGTCAGATTAACGAACAGCTAAAATTTTAATGATGTCATTTAATCTAATAATAATTCGCAAATGTTTCCATTTTGAAACTAAAATTCTTTAATTGGTGCATGTAATTATTCATTTTAACGATTATCATTTCACCGTAAAGGTTTGCTTTTCAATTACGTGTAATGCTAGACTTCCATTACAAGTTATAATGAAGACTATAAGAACGTCTTTCACATTAATTAGGAGGAGATACATGTATGGAAATTTAAATCCGATAAGTAAGATTCTTATAAAAATTGTCAAACGCGAGGCTTGAGAAGGCCTTTGTATCACTGTCAATATTATTTTTCTCTCTTAACCTATTCACTTTCTGACGAATTTACAGTTAATAAATATATATGACATCGTTGATGAGATGTATTGAAATGTTATTTTTGTGACGTCAGCACAGTATTTGTCATGACGTCATGGTATAATTGTCATACCTATTCATGTTTAGATGGTATTCTTTGATCTTTCACTTCTCCTTTATCTACTCCAACTTTCAATTATTTCCTCCGCTCGACATTTTGTCTTCTCTACTCCTGATCTCTGCTTATACATCTGTAACAATTCATTACATTGATTTACAATGTAAGCTCTATCATCGATCGCATGTCTCAGACATTTGGCTTTTATTTGCATACAGAAGATGTCAACTGCTTATCTTCATCCTGATAATTAGATTGCTCGTTAAAGGCTAATGATAGTGGACTAGGTAGATCATCTTATACAATTTTAAACTAATCGGTATTAATTCATAGTTTCAAAGACGAGGATAATTAAAATAAAATGTCATGTTTGAGGATTTGGTGGAATCACAGACCTCACATGAACTCTGTTGCGTCTTTCTTGTATTGTGAACCATGTATACGACTGCATGGAAAACATCCAAGTTTAATTAATTGGCTTAACGCATACTTAACACCAATAATTTTGAAGAGAAACTCTTAAACAATTGAACATGAGTACCATGAGAAAAATCAGCGACCTTTTCGTTAGTAATGCTATCGCTATGTCGTATTTTCAGAAAGATAGTAGAATCTATTTCTAAACTCTATATTTGTTATTATTATTCTACCTCTGAAACATTATGACTTCCAGGCCAATAAAGACATATTTTTCATTTTCTATCGTTGTAAAAATAAGAATACATATACCTCCATACAATCTAAGATATCTGGAAGGTTTGGCTGCTGGCGACTCTAAAACAAAAGCTTAAAAAGATGAAATCATAATTGGAAACGTCAAGGCTAAAATGAACAAGGAAAAAACTAAAAATAGCAATATCGGAATATCACATCACTCTCTCTGCAATTAGCAGCTACCTTTGCCCATGTTGCTATCGACAGAATAATCTTGGAAATCTTGTTCTAACAACCAGACCCGGATGAGAGCATTGTAAACTATATGGATGAGTAAAAAGACACACACGTTGTACAATTTTAACAATGTTAGCAAAACAAATTAAAAAAGTAATCCGGTTACATCGTTTTTGCAGCAGACGTAACAAGAAAATCTACTTGGAGATGATGTTATGATACATGCACCACGCATCGTCGTATTCCATGACCTTCAATGATAAAAGATTTCTTACCATGGGGGACTATCTGCAGAGTATCCCAATTGTTCCAGTCGGCACAGCTGGTTGGATTAGCATCAAAGCAACAGCCATAATCTGTCCTGCTGCGCTGTATCACAACCCTGTTTGAAATTTTTACTCATGTGTACACAGGAATAAATTTCTAATGATAGCACTGCAGTTAATATGGCGTATTAAAATCATCAGAACCTCACAACTCAGTGCGGAGCCATTTTCGTAGGACTATTTTCAACTGCGCTTGCGTGATCAAAAATTAAACTGCAAATGTCTGGCGTCTATCTATGCTCGATAGACGCAAGTCTTCATAATATTTATCGCAGTGTAATAAAATAGTTTTCAATTTTAACATTTGAAATAATGATGCTTTTCCGAAGTCACTTTATGTGTTCGCAACAGGAAGAAAAAAAAATATTTAGGGTTTTTCTGTTTTTTGTTTTTTGTTTTTGTTTGTTTGTTTTTTATGATGATTTTTAAGAACAATACTAAGTGGCCTTTTTTATATTAATAACAGACACTCGAGTTCGACCATGATTACTTGCCATAAATGCACTTTGGTGGATTAGGATGTAAACGGAATGAAAATGCACGTCATAGTTTTTTTTTACAGGACCAATATGGTACAAAATGCTATGTGAATAATGCAAATAAAAATAGTTTCAAATGAAAGAAAACTTTCCACATTTCCATATTACGACTTTCAAACTTATCTCTCTGCAAACAGAAAGAGCATTAATCTACTAGCTAAAATCAAAAACCGTCGTCCACCTTTCCTCCCTAATCTATAATATTATAAAAAAAAGTGAACAGCTTCAGAGCATGCGATTTAATGATAAACATGTTTTCTCCTGTCGGCGTTGAAGTTGACCTTTTCCGACACAACATTTTATCATCAAATGAAATTTGATTACACACATGCAACGATACCATAATTGCTTGATGAGTGATTTTTTACATGGAGCTTAAAAGTGAACTTTTTCCGAAGAAAAAAAAAATGCGTTATTTTAAATATATTCAGAATTATTCATTTTATTTGACCTCATTGTTAGAAAGAAATAAAAAAAAAAATAAAAAAAAAAAAATAATAAAAAAATAGAAACTACCACTCTTATACACTATGGTGTGTCTTGACATAGGTGAATGCTCATCTCAAGGCCAAAAAAGAGGAAGTGTTAAGACTCAAGAGAGACGTAATGAAAAAGAAAGTCAATAATAGAACAAAAGAAAGGTCCTCTTATACGATCATGCAGTGGGGAGAGCAGGTAAATCCCTGTAAAAAGAATGGACTGACATCACATTACATAAACTCTATATGAACAATTGAATTTGTCGTAAAGATGAACGAAATGACTTCACAGATGTATTATTATGATTTATTTGATTTTCGCTATGACAGAAAAGGATGAATCTCTGGATCATATTATGGCAATCAATTTATAAATAATTGAAATAAGTGGAAATTTGTCATCAGCGATTTTCTTTCAGGATGAAATGAAGGAAATATGATATCACAGCAAGCCCCGTCTCCAGACATTTCGGAATATTGCTTTGTGCCGACAAGACAACTAAAACTACAGCCGATTGAGTCTCGCAGGACGCCTTTCATAGTCAATATAAAACTACGCTTCAGTCTGAAGCCAGTCTGATGCGATTTTGTTCAATCGATGTCATAATACAAAAAGGGAATATAGATAATACTTACATCTATATCGCAGAGGTATTTTTGTCTCATGCAATACGCGAGGCTTAACGTAAAAGAATAATTAAGCAACGCTAACATGGATACAATTGTCTACATACATGTATCTATTTAATGGTTCATTTAGTGTTTCCGTGTATAAAGTTCTCTCTGGTCTCCCCGATGTAACCATATCCATGTACGATAAAAACATGCTGTCTGCATGCAATCAGGCTTATTTCATTGTCCGCTTACTTCAATCTCGTCTGTTCAGGCCATCATTGTGTATTCACATACCGTTTGGCCAGATATTATCGAGGGGATGCTATTTTCATGCGATTTCGTGGGACTCTGCTATGATCGCGAAATCTTGATTCGTGAAATAATGAGAAATGGTGAAATTATATGAATCTTTGAAAGACAAACTCGCAAATTAGCTGAAAGCTAAATTTTAATTTGCTTACTTTTAATTAAGATCGCTTAAATCATCGGCTATATGGAATGATAGATACTTTTATCACTTGGACACTCAAACCTTTCGGTCACCATAGCTCCAGTGGTAAAATGTCGAAGTACCGTAAATCCATAGCACATGGTACCTATATATATGTACTGTCCTGTGTTGATGAAGAACATCTTGACAATATACCAAATATAGTGTACACATGTTAAACGAGAAAATAAAAAATGTCAGTATGATAGATTCTAGATGTTTTTGTTGAAACTAAAAAAAGAATTACAAATATTTTTTCCTTACGATTGAATATCATGTATTCCACTGAAATATTTATTAAAATTTATTCTAGATTAAAATTAGTTATGAGAACAAAAGTCAAAATAATGAAATCAGTCACTGTATATTGCTCTGACCACATATGAAATCCCGATGTATTTAATGCCACGTATATTTACCTAGTCCGCTTAACCTGCCTTAATTATTGGGCTTTTTTGTTTGTTTTTTGCCTAATATATTATTAGGCTAAAAACATAATAATTTAGGCAGGTTAAGCGGACTAATATTCACCAATTCATTCTATGATTTATTCTATTCGAAGTCAAAGTTGCTTGAAATATCAAACAATTTGATCTTTTAACATGACATTAATTATGTGATTATTCTGTGAAGGATCGCAAATGGTAATAAAGATTTAGCCTAATTTTTTGAGATTTTCTTCAGATTTGATTGAAACTTCATAACGTCCCATTTCTGTTAAGCGTAAGCCGTTTGCGTTGACCCAGTGTCTTTACATACATACTTTATCTTTTTTTAAAAGTGGTCATGTGTTATTTTTTATCGCCATTAAGCTGTGAATAATATGATATTGCAGTGTATACTCGTCTGAACTTGCACACGAGATATACTGACAGACAGTACATGGTTAGAAAAACATTATTTAAAAAAAATGATTGTCTTATTCAACCAGATTCTTGCTGACTATGCATGTTATACAACAGAGAATATTTAGTATCAAGCGTCTGATTGAATGAGACTAAATTTTGAATTATGGCAGTCTGGCTCACATGACCGTCATGTATAGTAACAGTCACGTGGTAGAGAGCAGCAAGTTCTCGCGTTGATTATTAGGAAATGACATCACTTGTTTATTGCCGCCCGGGAGGCTATATTTATACCCGATGGATCCGGTCCTCACATCCATAATCATCAGCTTTGTTCACTCAGCCGTTTAGAACCCAATATTTCTCTCTTGGTATTTATAGAAATGCCATTTTCTAAAGTATCGCTAACCGTATACTCATCTTATTGGTAAATGTACTTTTGTCATTCCTGATGTCAAAATTGACCTAGTTTCCGTGGATATTGGTGCCGCTGGAAACTATTGTTAGTGTCTGTTTTACCGCATTGTTTGATAAATGTGATCAGGGATAAAAAAGACAGTACGCAAATAATTTTATATTCATGTTTCCAACCAACTATCGTAGTGAAAGTATAACGAAAAATCGATCAATTGAGATTACAAATACCTTTCTAAAAGTCCTTGAGGGAAGTATGTATTTCGCAACGTTTTTTTTTTGTAATCCCGCACCCCTCACTAATTCTTCCAAACCCCTCCGACAAAAAAAAAATCCCCATCGCTCCAATGAACGCAGAATTCTGACCTCACGATAATCCTGTTTATTATTTAAGCCTGTTTACGTCAGACGTTCACTTTACAGAGCGTTTGCGTCTTAACTAGGATTTCTATATCCGGTCAGTGCCCGGAGTCCAGATAACTCGATTAAGTTGTTGTGTTGTTGGATATCACACTATACTAGATCGTTTGGCAGAGATAAAAGGCATTCTCAATTTGGTCTCGCTGTGCTCAAAAACGTGTAAGTTTTGTCTCCGATGATGAAGTCACGAAGAAATCCCTGTGGAAGATATTGCGGTGTGATACTGAAATATAATCCCCAGAAAGCCTTAGGAGACGGTGAAGGTGAAGTAAATGACCCTGCATTAAATCGCCCGGAGGGTGTGAACAGAGAGTTTCTCCGGAGATGATAATGGTTAATGAATCGATTGAAAAGTGTGGTAGGTCTTTTCCAGATCGAGGCTCTGATTTGATATGGCAGTTCCGGATCGCAGCTGAACTTTGTGTATCAGAAAACGACTTGAAATGTAAGTCAATGGCTATCTAATATCCCCGCTCCACCTTATTTGATACCATAGCAACTAAAAAAGTCCCCATTATGTGTTTTATGTTATCTGTTATTTAAGCATATATGTGATGTGTCAAATTATAGACACCCATATGCTAAAGCGATTGAAAAGTTTGAACAAAATTGAACAAAAGCTATTGAGTTATTGGCCATTTTACAAAACAAAACAAAACAAAAAATACGGACCTGTTTATCATGACAACTGAACATTAGCTTAAAACTAATATTTTCGCAGCTTTAATATGTTTTAAAGTTGATATAATAATATGAAAAACTTAAATCGTAATAATTCTTATAAATGTAGCCAGATCGCACTGATCCGTTCAAAATGCTTTCTTTCTCTCGGCATATCTGTTGTTCTGAAGTATAGGTACATCTGATCTCGCCGTTTATTGATTACATCACGACAAAATTTAAGAAAGATAATATCTACCTATCATATTAACACCTGAGTATTAACAATGACTCATTTGTTCTCAACTCTCGAATTACGGTTTTAGGAGCAGGACAATAAAACGAGTTCCGTTTGTCTTAGAGAAAAGGGCTTAGTTTCTTTTGTCTTCTTGATGAGATGTCTTCCTGTCTAGACTATGATTACAAAATCCAGGACATCAAAATCATGGGTCTTTTAACATCTCTGCTAATGACACATTGAAAGACAAGCATTCTCGGAAAATATTTGATTTTTTTCGTCATATATCGCGGTCGGTAGAGTACGCAATAAGCAAATCGTTTTAATGGCAGCAATGGTATGAATTAGTTTGTCTCCTAAATAGTTATGATTCTTTTTGACAATCTCTTGAACAAAAACTCAACATAATACTAGGGTTTTGAAGGAATACCACACAAGAATGACTTTCACTATAGGATTGAAATTCAATGACATATGAAGACGGTCTTAAAATGCTATGGAGTAAATCTCTGAAACAATTCTGTCTCCATCAGCTATAATCTATGCTGGTTGATTCCTTCAATCTTGGCATCAACGCGACAGCGCGACAAAGGTAACTCGGTAATGCAACAACACGACAACACGACACTGCGACAATGCGACAACACGACATTGCGACAATGCGAGATCGAAGAAATCAACCAACATAACAATTCATTGATTTCGTGCTCTTCTGTTTGCATAAAATTCAATAATCAAAACAAAACAACCTCTGTTTATAATGTAACAATAATTTATTTGACTATCACGTGATTCGGGTCACATGACTCGGGTCACATGAACTAACGAGCCTTTTTAACTACTAGCATTCATAAGTTAGTTAACATTAGTGAGAGTGTTAAAGTCACAGTTATACCACAACAGTGCATCATATATCATACACATATTACAACAACAAACAATTATCAAATATTCATCACATTGCAGTATATCACATCGTGGTCACAACTCAAAAATGAACTAGTTATAAATGACAACATATCCCAAATGTAAAAGTGGTAATATCTCAATGTGTTCCTCTAACCATAACGGTATGACCGACAGCGGAGGAAATAACAACACGTGGGTTCTAAATATACAGGTTGATGAAGACTACTGGGAAGTATTACGGTCGATATGATAATTTCGTATATGACATGGGTTTAGACTTTAACATTGATATGCCTAGTAATTCCGCTCTTGTCACCTTCCTAACCCAAATTTGATGTTAATTAATATGGCTCTTGTCGATTAAGTAAAAAACGTTTTCCTTTCTGCTTCACCCTTTCATCTTTTTGAATACATTAGAGTTCACATTTAGGACATTAGCCAAGCACTGACCGTATGTCGGTGGAGCTTCACTGGGTACTCCGGTTTTCCTTTACCTTCTTAACTTGTCACATTATTAAATGCCCCTTACAGATAATAGAGAGTAAACTATTAACTTGTTTGATTTAATTATACCCCTTTGATAACTAAGGTCATTTAGGGCCGAACTATCTTATTTATTTTCTTTAATATTCAGAAGAAAACAAAATACAGCAGATAAATGGCATCACATATCTCAAAATAAATAAGCAATACTTTTTCTGTGGTGTCAAATAAAAGACAGTTGTCACTTTCTTTGTAATGTCTAAAGCTCTGTGTAAATATATTGAAAATACTTCTATTTTTTCACGAAAAATATCAATAAATGAAAGAGAGAATATTTATCAATATTCCTATGTAGTCTACTTTTTTTGCAAAAGTTTCCTCGTAAATGATAATTCGCGATTGCCCATCCTCGCAGATAAAAGCAATATTAATAAACTCCAGTAAATTGATAGCATTAACAGTACATCATAGCAAAACGAGATCACTGAAAAGTAGGTCATGCGTTAAGATAAAAAAACGTCCTACTAAGTGTGTTGATAAAAACATTAATATCACCTTCTGACAGGGAAAATCATATTGCCTTTGTCATTCTTCTGATAGCCATGGTTAATTGGCGTTTGATATTTGTGTTGCTAGCTCAAGCCTAACTTATCACCCTTAATCCCCTGCTACATCAGAAATCTATGAATATGGAAGAAAAGTTTCTAACGTAACCGTATCAAAACACCAAAAATTTTGAAATAATCAAACGATCGCGGAATTGAATTGCACGCGAAAAGAAGTTGGTGTACAGTATTGCATTGGTATTAGAAACCACCTGAAGGTATTGCAGCCTATTGTCGTTTAAATAAACATATAAAATATCAATAGGTAACTTCGTTCATAATTTTCTTCTAACAATGAAAACTTGTAGCCATATCACAATCATATCAAATCTGAGCCAAGTTTCTCAATATTTCATTATTTTAAGGACTTCCTTAATTTAAAATTCCCCATAGGAAAGCATTGCAGGAGTTAAAGAAGCATCTTACGTTAAGGAGCATTCCTTAAAATCTGTGGAATTAATATTGTTTTTAAGTTGAGAATTTCATTAAAGTAAAGGAATGCTGATGAAACTAGGTTCTGATAATTCTATTGCAGATTGGGACAAAAGAAATATTATATTTTCAGCCACGTATGCTTATTCATTATCTGGGAAACCCATCGCGAACGAAAATAATCTTTACTTTGTGAAGTTATATGTTATCCTCCGCTTTTGATTTTTAAAACGTTCATTATCCATGAACTTCACATGAAATAACATTCACACAATCAATCTCAACATTAACGCCTCTCAACATTTACGATTACAATGAACAACATAATAAATATACATAATGCTTTTTTCAAAAATAACATTTTTAATTTATGTTAAAAATAACCCATATATATATAATGTTAATTTTCACAGCCTTGTCCGTGTTTCAAAATAGTATTACAATACAAATGTATACAAAATATGTTAATGTAACCATCTGTCTTTCATTTCTCTCATGTAAACAAAGGACCGAGATATTGACTTGTTCTGAGGACAGTGATAGGAAGCAGAATCCTCAGCTTTAACACATACAATAATTCATTTTTCAATTGCATTCATTTTTAAACATAATTTTTTTTTTTCGATCTCCTAAAATATCTTTTCAACTCAGAACCAATAAATAAATTCAACATATGAAATTACAAGAATCAAATAAAAGAAATATACATTTTAAAAATATACATATATAACCGGTGAGGACGATATTTTCGCAATTTAAAGATTTATTGTTATGAAAAGAGAATTCGATCAGCGAATTATTGAGAATTGTTGCAAAAATGATAAACCAAGGGTGCATCAAAGCCACTAAAAAGTTTAAAGGTTAAATGTATGTCTAATAATTTTCGCGGTTCTGCGGAGCATCTGGATGATCGGGGTAACTTGATCCGCGAAATAATTTAGTAATAGATAAGCTATATACACTGTAGTGCACAAGTCGTTGATTCAATTAAATTTGATTTTACCCTCGAAAATAACCGGCAATGCGGAAGATGGTCAATGAAAACCTGAAATTATATAGATCTATCTTCTCTCTCTGGAGGACCATTGTTTGAAACGTTAAAAGGATTCTGATTTTGAGTTCGTGTGTACAGTAATAACATATTTCTATAACACGTGTTGATATGATGAGTTCATCTTGAAGTACATCAACATATATCACACATTCTTTCTCATTTCAGTCACAACAGGCACACAGATCGGCTAGAGTGGCAAATGACAAAAATCAATTCTACTATCTGCTGTAAACTTACTGAAATCGATATCGAGGCTCGTATTACTCTCAAAGGATGATGGCGCTTGGATCCGCTCCAGGTCTATCTTATGTAATGCTTTTCGTCATGAAGAATATGGTGAAAAAATGTCATTGTGACGACTTACATCGTTGAGTTGCAAGATGTTATAAGGACAAAGAGTTTCCTCCTTACTATTTTATAAAGCATTGTAGTTGCCCTTTTGCTGTCAGTATTTTGTGGGACACAAGTTCCTTAAGTGGTGACGTTGAACACACCAGCGCCCTCTAGTTGATACAATTTGACTCACATTTAGGTAACAACTTCCATTTCCGGTTTCCTAACTGTCATTATCCGCTCTCACACTTCTAAGAGTTGATCTGAAAAATGCAATGCGAACTATCAGAATATCGACAAGGTAAAGAGCTATATATTACTGTAAATATGGATATTTTCGCGAGTGCTTAATTTCGCGATTTGCATGCATAAAACTTTTGCTATGTTGTTTTTTCCACGATAGATACACTTTTAGAATTTTACAACAATGTTTACACATGCACAAATCTTACGCGCGGGGGAAATTTTCCGATTAAGCGACCTTCGCGTAGTTAGCGTAAATATCCCCCTGCGTATTTCAATGTTTACAGTATGAAATGTGAACTACATTGAACTACAAATTCAAAACAAACAAACTTTAATATGATAGCAGAAACTCAGATGAACCATGAATATTTCTACAAGGAAAGAAGTTCCAAGTAACGGATATCTCATATCAATCTATATCATGTATTATATTTACTCTAAATAAAATTAAATTTTAATTAATTTAATTAAATCTAAATAATAAATGGCAAAGGAATCACGTGTTGTATGATGCAGACTACGTGCTTCATATCAGGATAACCCCTTAAAATGTTCGACGTCACGTGACCAAACGTCTATTCGTGAGCTGATATCATCGGGAGTGTGAGATGCAATCGTGAACAGAAAGCTAAGAAATGTTGCTTTAAACCTGACCCTCCTCCCCTTATCAGCCACATCAAGGTACGTAACGGATATTTTCTTTTATAAAATGTGCATTTTACATACATACTCAGTCTCAACTATACATAAGAGTGTTTAGATTCTGCAGTCAAATACACTATGTTGACTTAAACTGCGTTTTGTTCACGATATAATGTCAAATTCATTTTCGTTTAAGAAGCATTTCATACAATGTCAATCGCCAATGACAGCGACTTCTAAATTTAAAAAGATTAAACATATTTTATAATAAGTATTCTGAATATTGCTTCAGCAATACATGTCCTCTGCCAGTATAACAGTTATAACAGTGATCAAAAAACCTTGACATTTGTAGAAGTAAAAGAGAGCAGTAAAAATCAATGAGGAACGAGAGTTGCTTTAGCAAAGAGAACGATTTTCTAAAAATAGTAATGGTGACCTTGACCTGACATCCTACATATTTTGATTTTTTTAAAATTATATGCAATTTGACGGAAATCATTAACGGAATGAAGCCGCCAGTGCTGACAATTTGGTTGTAGAAATTG
The DNA here is from genome assembly GCA_004382745.1 of Argopecten irradians irradians. Lineage (NCBI taxonomy): Eukaryota > Metazoa > Mollusca > Bivalvia > Pectinida > Pectinidae > Argopecten > Argopecten irradians. The sequence continues at coordinate 2,365,198 of SAYR01044025.1, forward strand.
CAACATTTACATTGAAACAATCAGTAACAGTGACCCTTTTAAAATGTACTTGATCTTCGGAATGAACAAAATCAATCATGAGTTATCATTAGTGTATCTTTAATTCACTGACGTCATCATTTCCTGCTTACTTTTGTGTTTCATATACGTCATCATTCTTTGTATAAAAACGCAAAATATGTCTTGGTTAAACCATTTCGTGGAGGCCAAACAATTCTGTATATATTTTTTGAAGAAAGGTAACAAAATGTCATCGAATAACATAGAAAACTGCACTTCTGGGAAAGCGTTGTTGTTACGTCATTGATTTGAGTCTATAATACACTGAAAAATATGACGTTAGAATTACAATCCTATAACGTACAGCAATACCTACTTACAAGAGCAGTTAACTCTAAAATGTACTTTATAGATAGAATTATGAAACGAGAACCTGGGGTTAACAAGTACATTTACAAATGAAATGAAGGCCTACCAACATATGGGATGTATTCGGGAAACGCCTTCTGCATGAACTGTTTTCATAAATGAACAATCACAGCCTTCTATTCCTAAATATACCCCCGATTGTTTACATTTGTCCGTCGTTCTCATTAGATCCAGTTATCTTGTATATGCATTTTGTTTACTCGTAGACTCCTGGCGAGCCGGCAAGATAAATTTTCTGGTGATAGAGATCGTATATACCGGAAGGGTCGTACAGATAAATAGATATCACGTGACTTTTAATTGGGAGAACGTTGACAGATCATCTACATTTTTGTGCAAATCCTTTTTCAAAAAAATCAAACAAATAAGATTTTACTGAGATCGTGAAAACAACAGGTGGTACGTGCGAACATTTAAGTGGAACATCTTAAGGCAATATTTCATCACGTGTATTTCACGTGAAATTCACGTAATGGTCACGTGGATATGTGAACCGGGGCAAAAAAAATTAAGTGAAAATGTCTTTATTATCCACGTGAAGGAAATATTCACGTGAATTCCATTTGAAATATTTCACGTGAATTCCATTTGAAATATTTCACGTGAAGTCCATGTGAAACATTTCATGTGAAATCCATGCGAAACATTTCACGTGAAATTCCGTGAAACAATTCACGTGAAATAATTTCGTGTGTAACTATATCTCTGTCTACAAATATGGATGGAATAGGCATGGCGGTAATGAGTAGCAGAGATTGGGTAACAATACAAATACCAAAGTTGAGAATATTACATATAATGTTTTTTCTTAAAGTCATTTCCCATATTGATTTATGGATTGATTAAGTTAAACGTCATATCTACAGCTACAGAGGAGCATTTTCATAAGGACGACCTCCCAAGTATGACATAATATGAATGTCTGTCTGAAGCCTGCCCTCTTTTTCACAGCGGGACGATTTTATAGTGCTATCTCACTGAAGCATACAGGGACTGTTGAAAGTTAACGTCGCTCGGTTATAAATATTCACAGTGACGGGCTTGTCAGTATTCTTTTTATCCCTGCTACCTTACTTGGTTTGACATTCTTGTAGACATATCAAATGAAACGTTCATCTTTCAGTAGCGTCTGCTCCTTTTTTGTCATAAAACAAATTTAATATCAGTTAATATTTAATATATATACACTTTATGGTCAAAAATGGTTATTCATTTTACGATTGCGATGTAGCAGAAAAACTAAAGCACCCAGTAGGAAACCTGTATTGTCGACTCCTACAAAACGTAATTATGTGAAAATAAACATCATTCCTTTTGGCGAAAAACAAGTGCATTACCACTTGGCATCCTTGAGTGAAGTTTGTTTGTTTTTGTTTTGCTGTAATGTCAAACAGCTAATTCCATTGTCATACATATTCGGACATACTTATCCTATAAATAGCAGACAACGAAAACACATGATCAGCGTGTCATAAACGTTTTGGCGTGACTAACGAAGTCAGGATCGATGGGCGTATTGTTTCCATGTAATTCTACATGCTTTAAATAGTACTTATACTATTTCAGGTAAATCAATCTCATTAGCTGCCTTAATGCGACTGAACATTTTTATTTTATCGATGAAAATTGGTAATGAGCTTCCGATCAGTCTACTGTATGTTCAAATTAGACATTTATAATTGGGATTTGAGATAAAAGGTAGTTCATTATGAACATGGTATCGGCAAAACATTTTATGAATCAAGTGTGTATCTTATGGAAAGCCGTTCATGTCAGAAACGAGATAATTTAACGCGTTAAATGCAGTTTTAACGCGTTAAAAGTGTGTTTAACGCGTTAAATGATCTCGTTTCTGACATGAATGGCCTTTCATAATATCTACACTGGATGAAGAACGAATCTTTATTTAAATGAGACAATGTTGTAGTAAAATATAAGTTATAAGTTAACGAGTACGGTATAGAAACTTTTTCTTGCTTTGCGTTCTATTCAAAGACAGGCTCATCAAAAACAAAACTGTAAATAATGGCTGATAAAGGAGATTCAACAAAGCCGGAGTACTTACGGAACTATGGTCAATATAATATAATGTTCACTTAATTAGGATGTAAACAGTTTGTGGTGAACTAGCGAGACATCATTAACTCATGACTGCCGCGGTCACCCCCTATCGGCATAGAAAATCTTGCATAGTAACTATACCTCATTAGAGAGATGAATACGTTTGAAATAAACTAAAAATACTTAAACTACAGTATTATATATTCTCATATAACAGAGTTATTTGCCCTTGCATGTAGAAGTTACATGTGATGTCATGAGGCGGCCGTAATGCCAGAGGTTTCCGTGAAACGACGTGAATTTCGCTCACAATATAATGACGTTACAGTGGACACCTACCCGCAAGGGAGGTAACTATGAAATATGTAAAGAGGAAATAGATGGCGTTAATTATATATTTAATTCCTAATTGTTTGCAGCCGACCCACAAACATGGTAGGCGGAATCTAAGAGTATAGTTAAAACATGGTTAAAACGAACCTCTGGCGTCCAACAAAAATCACCTCGATATTGGCATAGTTTGTCATACATTTACAAATGATATAATTATCTTGAGATACAATATGACTGAAGGCAATGCTTTCAAGGGCTCGGGCAGATAAATAAAGAAGTCAAGTAAAAGTCAACTCAAGTCAACTTAAATTACTGCCTCATCCAGATCATTTGCAATTTAGAGTGATAACATTGAGCATCTGCGGATAAATATTACGTTCATCGGAAACACAAGATTAGCTCACTTGAAAACATCATATTTATGGTGATTGATTTATTCGTCATTCCCATATGAATTCAAAAAATCACCAAAAACGTGTCAGTATGAAGGCCCGAATGTTGATTGGGACTTGTCTTATATTTTATGGTATGCTGCGCCCTTATGATACTGCTATTGACGTTATAACCATGAATTTCTTTCATCATATTCGTATTAAACATGCTATTTCTGCAATTAAAATCTTTTCGAAAAGTGAGAAATGAAAAACAAAAACAAATAGATAAAACATTTATCATAGAATATATGCCACTCATGCGTTATACCGATATTGTATATCAGTATCGTATAAATCAATAATATTAAGAGGATTCACACTTTGCTGTATGAACGTGTCAACCCCGGATTGTAAGGTTGACGAAATTATCTCGGGATCTAGCCGATGTCTAGGTACCAGAACTAGTACACGACCGAGTGACCCGTAGCTGCTACGGTGCAGAAAGCCCAAACCGAATCTTTACCAAGAAGGTGTGAATGTGTCGGTCTAGGTTAATGATAAATAAATGAAATTATTAGTGATTAATTTGGAAATATTGATTTGTTCTTGTAATATATGCGATTAATATAATAAATTGATTAAATGGTGAAGCTGTATACTGTAGAGTTGTCTATTTTTGGGTGCGCGCTGTTGGATTGTATTTCGCATGCCATTAGCAATCTAGAAAATGAATCGCCGCAAAAAAGTAGGTACAGGTAGAATAAAGCCACATGAATTTTCAAGTCGGTTAGGCATGGAAACTTGATAATAGATCGCTGCGAAATTAAGCTGATTTAAATGGCCGAAAATTAAGGTTTATTTGATTTTTTTAAACAGTTATATACAGGTATTACAACATTAACACGATAAAATATCAAAATAGTTTTGTATCCCTAATCTTAATTATTAAATTGCTTTCAAAATACTTTGAAATTAGTCCAATTAGTGTGTGTTAACGAAGCCGGATAGTTAAGAGGGAAAGAAGATAATGCTAGGATTGAAACGTTTTTAAATTATTTTTATTTACTTTTAGAAGAAAATAGAAAGAAGATAAATAGAAACAATTCCATATCTCATTTAAAACTTAACCTAATATCAAGCAACGGAGAAAAATAGTAATTTCTCTTTCGAGCGCAAAGAACGTAACGAAAAGGATTCTATTATTTTTTCTAGCTTTTTGTTTTGTTTTTGTTGTTGATTTGTTAACGAATGGCCAACATATGTCAGATGCTGCCGATTGATGATTTAAATACAGGCTAATTTCACAGATCATTATTTAGTTATTATATACTTTATGATTATATAAATATTATTCCGAATGACTGATAACATATTGGAGAAGCTCGTTACCACGGAGCGGAATTAATTCTAATACATCTAAAAAATCCTTAATTTCTATATCACGAACAGCTAAAGTAATAAAATTCTTTTAGAGATGAAGTCATGTGAATGTTGTCTTCTCTAATAACCGGCTAAACGGAATTAAAAGCATCATTGCATTAATCTGTAGTAAAACAGATATTACGTTGACAGGCACGACATCTACAACAATCTAAACTGAAAAGCAGTTAAAATGACAACAGACCCCCCGGAAAACATTCAGACCTTGTCCTTCGAAAAAAAAGAAAAACTTCCTTTGCTTTAACGACGTCGTGAGCTGTAGTACATAGCCAGGCGAATTACTGTCGTAACTGTGACACTTCTTAGAATATATCCCTAATCATTCTAAATATGCACTCACTAAGTCATTCAATCGTGTTAAACAAATTTTCCCATCCATACATTTCACGACGACGTCAAAGTGAATATTGGTTGATGTAGTGGACAATAATTTCAGTTGATCGAAATCGTCAACACATATACGCCTTCCCAACGTTCAAAATGCAAAAGAGATAAAATGATATTTTTTAATCCTCGGATAATCTTTACATGACAGGTTTAACAGTATGATATATTATGTGGATATACAGACTAACAGTGAATAAATGTTCTTTATATTTTGTCGTGATCAGACCATCATAAATCTCGCTTAACAGTTTGCAGTTTTTTAGTCTATATACGGTATAGTGTGGGAGTTCCATATATCAGTTTGCTTAATTGTTCCACTAATGTTTATTTCTATCTAAATTAATCTCGTTGTGGCTGTTTTAATAGTCTTAGCTTGTCAAATATGTCAAAAATCAACATGAACTTGTCATATACAGTAAAGTGCGCTGCGGCTCTTTAAATTAATCGCAGATATCACGTTGCTGGTAATTGTCAATCATATGAACCCTTTTCTTTCCATCCGACATTTTTATTGGTGTCACTACTGATGGCTTAATAAAAATCTACCAGACAATTCTGAAACAACATTTTGGTGGAAATGTCTCTGTTCTTCGTTCCATACCCACATAACACATATTTAATAGCAAAGACATGGATATTCTACAAAAGATGTTGAAAGAATATTGATTTCCAAAAGAAAGAGCTTCATGTATAAAAGTGAAATATATTTGTCACTGATACAAGGAATTTACAATAAATATTGTTCTTAAGTCAACGAGAAAGTCATACGGTGTAAGCCGCTTCTACGAGATAATAATTTCACCAAAAAACACGAACGCAAAGAAAACTAAATGAGACATAAAATCTACACGAATGCTTCGGGAACATTATGTCGTTTCTTTACGTGATAATATATACCATTAAACATTTTTTCCTGATGTCCAAACCAAGGAATGTCTCTTGTAACAAAAGTGCTTTAAAACAATCAAATTACACGTGTATATATATATTATTTTGGTTGTCATGTTCTGGGTTGTGTAAAACATCCATTGTTTTCACGGAATTAACTCATTCACCCCTGAAATTTCAAAATGGACTGTTCTAGTCCTTGAATTAGGTAAATCCGAAAGTGTCTTCAGGGGTGAATAAATTAAAATACATGTAGTATAAGACTTGTAGGTTTAAGCGAAATACACATGCATGTTCTTTAAAGTGTTTCTAAAAATAGAAACGGTAATCCTATCACATATCCCATTTGAAGAAAAGGCATTCCTCCAGTAGGTCGTTAACCCTTGGAAAACTATATAGAGGCAAGGACTTTCTATGTAAGAAGAACTTTTTAATGTGGCAATGTGCTTTAAATAGAATACAGATGTGGATTTCACAAATTGCATTACGATATTCTTGAAAGAATTGCGTGTAGTGGTGAACACGTTTATATCTTATCTATATTAGACAAATTATCTATCTACGGCTTATCACAGTGGATGATAAAAATGTGATAAAGCTTATCAGTTTATTATTATTATTCGTCACCAAACAGGGTATTTTTCAATAAGAAATTCTATTAGCCTATCGAGTATGTTTCGGTTAGGAAAAAACATTCCATTCTTTCAATGTTATTTATTATGCTATACGTGTATGAATTGGGGGAGCAAATAGCTCGTACATTATACAATGGTCATTCGTATCAATCATCGCTAACTTATTGTGGCTCCTTCACGAGACTCTAAAATCCCTTTCCCGTCGTCCATCTATTTCTGTTGCCATGGCGACGACGTGCCACATTTCCCTTCCGAATAAAATCCGTCTCAAGTCGGTTATTTCCTGTAAGGAATCGATGCCAGTAGTTTCTATATAAATCATAATGCTATATAAATCTTCGGAAAGCTTAGCTGGTTACATGTCAGAAAACGGAAATCGGGACGACTAGAGTACAATAACTTCTCGTGCCAAATCTAGGATGTCAAGTCGACTGGCCTGATATAAGGCTTACGCACTTAAGGAATAGGACGTTGACACGAAGAATGGGACCATACATTATTTACATACTGTTTAATAATGATAATAAATAATGTAATCAGATAAATGTTATAATGCAAAATGTAAAAATTACAATAAATGTAGTAATATAATAATACAGTAATGATATAATAATGTAATTATAATTCTGGATGATCAGAAACCTTCTACCAAATCGGCCCATTTTAGGCGCTACCACTCTGGCCCCGTGTTTGAAATACCCCATAGGAGTATAACTAATGCAATATGAGTAATATCCAATCCTTAGTTTTGGAGAGGAAGTCATTTATATGGAAAAAAACCCTTTGTACTATATTGATTCATCACACACAAAATGGTACTTGACGGATGTGTGAACAGACGGACGACGGACGGACAACAAGGCATAAGCACCCGTTGGTGCTTCTGACACGGTGAGATAAAAATAAGGCTTCATACTAAGATGTATTGTATTTCAAGTACTTGAAAATTATGTAATTGTAAATGACAAAGCCAACAGATATTTGATCGTGAAGATGCATGTATGTGCCGAAATAAAAATATTTTCGAACTGACATACCGATAAATTATGTTATTATACCTCACTTTTATTTAGAATGTTCTGATTGGATTAAACTTGATCACATGACATTGAATAAGTTAGATGTTTCCCCGGAATTGGAAGGCGAGGGAAATAACCCCAGGGAAATAACCCCCGAGGGAAATAACCCCAGGGAAATAACCCCCGAGGGAAATAACCCCAGGGAAATAACCCCTTGGAAGCTCCGCACGTGACCGGAAGTTGACGTCATCTGCAACGTCAACCAACAATGGCAACGCTGTTGTTTATTTTTTTTGTAGCCCAACGAATTTAACAACGTTGTTGTTGGGAAATATCTTCATGGATTCCTTTAACAGAGATTTTTTTTCTTTTGATTTTGTTCGGTATAATAAAATAATTATTAAAAATTATTATCTCAGGGAGATAATTCTAGATGTATCCCTCCACAGAGGGCCATAATTGTATATTATTGTAAACGACAAAACCAAGAAATATTTGATCGTGAAGATGCATGTATGTGCCATAATAAAAATATTTTCGAACTGACACACTGATAAATTATGTTATTGTAAACGACAAAACCAACAAATATTTGATCGCGAAGATGCATGTGTGTGCCATAATAAAAATATTTTCGAACTGACATTTAGAAAATCACTTGTTTATATCTAAATCCCAGACCATCCTATCCAATGATTTCTGTGTTTGAGTTAGAAGTCAGTGCGATTATAATATGATGGTTTCAAACTGAATGACTTCGACATTAATTGGTGTGCACTTTGGTAGGCCAAGCCGACTTGAGTAGCCAGTATTTCTGCCTTAGCTAACCAAAGGAGGATCTTTAGCTATCTGTTGTAGAATCGCTGGTAAAAACGGCGTCTGCAGCAGGGTGTTTATACACATTTCTTTAGATCTCAATCCCAAAACGAGAACCAAGGTGGGAACTATTTTCCTCAATGTTTTATAAATTAAACTTTTGTACATCCTGAACATGTCATACAGAACCAGGTGGATAAAAAGTCGGGTTCACGTGGCAATCCAAAAGATCATGATGTTTGTGAATTTCATCCAGTTATTCACTAAAATGGCTTATGTTTAGTAAATTTTGTTGTCGTGAACATTGATTTGTAGAAAATTGGATCTGGGCTTCGGGTTAACCCTTCATCAGTCTTCTTTTTCCAATCAGGACCTATTGGTCGTTCACCTGTCCAGTATCTTTTTCATTTCTCATGTCATGCCAAATCTGTGATTTATATAATAAGTTTGTTAAGTGGACAATGTTGATCTTTCACGTGATTTGAGATATTTCTCCAATACTGTAATGAAAACTGGTGAAAATTAAATGGTTTAGATACATTTTGATATATCTGGCATCACAGGAACGTCGGCAATGCGTCAAAATTGCTGACGCCGTCGACAATCAATGGTCACTGAATATATTAATGACATAATTGTCCAACGCATGTGAGCTTCATTTTCCCGAGTAATAGCGGGATATCGTTGTCAAGTATAAGGGACTTTATCTTTCCTAAAAGTAGGTAGAAAATAGACTACTTCAGAATTAGAAATAAAATATAAGAAATTGATCAATCTTAACTTGAAATTTGTCGTTAAACAGTTAATACTCTAATAAGCTTTGGAAGAATTCGGTTGTAGATGAATATATAAATGCAGTGTAATAAGTAATTACCATCTATTGTGTGGCAAAGGATTCCACGAAACTATGTCATAGAGTAGATGATTGGAAACATATCAGTATGTGAATTCGGGCTATCATCATTTAATAAGCTGAACTTTCACTGACCTGAATTTGATCAAATCTGGTCCGGAATGGATGTAATAGGAATATCTCAACAAACCCTGTAATAACAGCATACATAACAAGACCTAATTCGTCTATGCTATTGCTATTGGCTTCCGGTTAATAATAGATTAATATGTAACGTATACAAGAGTTCCTCGTTTGGACTCGTCTGTTAGGACACTGGTCAGTTCTATTGAATTACCACAGCAATGGATGACACGGGTTTGACCTTTGCTGACCAATGCACGATTTAAATAAGTAATAGAGATCGAGAGTAATTCTCAATCGAGTACAGACATTTATCTATATGCCCATATTAGGTTTCAATAGTTAATTTAGAATGAATGGTTAAGAGGAGCTAATTGTTTTGGTAGCTAAAGCTATTATCCTGACTGACCACAATTGTACTCGAGATATACGCGTACTTTAAAAGTACATTATTGCGGTGATCTTCTTATTTTAGCGTGTTTCGCGCCGAAATCTCGTTGAAAAGCTGCGCTAAAACATATTTGGGATTAATATTTTTGTTTAATTATATTGTAATGTTATTGAATATTATTGTGTTTAGCGTTTGGACATGTCCGTCAACAACCACGCTTTGAACAACGAGATAGCACTATGGAGTTGGCAAGAGGTACACTATTACAGATGACAAAACATGGATATACCACAGCCTCCCAAAACACAGACAATCACACACGCAACACTGATATACCACAGCCTCCCAAAACACAGACATTCACACACACAACACGGATATACCACAGCCTCCCAAAACACAAACATTTACACACACAACACTGATATACCACATCCTCCCAAAACACAGACATTCAGACACACAACACTGATATACCACAGCCTCCCAAAACAGACATTCACACACGTAACGTAATACACACAGGCGAAGTCGTCCTTAAATGATCCTTACTGTTAATGGAACATTAAACCTAATAATTAAACCGAAACTCAACCAAAGTTTAATGATATCATATTGATAATATTAATTCAAGATGGTTTAAAATGGTTCTTTTACTACAATCATACGTCACAAATCTAGCCTTTTTTCTAATACGACTGAAAAAAGAAGCTGTAAGGTAACATTAAACCTAAACCAAACTCAACCAAAGTTTAATAATTATCATATTGATAATATTTAATTAAGATTATTTTAAATGGCTATTTTAGCCTTTTCCTACTACGACTGAACAGTGAATCTACATATGTGTATTTTGAACCATTTTACTAATGTAATATTGTGTATAGTCGCGAAAGATTATTTTGGCGTTAATTCTACATAAAAACCTTCTGCAACATAGTTTTGTATATAGTTGCCAAATATTACACAGAGGAAATGTTCGTTTCGAAGATTCCGCCACGTTATTATCCATGTTTACTGTATTTCAATGCAGAATAAATTTTCGCGCCGAAGAGTCCTTCGCGTATCAAGGTTTAGAGTATTCAAATCCATCATAACGTGACAAATACAATGCAACTTTAGGATTAGATAATCACCAATTGTGAAAGTTCCATGTCTATACGAAGCTTACTTCTGTTGGTAATAAATTACATGCAATAACACTTTATCGTCAAAAATAGGTCAGTTATGAGCTTGGTGCAAAAAAAGAGGTTCGATATATCTTTGGTATCGGAGATAAAAGTCTAAATGCTGACATCGAAAGTCTAAATGCTGACATCGCTTATACCATATGTATTGCATTTAAATACCACATGTACATTTGAAGATGGGAATTAATTCACTTTATTTCATGAAGAATGTTAAATGTTAAAATGTTTAAAGAACAGGGAAATGCTTCAAATAACACATTCAAAAGATTTATTTTGTAATTAATGCGAAAATAATTTTATCTTTTGCTTTAAACCATATTTTATTTCAATCAAATTTGAAAAAAAAACAACTTAAGACATTGCAATGTAAGGATTCAGAAATTTTTTTGGATACGATACAATATAAATCTGTCTCCTAAGTATCCTTTGATACACACAAATGCAATGATGGTAATGTTTAGAAGCTCTCTTCCTTGTTAAATATATGTTCTTTGTTCTTATTCAATCACCTTTCCTTTGATTACTCGTTAGACGTTTTAAAGGGGAAAGTTATTCTATTCTACACCGACACCTGCGGTGCAGTCTAAAGTAGTACCGTGGATTATAAAAGCCAAAATAGTGCTTCTCAAAGAGTCATGGACCTAAATTTAGTGCGAGAGTAATAAAACTCTATTTTAGCAGATGCCGAATTGGTCAAATCAACGGTAATAGTATACCTTGCTGGACAAAGCCTGCAATTCAGGAGTGACAGAAATAGCAGACCCGTCTGATTCAATAAAAACTCACGGTGATCGTCAAGTTAAAATAGGATTTGTGACGTAGGCATGACGTCATCAACAATAAAAAAGAGTGGCGAGCCATAAACCCAGTAAATTGGCGCAGGGAAAGCAATATCCGTTGCGTGTTCGGACAATTAACGGACAGATTAAGAACATTATTTTTAAATGAAACAAATTCATATTCAAATCTGTGGGAAAAGCTTATTCTAGTTTTCTGTGAAGCCTAAGAATGGCTTCAGTGATAAGAAATGCAGTCTGTATTTTAAAAGTTTCTTTTGTTATCATTTGAATGGTTTTGTGTTTGCAGATAACCAGGATGCATGTCGAAGACAATTTTTGTCCTCGTAACAGGTTTTGCTTTTATGATGTATTTCTTTTGTGAACATGATGAGCTCTGGATATGAATTTAGAAACAATCTGATAATGCTTGTCATCCTCAAAATACCACGCTCTCCTTCAAAGCGATTATGAGCCTATTATTTCAAAGACGCACGTGCATTAAACACATTAACAGCTATCTGGTGCTATTATATTACTTAACAAACAATATTGATAATTCAGATAATGAAATGTCGTTTGCATGGTTGATTTGTTTCTCATATCTGTTGCTTGCAACTTAAGGAAATAAGAATGATAAATAAAAGTCGAAACGAAAAGGCGAGCAATGTGAACATAAATATGTCTAACAGCAGCCAGTACGAATTCCGATTGATCCCCAAAAGATTGAAGTCCAATGCTACCATATAAACTGAAACAATTTCTATTGCAGTTTCTTGGAAGCAAACACCACCCCCTCGGCTGTATACTTATGGTGTAGTTAAATATAGTTTCATATTGTAAGGTATTTTATAATAACATAAATTGATTTGATGATACCTGTTAATCTATGACTTCCATGTTTAGGAAACCTGTGATGTTACTGTATATTTGTTCATTTTCGCGAATAAAATATTTCGCGATCCCTTCGTTATCTCCTCTACGCTCATTTGTCATATTTTAACAATACATGTTATTAAACTTGCCACTATCTCCTATTTTATCCCCAGGTATTTAAGTTAGCATAAATTAACTCGACAGACACCAAATATAGCAAAATTAAAATCGCTTGCTAATTAAAGTAAATAAACAGTAATCAAAATGTATTTCCAGTAATCTGCTCATATGGCTTGGGTATTGATTGTAACTTCATGCATATGTTTTGGAGCGTAACGTCTTACATTTCGGAGGAAACTACGTGTGCTTCGCTTGCAAAATAATGCCATCATAATGGATACCTTCCGCCGGGAGGACAGTCTGTAAGATGTTAAGACGGAATATTGAATACATTGGAGAAACCAGTTGTCTGATTTCAAGCATACCCAGCGCCGATCCGGAGTGGAAGGTACCGCTGTGATCAGCTTGATAGAAGAGAAAAACAAATCGTAAAGTATAAATGACTGAAAGGACGCCATGCCGTTTACGTTCGAATAAGATGAATGACGCATGTCAATTATAGCCACAGAACGATTCAAATAGATAATCATTTCGTGCTTGAAGTCCAGCTAACACCAATAAATACGTACATGATATTGCACAAACATCGACGGTTTGCGTCGAAACGATTGTTCACTGAAACTCATAACTTGAACGGAAAAGACTAGAATATATGCTATACTCTGTTATCTAATCCAATTATTTATATATATAACTACCATCTTTTCTATAACTATATGTCTTTATAATGTTAATTGACAATAAAATATTTTCAAATAAAATAATTTCCATTGGTGGAAGTAAATAAGCATATTAGTACGTACAGTTCGGCAAAATCACGCCTTAAGCCTTAAATAAACAATTACTACAATGTCAAGACGATGCATGATGTCTAGCAGTTACCGTTCATGATTCATGTATAATTTGCGGATTGTTTATTGATTGGAATAGCTTCAGAATAAAGACATAGCTAGGGTGGTAGATAATTAATGGAAGACCACCAATTACAAACAATCCTCGTGCGCTTTCACTAATTTGTTTATTCCCTCAAGAACAGGAACCGCGTGACCTCTCCCATCCCATACATGTTGTGATTTCATTAAAGATGCGACCCCCATGGAAGCATGAAGGCGAAATGAGTTAAAGGTGCGAGCACAGTGGTTTTTTTTAAACAAAAACTCATTAGAGTTTTGACATTAATTGTCGGGATAAAATAAACGTAAAACATGTTAGCCTTCTAAACTTTACAATTGAAACCAGAACATACCTGTCTCTAGGGTCATGAAACACTCTTAGATTTAAGTAAAACCAATCAGAAATGATGTAACTTTTGTAACAATGTCTTTGATTTGACTTAAATGTTGACTAAAGACTTTTTATGATATTGATATCTGGAAATATGTTCAAACAAAACAAGTTCATCTCATTCATTCTAAATCAATAATGCGTCCTATATAGATGTAAAAGAAAAAAAGAATTAAGTGTGTAAGACTAATGAGCTGCTCGTTGATGTCAGAAATAACAAAAAAAATTAAATCAAATTTCAAAATAAGAAAATGTGTGTACTTTAATTGTCTCCATACTGCAAATTATACACAGACAGTGCACAAGAACATGTGACGTCACCAACTGTGCTGTTTAATTGTTTCTATTATTTGCCAATCATGTTTGAAGCTAATAATTCGTGATTCTGTCATTACGTGGATTTGGCACCACACCAAACTAGCGGAGATCTCCTACTACCGGAGAGAAAATCTTAAAACCCCTGCACCAAGTCAAAAACAGATGGACGCATGCTAATTAGAGGTTGCTTCATTACGCGTATACTGCTGCTCCGTAGAACTCGCTCTACCAGAGTTAGAAAGTGGCAGTTTAAATTTTACAGAACTACTCTACTAATTACGAATTCATTACAAGCAGACATCCCACCACAGAGATGCCTTAAGTCACGAAACAGAAAGTTCAATTTTACTGAATGAATTTTAGGCCAACCAAAGCAATAATATGTTTTATTATCCATTATAATGTAAGACTGCATCCTCATCATTCGCTAAAGATGTAAGTTGGATACATTTCTGTTTAAAAGAAAATTTTCGTGAATGATAATATTTGAAATTGCAAAATAATTTTTAACATTTATATTAAAATATTTTGAAACGAATAAACTTACTGTGTATAACACAATGCTATTACTGCTTTGTGATTGTTTTGAAACAGCTTTAGGATAATAGGAAATGTATAATGTTTCTCTCATTTTTTCATGTTCTAACAACGAACTTTGAATTTAATACTGTAACCAATCAGAAATCCCATTACAATTGGTTCAATAAGTTCCATTCAAAGAAAACCTAGACACAAAAAGTTTATACACATGAAAGTAGGTAAAGATTCATCATATCATCCACCGAAGACTGGTTCACCAGGCTCCATGATCATGGAATAATCTAAGACTTAAGCTTAGACTTAGCCAATCAAATATGATTTAATATTTTTTAACATCAATTTCGATTGGCTAAGTTGATTTAAGTCTGTGTTAGACTTAAGACTATTTCATGATCTTTGTCACCTGATCCGAACTTGTTTATAAAATGTTCTCTGGAGAATGGTTATTCTAGATTATCTCCCCATAGTTTGAAATTAGAATCAGACAAGTGGCAGAGAAAAAAGATATCGAGCCAAATTTTAGTTATTATTTTAATATGATATGGCCAGTCCCTATCCTCCATGCCATCCCACAACCGTTTGATTAATTAACGTCCAATTAACAGCCAGGGTCATGAAAGGACGGCCTGTCATGTATGCGATGTGTAGCGTGTATGTAGTGCTAGGTGCGTGTTTTGGGAGACTGTGGTATGTTCGTGTTGTGTCTTCTTGTATAGAGGAATTCTTGTCCTTTTTATAGTGCTATATCACTGAAGCATGCTGCCGAAGACATCCTACTCCTTGTATGCTGAGTGTTGAGCAGGAGCAGAAACTATCACTTTGAAAGACTATGGTGTACTTCGGAAAGGGGACAGAACCCAAAGCCTACCTCACAGGGGAGAGCACTCAACAGGAGGCCAAAAGTGAGGCAGTGTCAATGGAGACGTTAGGAAGAATAAAGTCAGTTAGGAAGAAGAAAAAAATAAGATCCTAAATTTAGTCGCCTTTTAAGATCATAAAATAGGGGCAGCAGTTACAATTCTAACGCCCTTCCACAACCAACTCGTTTCAATTTACATAAAATCTACATACTAAAATGTATAAAAATCAATTTCGCAGAGGAAACAAAAAGAAACAAGAAAACGATTGTGTATCATACATAATAATAACCTATATATAATACTGCGATATTGTATCAAAGATGATGAAAGGAAAATTAACTCCCCAAGATAACATTTATCGAATGAATGCTATACAAAGGATACCGACGTATAGCTGCTATAGATGTTTCGCATTTTGCAAGATGAAGGTTGGGTGATAACTGATTGACCACATTGACCTTGGCTAAGTATCTCTAAAAATTGGCTTGATTATCTAACTAGGGGGAATAATCTAACATAGAACTCTGCTGAAAAAGTCTTATCAACAACTGGTGGCAAGCATTACATTGCCAGCAACTGCAACTTTATATGATATGCATAAATTGGAAAATGCTCATCTGTAAATGATGACAGCAGCTCATCTTTCTTGAACATGGAAACAAATAATTAATTTGTCTCAGCCTAATCTTGGTCTTACGAACCCCCGCTCATGCTAACAGCGAACTCTAGATAAGAACGCAGTGAACCCGTAGCGTTTTATACGTTGTCAATTCTCGGTGCAATTGAATCTGATTTTCTGCTATTCCGCTGATGACACGCGGTTGGACACATGCTCCAATCAAATTAACATGGTGGTAAAGTACACATGATTTGGTTTAGTCCCTCTCTATTCAATTTATATCTAAATTTAGGGACACGCTGAACCTGAATAGATGTGGGACTGATATTTCAGATATATTTATTTGGTGTTGATTTATCAACTAGGGGATATAGTTACAACAGAATCAATAGTTTTCGCCAAGTTTGGTTTTATAAGATAGAAATGCAACTGTTAATGTTCATCATTTTCGTTGTATATTTTTTTATATTATTTATATATTGACTTACGTGTTTATTAAGCATTTAGATTTGCATTTTTCAGACGACTGAATATTTAGGTCCATAAGCCGTGACATTATTCCGATCCCCTTCGATTTCATCGAAATTACAAACTGGTACTTTTTCCTCATACAAAAGGAATGGGACGATTGGTTTTTATCCATTGTCAATAAAATGTGACGAGTTAGTTTTTTTTTTTTATTTCTATGACAGTAAATATAGCGAAATAGAACAGCAAAACACAAAAAGTTATACGAAAATACATAATATAGACATATCGCAATCTCCCAAAACTTCACAATCTCACACATGAACCAGGAGAAATCAAGGGAAGAGGCTGCCTTCACATTCACTTAACTATGTACATGATGTTAGCATAATCAAATCAACGCGAATCAAATCCCTAACTTATTATGAGTTATCACTTTAATTCACATGCTGAAAAATATCGTTTACACTTGAGCTTTCATGTAAAGTATTGACATTACAACGCATTGAAGATATACTCGACTGTAGGTACACCAGCACTCAATTATTTTTGTCTTTTTTCGTTAGCTCACTTAATGTCTGTATTTTAATGCTTTCAGATGTCTGTAGTAATTTTATCATTTTTTGTGTAAGTAGTACGTGTATGTTTCCAGCTGTCGCTTTTGTTTCATTAGCGATTACTTGATAGAAACCTCCTAATTTAAAATCCCCCCTGCAATTCCATAATATACTCATCCGCCCTTAGAAAAAGACTTAATTCAAATATGTATTTAGGGACGTACTAGTTAAAGCTTTCTCGCGAACCTTTCCCCCTGCCCACTCCCCCTACAATGAATCTGACATGTACATCTGTCTGCACACGTGCCTTGCATGTCTAGGCAGATAGACTCGTCTGTTCGTTGACTTTAAAATCCGGCGGCGATCTGGAGTTGTAAGTGCTCTGGCAGAGAGAAAATCCCGGAACAAATTACACCACATAACGGCTGATCGAGAACCGCATTGTATTACATTACTGGTAGAAAGCTTATTAAATTAATTTGACATATAAAAAGATTTAGGCTTATTTTGCATCAAAATGTTTTCTTCACTTTTTGAAAAACTTTCTATTTTGTCATTGAATGACATAACAATAATATGCGTTGCATCGGATAATGCAAAGGATTGTAAAATTGGTAAACTGAATTTTACGGTTAAAATGCTTTGACAAATAATACCTGCAAAAAGCAAATCAATAAATATCTTATTAGTAAACAAAAATAATCTTAAGGGAAAGAAGTTAAATATACAAGACACGATAACAACACTGTTCGACCTTGCCTTTCCGAGTTTAGGTTTCTCGCAGACGAGGTCATACATGAAGGGACCGAAGGCGGGTTTTAGACTTGAATGAGCAGAGAAACTCATTGACTTGTAGAGGGGCAACAGGAGGTGAAGGTTTAGATGGGTTCGCACTGATGGAAAGACCGAACGTTGAACGGGAAGCAGATGCGATTTATACAATGATATGCACAACATGATTCCTCTCACAAACACAAGTAATGGTGCAAGGGCTTAAGGATATAGAAATGCGCACAGGAAGAACGTCGTAGAAGTGGAGAGTCGTTTTGCAGGGAAAATATGGAAGAAGACAATAGGAAATGATGACAAGGAACAATAACAGAAATATGGAGGGGTGGAGGGGTGGAGGGGGAGAGAGAGGAGTCATATCGCAGCCGTTAGCTGTTAGTAATTAAAAGACCATACATATATACACGTTATAACTGGGAGGCATTTGCTATATTTGTCACACCAGTGTAAGAGGTTATGTACGAGGACTGAGAGTCGGCGAGGGAGGGGGTTAAACAGAGACCTCTTTTCATGTTAGCGGCAGCTGTGATGCACGGCCATTAGGAGTTATTATTAGAAAGACAATTACGCTGAATGTGTTTCCGATATAGTGAGGAAAGTAGCACGCTGTTGTGTACGTTAGATATAAGAGGCGTAGGAGGGGGAGGGAAAGGGAGGGGAAACGGGGAGGGAGAATACGGAAGGAAAGAGGAACAAGAAGAAATTATACATAGTTTGTACCAATTTACCCTTTAGATCGACCCAAGGTGCGACCCAGGGCGCAAGGTGCGACCCAGCGCGCGAGGAATACTTGGAGCAATTTAAATATCATATATTTGGCATATTCCCCATTGGAATGAAAACATTTTAAGTTGCCGTTCTATGATTTGTATATGCGATAGATGTTTTTTGCCAATGAAGCCTATATTATGTTGGCGATGCTGCCATATCACTATCATTAACAGTCTCGAAGTATACACACAGTGAGCAATATTTCGTAATTTACTTTTTCTTCCTGCTTTTTGGTTTGCCGTTATTCGAGACAAAAATAATAGCCATAAAAGAAACGAATCACTCTTAAAAACCTTCTTCATGTTAATTGTAGTTCCAATAAAAAAACTTTCATTTCGTTATATTACCCACATTCAACATATCCTGCATCATAAATAACATTAAATATCCCATCAGAGTTTCTCCATGAAAACAAATTTTTGTCACTGTCCGCTTTATGATCAAGTCATATGTTTTATCACCGAAATTATGTGTTACTAAATATGCCTTAAGATGAAAAATTTCACGTCTGTGTTCATAGATCATAACTCATTGTCGTTGTTAAGAGCTAGTATGTCCATAAAAATACCATTAATTCTGAGAAAGGGCGTTTTCTCTCCGTAATTTTTACATTAAGTGTTTATGTCTTGTCATCCATACATTTTACTTCTAC
Source organism: Argopecten irradians irradians (assembly GCA_004382745.1). Lineage (NCBI taxonomy): Eukaryota > Metazoa > Mollusca > Bivalvia > Pectinida > Pectinidae > Argopecten > Argopecten irradians. The sequence goes on from SAYR01044025.1 coordinate 2,384,767, forward strand.
TTCACGAAAGAAATATCTAAATTAAAAACAAAATCGTTGAATATACTTCCACAACATCACAAAACTCATAAAGTAATTTAAGCAGAATACGTATTTTATTATCATTACATATTTTGTCTTCATTAGCAATTACAGCCTAGACATTATTAAGATGAAAATTAATACTCCAGCAAATGCATTCATGCTCGTTTTTTGCATCCCAACATCTTGTCGAAAGAAATATTTTAAATGCTCAGTCGCTGCATACAACACTTGAATACCAAGGACGTCCAATTTATCATTTGAGGCTGGAAATGAACAGCATTATGGGAAACGCGTTTCGTCATCATAAGAATAGTCGCTATGATGATTAAGGGAAAGAAAGTTTTAACAATTAAAGATGAATTGATAAGAAATTAATGTAGATAAATTGAGCAAACCAGTGAAGGGTGGATTGGTGTAAAACCAATCCTATGAAAATTTACGACGAGTCAAATAGAATGTCATACCATACATGCTTTCTAGATCTCGAAATTGTCTAATTCAGTTCACGGTTTTTTTCTTAAGTATGTGCCTGTTCTAATTATCGTAAGTAAAAGTATTACTAACAGGTAATTGGAGGAAACATAAAAAACTACCCCATACGGAGGCTTTGAGTTTTAAAGTCCGAATTGTTCAGGAGCAGGATTTGATATTGAGGAGTTTTGACCTAAGCTTAATTCAGTTATCGTACACGTCGATAGATATTTTTGTTTTTTTTGTTTTTTTGTTTAACATATCTTCTCCGAAACAACCTAAGTGATAATACACTGGTATCAAACTAGGATGAAAATCTAAATCATGTCAATCGGTGCGTATATTCATTTTTATTGTTCATGCTTTACAATATTTAATACGCTTTAACATTTATTTCTGTGCGGAATAAGAAAGGTTATAATGATAAAGAAACATCCTGATGATACGTTTGGTGGTAAGAAAAAGATACGTATCTACTTCATCTCCAAACGTTACGCAAAATAAACAACTCGTAAGAGGGAACCGGAAGTTGGAACCGGAAGTTTGAAACACGAAGCTACAAGTCTTCGAGATTACTCAAAACCGATCTAAACAGGATGTCGTACATTAGTCAGCGATAAATTCCTATCCTAATTAATCATTACCTGTTTATTTATCAAGAAATTACAAATCATTGATTATTTCTTCTATTGATATTGATATGATATCCATACAGCGTGTAACACTAGCTTAATCGATGCTTTCAGTACATCACTGTATCTTAAAGCACATTAAAGCATAAATACGATAATAAGTAATTTGGGTAACAATACGACAAAAATAAAACATGTTTAGTTTTTTTGGTGATAGAAGACTTAATCGTACGTTCAGGATGCTGAATGATCTTCATCAAATTAACATGTTCCGATATCAAGCTGACCAGCAAATTGACGATATTTACACTGACGAAGTCAATACGATGAAGAGATTAAGAATTAGTTCTATCAGAGGTATTTAGGCTATTACTGACCTACGTAGAGTCGGATGGGTTAATAATTAATTTCCATCACTACATCTCAACTCTCCAGAGACTCAGACCGCTTCCCTGTTACACGATAACGTACAGAAATAGCCAACAGTAGGTCACTCTGAGAATTGGTTCAAATCCCGATGACCCGCTTAACGACCACCTCCAAAACGTCCCCCGGCGGGTAACGCCATATTAGGATTCTCATAGCAAGACATGTGATTCATGAAATATCAAATGAAATTACATCAAATCCAGATTTCAGACCATACCCCTCAACAAAGCCTCATTATTTTTTTCCAAATTAGAAAATTTCCCCTGAGGTTAACGCAATGTTGAGTATTCTCAAAGCGAGACATTTCATTCAAGAAATATCAAATGAAATTACACTTAGATTTCAAGTGGGTTTTTTTTTATTTAATACTTTTCAAAATTAAAAGTACCCCGGCGGATAACGAAAAGTTCAGTTTTCCCATAGCGACACATTTCATTTATAAAATATCAAATAAAATTACACTAAAATAACTCAAATATTCCATATGGTTCCAAAGCAACTACCAAAAGAACAAAACAAATTTGACAGCGAAAATGTCATTCTATACAGTATATGAGATTTACTGATCAAAGACTTATGTATTATTAGAGTAGCATTTAGTTAAATTTTGAATGGAGCAAATGTGATTCTGTAAACCAACTTTCCTTCGCGGTTCCTAAATTTCGCGATTTCCATTTCAAAACAATTTTGTGAAGATTAACATTCGCGGAATTAAAACTGACTTGGAAATTCCAATCAATATCAATAATTTAGATGTTTATTCACGAAGATAACTTTTTCGCGAATTTTGGATCACGACATGCGCGGAAGAATAACGCACGCAAATGAATATTGGTTAACAGTAGGTCAAATATGTATTCCCATTCACAAGCAAGGAAACATTGTTTCTTCAACATCAAAGTCTTAAATCAATTATCATGAATTATGCATTATGTCCTATTTAACCTTCTCAGATAAAAAGGATCTTTGATATTTTCTCTCTGCTCAAAATTTTAAAACTACCCTAAAGTGTATATTATATCTTACATATATATATTAGTCATAATCCAGCATTATCATTACCAAGATAAGGCATTTCTTTTGATATGAACACACCAATATATCAAAGGTGATATTTTTATAGTTTTTGTCAAGGTACTAGATGTCTTGTACCACGAATAACTATTCTCTTAATAAAACAACCTATCGAGAAAAAACAAGTGCTGAATATTTGATATTATAAAATTCATGATACCTATATTGGCCACCTGTCTTTTATGAAATTGATTAAAGCTAAAGATGAAAGCAAAAGAGCATATCAACCATCATAGATATGCAGGGTAGGTATATGAATAATCAATACGAGTTTGACGGCGATTAGTGGTAGAATTTTAATGAATATACGGTGATGTAAAGAGAATTTTACATCCACTATACCACCAGAGTAATAACATTACTCAGATACTCAGAATAGGTATTCCCGTCTAAATAAAGGTCAATGATTACCATAATTCGTAAATAATTCTGCTATGTTACAGAGTGGAAATAGACATCTACCTTTCCACCACTTAAGTCTATGATTACACTGGCTATTGCACCAGGCCCACATACCACAGCCTCCAAAATTTACAGACAATCATACCACAACATAATGCATACAAGGGAGGTCGTCCATAAATATCCCTAGTTTTTAACAAGACGTGAAGCTTAATAAACCAAAGTAAACTAAAAACCAAGTGGTTGATAAGATTTTCTCAGTAGAATTCTACTACTAGATTATCGCAACCAAGTTTGAAATTCGACATCAGATATGTCGCAGAGACAAAAAATCAATTTTTAATTTAAAAATGTTAGCGATTATTTTAAAACTTGCGACGAGTCCTGCATATTATTTAAACAGTGCAGCAATTTAGTTCAAAGTCAATCGCGAGATATGTACATATATCTACCCAGTAACATTTTTTTACTGGCTGTAACGTTTCCCTTGTGTTTTATTTAGATATCGATGTGTTTTTGTCTATTTAGGGGGTGGTTTAAGAGAAGTTTGTGAAGTCTAGGGGATCTGACCCAGTCATTATTTATTCACGTGGCCTTTTGGAGCTCCTAACCCTATTCCCAGGCCCTGGCATCAATAAATCACGGACCTTATTGCTGGCTTCAATCGATTTACGTAAGTGATTGAAGGTGCTCTCAAAGTGGCCAAGAGTTACATATATAAACTACAGTATCACTTAATAATGAATGCAATCTAAACCGTAAAGGCCTTTGGTGTACATGTAATGTGTTTCGAGATATACTTGCAGTATAAAACTATCCCTTCATCCGTGGGTTAGGAGTTCGAAAGCCACGCTGGGTTGCTATGTACTGATAATGTGTCGGTGTTGGTTTTTATACTTATCCGAAACATTACTCATTCATAAATGATCCTTGTTCTGATTCCATCCACGTTCACTTATTTAGTGCAACTTCTCAGAAATAACTTAAAGGGACAATTCAGTCTAAGAGTACATTAAAATTTACACATATTTCGGAAACAAACCAGTTCCAATAGAAATTAGATTAGTTGGTTTTACTGTGATATGCCAGAAAAGCCTACTGTAGTAAAATGTAGGTGAAATGTTCAAACTCGCTTACTGTCCGCCATTACACATAGTGGTCGGATGTCTTGTATGCCGAACCCTAACCCTTGCTAGTATAGCAATGAATGTTTTGTCCAGAACTACTCAAATCCCTCTTACAGTAGTGTGTTTACCTTATTAGATGCATGTTCTTGTCTAAAATATTTTCATCAACTCCTCAGTGGTTATGTATTGCATTTGTTTAACGTGTGTGACTTTGGCTCGGAGAATGGGTACAGCGTACATGTTGTACCTGCTTAATCGTATTGATCAACGATTTGGAATTTCAACGGTTTCAATCAAAATACTTAACAATGTCGTGACATTTGTCAATATTTCTTGTTATATGTTTCATAAGGAATTTAGAAGAATACATTTATGTCATATTTTGTGGTTATGTAACAGAATTAGCCTCACTGAATTGTCCCTTTAATATGTACAATGAGATTGGACACAATTTTTCAACTTGCATAAAACCCTCTACGATGCATCGCACTATATATGATATAAGAAATTTAGCATTGAGTGTTTTCGCGTGTCATCATTTTTACTATCAGCTTACAAACTGTGCGATGTGATAATTTTCGCGTTGTGTATAGTGTATTTATTCACATTTAAACTTGCAAAGTCATTCACGGGTACAATGCAGATATATTCGCGGAAATTTAACGAAAGCTAAACAAACGAAAATGTCCGTGCCGCGAATAAGTTCGCTGTTACAGTATTTATTTCATCAGAAAATTGCACTTTCACTATGTTTTTTTTTCAGCGGGTAACAATTCAAAACAGTCAACGCAAGGAGTTTGACAAATAAAGCAGAAAATCTGTCATTTTACATCAAATTCCTTCCCTGTTTTCGAAATAATAAATTATATCAATGCGTTGTGATATTGTAAAGTATATGTTTCCACACCGATGATTATAGAAAAACAAAATCTATCATGACTTTTTATGACGTAATCCTGTGATGCCTCTGGAATGATAATGACCGTTAGATCTTTGAACGTCAGCTCTTTTTGGCTGAGCTCGCTCTAATACTTTGACATATCACTTATATCTGACATGGAACATTTGTTTTTCCCAATAGCTGTTATAGCTATCTCATCTATAATGATTTATTAGGGTAGTCTTTATAGCGACAAAGCCAGGATATTGAGTCTGGGTTAACTGTTGGTGTTTAAATATGACGAGGCAGTCATGACAATTCGTGACAAGAGTAGAAGATAGCTGATGTGACGGAAGATGAATGCTGAACATTGAGTGATCGGTGGTAGAGAGGACAGAAAGCGATAATAAGACGAAGCCTGTAGGACATGTTCACTGATTTGGAAAAAAATGTGCGATAAAACTATGATTGTGGGGAATAAGAAAATATGAAATCATGATTAATAGGATTATTTATTCCCAAATGTACTTATATACAAATATTAAAAGCCTTAACCAACTAGGTTCGTCCTAAGTTTTTGATTAGTTTTCAAGTTACTTTAGTATTAATTTGGACATTTCAAGGCTTTGGAAAAATTGGGGAGTCTTTATAATTGGGAATGGGGCTAAAATTCGGCCTCAAATCATGCTGATAAAACATTTGTACGATACTAGGAAAACAGGTTACCTCGATTGCTAGCGATATTATTGAAGGAATATCGTTGGAGCGATGTTGAAACAAGACTCTCAAAAAGTAATTGATAGTATCCGAGACATAAATGGAAGGACAGTATGGGAAAAACGAAATGACTTAAAGGACTGTCGGTATGATCCTAGAAACCTGATATATCTTTGAAGTGATGTTGAAACAAGACTATCAAAACGTAATTGATAGTACCAGAGACAGAAATGGAAGGACAGTATGGGAAAAACGAAATGACTTAAAGGAATGTCGGTATGATCCTAATATCTTTGAAGAGATGTTGAAACAAGATTATCAAAGAGTAATCTACAGTATCAAAAACGTAATGTGACAAAACAAGATAACTAAAAGATCTGTATATAATATTGAAGATATGAAGGTCTACATAGAACCGTTTAAAGTGAATAGTCGGGCAAAGAAAACCAGTCTGAATGCGTTCTCACATATTAATACGACGGTCAAGTTCTGCTTAGTTTCCCAGTTCTGACCATTAAAGTAAAGGAAAGTTGAAAGTGTAACCACGGACATAGTCAGCCGGGAGGACGTTTTAGGATTCCTATACTATAAATTAATTTCTTCGTACGCAGACAGATTTTGGCGAGAGATTTTATTTTACTATTTCATAAGAAATTATACTGGATACATTCATACCATTTTTACCGACTTTAGCAATCCTTGCCCGACTGTTCACTTTAAGTGACGTTGAAATAAGGCCGAGTAATCGGTGGTAAAGAAAACGGCGGAATGTGTAAGTAGTGAAAAGACAAGGCGATTTATATATGATCGGACGTTGATATGAAGTAGAATATGTGAAACATCTGAAATAGGAAATTCCAATATTTCTATCGAATATTTGTTTTAAAAATAATCAGGACTAATTTCTTCAATTGACGCGAAACTCTACAAGATCAAACATTTTTCTTCATTATCCTTTCACTATCAAATACACAATTACGTTTTATCGCTATGATCTTATTTTGCCTGGATTTTTTTTCAAAACATCCTATTATTCGAAACAAATCTCTTAATTCTGTTTGGTCCAACACATGAAATAAATCCTAATACTAAAATGGCATTTTTATTTAAAAGATTCTATTCACAGCGTTATAGTGTAAAAATACACAAAATCTGTGAAGGCATTACGTCAAAAGATTCCCATCTATATTAGGCAAAAGCGTTATCACCAATGACATTAAAAAAAATTGCCCAGCTTTGTGTAAATTCATTGTAGGTAGTAAGGTGTGTTTAAATGATGACGTCGACATCACGTTTGCTTACGACATTACCAGTTTATCACAATTTCTAAAATAAACAACGACATTAATTAAGGATGTTTCAAGAACAAGTTTATCACAGATATCGTCAGTGACTAGAAAACGTTTGTTAAATCCTTTTAGATTATAAGATGGAAATGCCTGACGTCAATGCAAATGATGAAAGCAAACCTAACAAACACTCCACTTCTTAACATGACCTTGACCTATGAACATTGTCATTGTCGTGTATTTTGCGCGTCAATGACATTTTGTAATTTAAAATTAGAATTATATTTAAAAGAGATTCCTACTATTTCTCATAATACACCTTTTTTAGTTTTTGTTTTATAATTTTTGTTTGTTTTTGTTTTTTGTGAGTTTTTTTGGGAGGGGGGGTCGTTTTTATGTTTTGGGGATTTGCTTTATATGTTGAAAGTCTTTACCTTAGATAAATGAGGCAAAAATAATACTTTAGAATGACACTATGTTCAGAAGAGTAATTCAATCGGAATATCTAGGGCATTGTGTTTAGTACATATATATAACGAAACATGTAATTTTAGCAAACAATGCATGCATCAAAATGCGGCAGATGTTTGGATGAATAATGATAATTCCGATATCATGAAGACCACCGAATATATTAGCTCTGATGTGTGTTCTGATAAAATATTTTATCGATTTTATACATATAAAATTGCGAGTATGCTGCAAGAATTTCTACAATGTTGGAGTCATAATATACAGAAGACATATCCGAAGTTAAAAACGAGTACAGAGTGTAATATTTGGCATGAGACCATGGGAAACGTCAGGGGCGTCCCTTTAGCCATATTATTTTGATCATAATTTCATTCGGAGGGGTGGTAGGTGCGCTGTGTATATATGGACTTTTTCCAACATATGTTACAATTCCCTTTGGTTAAAGATAACTAAATACTTTTTGGAACAATTGCCAAAAAGCATTTAGGTGTGTTCAAACACGACACAAAAAGAATCACTACATTCAAAATAGCAACCGAAATAAGTGTCCATTAGAAAAATCGGCAGTTTTCTCGGAATTTCTCGCATGCCATTTGTCAAAACACTCCTTTCGCCCTTTCAGACCTTCAACCAGGGTTTATAAGCCGTACATATAATTGGAAGCGATTGGATTAAAAACGACGTATGTTTTCAAAATACCAAGCATGCGACCTCTGATAAACCATAAATTCTAATGGGCTTGTAAGAATTCTCATCACATTTTAACCGATGTTATTCAAACCCACGTGGTTTGCATTCGGTAAAAAGAGCGTTGTTCCAGTATTAACGAACATACGCCCTTTGACAGCGACGAATGTTTTCCTCGCGTACACAAGCAAAGGATGAAATCGCGTGCAATGTGAGGCGGCACGATCAATCACAATTTCTCTAGGAAAGACTGAAGTATTGACCGCATGTTGTGTTCTGACATACATGGAACATAGTTCGGCAAATAAGTAGCACATCCGGGTTGAATTATCAAGAATTCCAGGTTTAACTGCATTAACTCAAGAGGCCCACGGGGTCTTAACAGTCATGCACCTGAGTTCTGATACAGAATGTCACAAAGATTTGTCAATACTTTTGGCACCATACACCCAAGATATTCCCTTGAAATACTATAAAGAATGGTCCAAACGTCAAATCAAAAAATAAAAAGCAACTTCTACACTTCTATGAAAAATAGATGTCTTTTTTTCTATTTGACCTTTAAATCTCCGAAGAGCATTTTATCATATTATAGCTGAATTGAAAGAATAAACTGGAAACTTAAGTCATTTTGACCTTTGCTTCTACTCTTTAAACCTCTAGCGGTCGATAGGGAATCAATCTACAAAGTTTAAAAGATTCCATCATATCTGGGAGTTGAAGGTCTGTTAGCTAAAAACGTCTTGCAGTTATCTCATTCTAATTGTTCTATCATCAATCAAGACTCATTTTCTTTAAAACTGAACAATTGAACAAAAAATGCAAAAAAAAAATTGCTTGCCTTGTTTTCAAGGGGATATCTGAGACCCCATGGCCATGAAATTAACGAAATTAACATTTCTTTTGCAAATAGTCTGAAAAATCTGTGAAGAGCATTTGATTCTATCACGTCTGGGAGTTGAGAAGAAGAATTTTGAAATTTAATCCATTTTACCCCGCTTGGTCCCACTCATTAGGCCGCTGCCCCGTGATCAGGGTCATGTTTAACTATTCTCATACTTAACTGACCACCTCCCCAGGGGAAAACCCGAAACCCCAGGGCCATGAAACTTATGATTTCTGTTAATGAACTTAATACCCTTCAATCTATAGAGAGAATATGACAAAATTAGTATAATTATAAATGTTAAAGCTACGTGACGTCATCTGGGTATGATGTCATTGCCAACAGATTAAATAGGGTTTGAAAGTGATGACGTTATTAAGTAAGATCTATGTATTTATACACATGTGGTGTAAACATCAACAGATTCAATGCTATTTTGGTTTCACTAATATGTATTACCTAGTGTAATTCTGTCTGCACGTGACGTCAATGACATCATTGACAAATTCAATTTAATGAAAGTGTGATCATTAATTGATGGAATAATGATAGGATCCAAACACAATGACAATCTGGCCCGAATCTGTTATTTACAACCTACAGCCAGTAATACGTACATTTGTTATGATAGACAGCTGAATGGTCAGCAATGTGAATGGACAGTGGCACCAGTAGTATAATTAGGCCTCTTGAGTGCTATAAATAGCTTATTGGCCGAAAGAATGCACCAACAAAGTTCATTATCTGTCCGAGCAGATTAAGGCGAATGGTCAACCACGCCAGCGTGTTATCCTTACAACAAACGTAGAGAGGGGCTATAATGTACATGTACTAGCATTGGCTTAGGTGTTAGACTATAGTTGTGGAATCTGTAACTTCTAACATTCTCAAACCTCAAACAACTTATCCCTCTTTTCCCTTTTTATTTCAATTACAAATAAATATCAATTTTATAATTATGCTATTGTGTTCTTTGTATTGATGCTTGCTTTTGTTTAGTTTATTGGACTTAAAGTCCTATTAACAGCCAGAGTCATTTAAGGACTTCCCATGTGTGCAATATATTGCGGTGTGTGAAGGTCTTAATGTTTTGGGAGGCTGCGGTATCTTCGTCAAGTATTTTTTGTGATAGTGGAAATCTTGCCCTGTTGTAGTGCAGTATCACTGAACCATGCCGCCAAAGACACGTGTGGGCGCAATTTATACGGTAAATTTCTGATGTAGAAATTATACATACGCTATTTAAGCCTGGTTTTATACAGGACATGTAATAATAAGAACACGTTAGTATGCATTTATACCATCAGTCTCCATTAATGAAGCAGGTTTTATATGTATGCTAAACGGTGACCTTCAAGGAAACACTACTAATATTTCAAAATAAAAAAAAACTAGACTAGCTAACATTTCTACTTTCTAATTTCTATCTGCAGGTATGAGTATATATTTTATCTTCAAATGATGCATTCCAAAGACATTCCAACTGGCAAAAGATGAACATTTTCGTTATTTATGATGTTGCAATTACCAAGAAATATCATTTTAATTGCTTATGTAAATTGACAATGTAATCACATCCAAATGTTTGCCATAAAACTAATTCTGTGCTCTGATTGATAAGAGGCTAGCACAGGAAACCGGAAATGTCTAAAATTGAAATTGAAATCCATTGTAATGTATATTTCAATTGTTTGAAATTACCACATCGTTGTCTGTTACATATCAAACAACAACGCGTTTAACAGATTGCTGAAATTATTCAAGTGGATACTGAAAATGACTTAATTTTGGTGGATGGTTTATTTTCTTGCCAACGCATTAGCATAAGAGGAAAGATAGCGCTATAAAAAGGGCAGGTCTTGAAGAGTACCTTTATTATTAAGGGACTAGATTGGCCACAAGTTCTAGACTATAAAATACATCCTTTTTAGCTTGATTATCTTTGTCTCCCTTATACATGTCTGATTCTAGATTCTAAACTTTAAAACTAGAAGATGATGCTTTATTAGAAATAATCTCTGAAAGTCTTATAAACAACTTAGGGTCTCCTGGCCAGTCTACTAGAAGAAACTACTTGAATATGCTACAGCCTCCCAAAACATCAGACATCCACACACCTTGTACACATGTGGGGCCGTCCTAAATTATCCTGGCTGTTAATAGGGAGGCCGTCCTAAATTATCCTAGTTGTTAATAGGGAGGCCGTCCTAAATTATCCTAGCTGTTAATAGGGAGGCCGTCCTAAATTATCCTAGCTGTTAATAGGGAGGCCGTCCTAAATGATCCTAGCTGTTAATAGGGAGGCCGTCCTAAATTATCCTGACTGTTAATAGGGAGGCCGTCCTAAATGATCCTGACTGTTAATAGGGAGGCCGTCCTAAATTATCCTGGCTGTTAATAGGGAGTAGATCTAACAAACTAAACCAACAGTTTGGACAATACATCATTGTGATGATATATCAGAGCGAGTGATGGTAATGGTGGTGGCGATGATGATGAGAGAGGAGTGGGGAGGCAGAAAAAGTTTTTGAAGTTTTTTTCTGCATCAGAAGATGCACTTGCACAAGCGTTTTTTTTTAAATATGTGAAAAAATTAATTATAAGAAAAATGAAATTGCACTTTCATCTGAAGTTTTACTACATGAATATATATATATAAATAAATTAGAATTGACTGTTCTTAATATGCATTTTATGTTCAAATTGCTACGTCCTGGGGAAGGTTAAAGACACATTGTATCAGGCCCACATCTCCATATAATATGTAATCTTATGAAACTCCAGATTTAAGGTGGTACATATGATACAGAATGATTTGTTAAAACTAGTATCTGAGGCCGTTAAACAAGTTCTGCTGACGCTAATTAGTTACTTGGTTCCTGGTGAAATAAACCGCCAAGTCCGGAAACTGAAGTATGGTCGACTTCTTTTTATAAGAAATTAGACATGACTTTAATCTACATTGAACTTTTTTTACTTGATCAAGAGTTTGAAAATGACACGAAAATTATTTTTATTGAGATCTTTTTGTATAATTTAAGATAATTTCGTGTATTTAATGATACATCAGTATCAATAAAAGTCGTAACTAATAAAATGTTCAAGTTTACAACATTCCTAGGGATATTCTAAACGAAAATTGAACACCATTTGCCAAAATACGGAGATTCTTGAACCTATACCAGACGTACACGTACTCGCGCGTTAGATAACTGATTGTATAATTCGAGTTGTAAGACGGAACATATTAGAAATTAAAAAAGTTAACATATGTTTGCTTTTCGCTTCTTAATTTAATCAAATTATGCTTAACCGATGCCGTAAAGGATTGCTAAAGCACAGAGTGGGAGAAAATATTGCGAAATTCAGTGAAAATGTTTAGGCGCCGATAAAATTCCTTGCAGAATATCTTGATTTAATTTGCGTTGCACTTTGAGAGTTTACAATTGAAAGTCGTTAGACAATTATTCAAAATCAAACGTTTGATTTCCGAAACGAACAGGGAATGTGTAAATTTAGGGTTGTATAATACTATACATGATTACACGGATTGCATTTAAAGAAATGCAACAATTAAACGAAACATATTTGCTTTGTAAATCAGAAATGATGGAGCAAGATTCCAGTTTAAAGCTTAGGATTTAAGTTGAATTTAGATGAATAAATTTCCGATTATATGAACATAACCCCATGATCATTTAAGAAGCATGGATTCGGCAAACATGCTATGTACATATATAATACGAACTATACATGCAGTGTATGTTCAGGCGCGTGTGGCGTGATATTGATAAACAGAAGCTTCGGTAAGATGTGTTTAAATGTCAAAGATCGGGAATCATCCTTGAACGTTTATATTTATTTTGCACTAGTTCATTTTTCCGCTTCAAATTATGATCAGCATACCGCCTTGCCTAAACGCCATCAAATGAAAATATTAAATTTAGTTTCGTAAGTTTCTGTTGAATTTCTAGACTTAGTTTCGTATTTTTTATTATTGGGGAATCTGAATTTCTAGACTTAGTTTAGTATTTTTTATTATTGGGGAATCGTCCTAAACAACACGAACAAAGAAATGTCAATTATAAATATCATGTTAGATAAATCCCTTGGTGGGCCTCTAAACATACAAAAAAGCTTTTGAATATTGGAACACGGCCTCGTTCTTATACCTTCACTCTAAAATCATTAATTGTTTGAGACTCCTGAAATACATTGGAAATTTTATGGCCTAGCATCTTTTGCGTGAATTCCAAAACATTTACAAGAACAACCACACGCCATATACAAATGAGCATGTCTATAGCTTTTAGAGTTACGCTACCATCAAAAAACCAGATGCTTTGGCAAACAAACAATTATGGCATTTTGTTCCGATACTCTTCTGTATTATATTTTGGAACTTCTACAAATTAAAGAACCTAAATTTCCAGTCCACCCCTTATAATTGAAAACAATGGTAAACTGTTAGCATTCAGAATTGTAGCTTGAAGTTTCAATTGTTTAAAGCATGTAAATATCTGTTAACATGTGTTGTCTAAGTCCCTTTTCCAATATCTCCTATGAGTTTGGCTTCAACTTAAACTGGTCGACAGCTGACGGTGACGGATCGAGGTTTTAAAGGTAACAGAAATGACATAATTAAGTTTGAAATAACTTTTATGTAGGTCAGTCAAAAGTAATGTGCGAACGTAATGCAACAGAAACGTTTTCAGCTGTCTATCGCTACACTAGCAATATAGTTTATGGGGAAATCTATACAAAATGTATTATTGGAGTAGAAGAACACCGTGGCAAAGTGGTTAAGGTGTCTAAGATTCAATCACACAGTCAACAATTCTTGAGCGCGGTGGCTGGTGCTTAAGGTGTTTGAGATTCGTCTTTAGAACCACAAATTCTCGACCGCGGTGGCAAAATGGTTTAAGTGTCTCCACAAGTCCGTTTTTGTTTAGCCGCAGTAACCGAGAGGTTAATGTATCTGAAATTTTATTTCCTGACGTATATTCAGCTATGGACCTGATGTAACATTTTAATTGCCGATTTTTATCGTCTACATGACTCCGCCTATTGACATAAACGTTTATTTCTTTTTTGTCTTTCACAATTTCTGCTTTCATCCATCACAAATCAAATACCTGACACATTTCAAAATGATTTAAGTCTTAAGGAGACGTAGCGTATAATATGTACAAGAACCACGTGACATTAAAACGGGTGTTAAGGCGATGACGCAGCCAGATTCAGACGAAAACATTATGGAAGTAGAAACGATACAAAAAAAAATATATAATCGAAATTTAGGAGCTGAAAACACCTCTACTTTAACGGGCAACTTTCAAAGCGTGTGGAGTCCTCTTAAATCATGAACTATTCTAGGCAAAGAAAAGCCAACATAATGTGACCGAATACTTCTAAAATAATCATTTAAATCCTCGTTTGCACGTGCGCGCAATAAAATTATCGCAAACGATGGATATAAAATTTCAACTTTAGATGTCACATTGTGTTAGGAAGGACATTAATTCAATGGTAATATCCGAGTTCTCGGAAATTCTATTTTTAGCATGACGTGTTCAGCTTACGATTTTTTTCTTTTTTTTTTTTTTGCAAAGCTCAACAGTTGATCATGCTAGTTCTGTTATGATAATTTGATTAAGAATAAATATTTTACAAAAAATGTATGCATTTGTAACATTTTGTGTGTGCAGCTATACTGTTGAATTTGATACAATTCGCGAGCTATTCATTTTTCGCGGTAATTCAGTGATACGACCATGCATCGTGATAACTCAATCACCTTTGCAATTTTCACCAAAATGATTTTGAAAATTTATGTCGTTGGCAACATTTTGTAAGCTTTTGAAAATCAAAATGTTCGCAAAATGAAAGCAATTTATATTCAACTAGCATGTGATGAGAATTGCGGGTCACATAGCACCTAAGCACATACGAAATGTACAAGTCAAATGATATAAATGAGCTGTTTCAGGTAATCGACTTAGAGTAATTATTATCTAATTATACAAAAAAAATTCTGTCAGGGCGATCCGTTATTACATAATATGCCGTCTTACGATACACACAGGCTTTACTGCACGGTCATTAACCTACTCTAGCCCTGGATCGCGTGCAGTATAGGAATTTGAGGGTCATGAGGTATGATATTGTCATTTGCCTGGTTCTAGCTCGTAATTCCTAGACCACGAGTTAGTTTAACGTTCTATTAACAGCCAGGTTTAGAAGCTAGAGAAAATCCGGAGAACTCGGAGAAAAGTCATCGACTGACGGTCAGTACCTAGCAAAGGTGGAGAGCATGTCGTAATGTCGGGACGTCTTACCACCTGGCCATTGTAGCCCTACATAAAGTTTAAGATCAAGGTCAGAGTATGCGTAGGAAACTCACCAACTTACAAAAAATGTAGTATTTCCTTCCATCTTAAAGGGTGTAAAAATCTAAAAAAAAAACCACACACAATTGTTCTTCGTTAAACGGTCAATTCAATAGATTTTTTTTTTTAAATCTCCTTACCCCGTAGCAATTTGAACGCTTAAAAGTTTTATTTCGTTCGTGGAAAATAATAATTTTTGTTTGTTTGATTGTTTGTTTGTTTGCTTTTCGCCTTGTTGTTTGTTTCATAAACATATCAAAAGGACACAAACCAGGCCAGGGACGAAGGTTAAAAAATAAAGTCAAGAATCCACGATTTTGATTAATCATTTCATAATACTTCTTTTCAAACAGAATATATCTGCTGAAGTGTTTCAATTAAGTTTTCTCAAAGGATTTCGGTTTTTGCATATTATTTCTTCTTGAAATTAATTACTTGAAAATTGTTTTCTTTTTAAAACTTACTAATGAGATTTCTGAAGATGTTTGTTTGAGTTCTAGACGTAGAGAAGGCATATATGCATCAAAATTTTATCTTAAAAAAAACAACAAAGAGACAAGAAGTCAAGAGGTCTTATTTCAGCTTTAGCTTTGATTACGAAATTTATTTTAATATCCTTGAATAATCACTCAGTACGGATCACAGGTATCTGAGAATTAGTAACAATCAATGTATCTTTTGAGCTACAAGAGTGTCGATAGACCATTTAGACGAAATCAAAAATCGGTACATGTACAATGCTTAATCTACATTTTGTTTAATAGAAGGATCACTCAGTTGGGTTTGGAAGCAAGCGAACATGAGAACATTAATATTGGACCAAGAGCTCCAAATGGAAAAGCGTCCTCTATTTTATCGAAGATACATGTAAGTCACGCAAGAATTGCAAAGAAAATACTATGAAAACCACAGAAACTTGACATGAATTTATAACGGTCATTATAACATACATATGCATTATACTTAATACATAGAAATACATTAACCGTTGGATGCCAAGTCCCTGTGATGAAAGCGTACTCACTGATTTTAAAACGAACGCACCTCAAACCATTAGGCGCCATATCGAGGATGATACAAAACGGTAACATCGAAAAAAAAGATAGACAGGGTCGAAAAATGGATCCATTACGATTGACGATCATTTGTTCCGACAGGAAAAAGTAACAAGTTTCAACCTATTTCCAGATAGCTATCTAACAAATTGAATGTCATCATCTGAAATGATATCAGACTACAAATAAAAGACCTTCATTCTAACAATCTGATAAGAATTGAGTTTTGATTTGTTTTCTCTCCTTCATATCTGCGAATCACGGAGAAGCATTTATTCCAAGGACGCATAGACCTTCACTATACATTACTTCTTATTCTCTATTTAGGTTTCTAGTTCGCATTTCGAATCTTTCTCATAATCTTGGCATTGCAGATTGTTCCAAAATCTGATTTATTTCGGAGAAAAAACATGCCGCAACCTTGAAATTAACTATGCCATGTTTTTTCACGAAACAAGATGCGGCAGGCTATTCAAGCAGACGATACTGAACAGTTTACTATTTTGCCGAAGCCGGGCTTAGTTACAACATATTAGACAAATTTATATAAGCGCGTTGGCCCACCTGTTGTTAATTTCAGGCGGGGCTTTATGCTCTGTTTGAAATCGATGTATATCCCAAACGAACACGCCGATACAAAGTAAATATGGCGAGTCTTGCGGGAGTTGAGGTATATAGATATACGTTTTATACGGGGAATAAGGAAGAAATTATGTTAAATACCCCCATCGCCATTTCCTTTGAGTTTAATAACAGTACAGATACAGAAAGATAGCGTTTTAAACTCCCCTAAACAATTTTACGAGCCAGTGTTAACGAACAGTATTACCAAAACCTTTGTACTTATAAGATATTAAGAATAGTTATATTGGTTTTAAGAGGGAACAGTGGCAGTTTACGATCGTCATTACCGTGATTATGAGGGGAAAACTCAGATTAAATATACAAGGTTTAAAGCTATCTTATCTATCAAATGTATGCTTTGCATTTATCTGGAAGTCATTTTCATTTTATGTTCATTTCATTAGTAGGAGTTGACAATGAGATAGTTAACTGCTTGTGACATAAACTTTATCGATTTGCCGAACTCTTGACATATACGGTAACGGCATCGATTTGCCGAACTCATGATATAATTCACAAACCAATTATCGGCAATGTGAAATTATGATATTAACATTGCTAATTATTTTACCAGAAAACTAATTATACTCCTACGTGAGTCAGAAAAAAAGTGAAATGTATTGCTCTTTTCAAAAAGTAAATTTGAAACTCTTCGTATACACTCAAAACAAGAATAAGTGTAGAAATGATTGTGATAATTGAATGAATTGAATGAAAGATTTTTCCATTTCAAAAAATCGGATTATCTTATATTGTTTTTTGATGAATAATCTGCCTTTTTATAGATTTTTCAAATTACGCCAGAATGATATCTAGCAATCTAACTAGAATTAGAAAAGTTTGTAATTCATCTCCACTACAATGCCCTACGATACTCTCCAATACAAGGCATTGTTAGATCTTGTATTGAAGCGAGACGTACATGTAGTATATCGTAATAAAGCGGAATTACAAATCTGATTTTAATTAGATTAAATATTTAAATAATTATAAACATCAAATTTAAGAATACATGTGCTGGACACAGCATCTGAAATTCAAGTATTTGAATTTATATATGTACCTATTTTGGAAATATATATTCGCGTGTTCTTTTCCGTGCAATTGTAGAGATATTGTCTTATATATTTCATATCAGATCCTTTATTGACATTTTACAGAGAATTTCCGTGTATATGCCACGAATTCCGATAAACAAATGTCACTCATCATTTTAACTTTATATAAAACAACTTTATGATCGATTTTAACGACGCTTAAAGTATAACTTAGTGGGGAAATTCCATGGACGCATTGCAACCATGCACAAACTGGCCAAGATATATTTATTTTCTCTGATATACTTTTATATTTCGTTAGTACATACATTCCGTTACTAGTATTCTTTTGTGAATTTGCTTCCTTTTTAAAGTCTGATTCCCGATTTAGAAACAACTTGAGATATAAACCTCCCCATCTAATTAAGTTAATTCAATATTAAACCGCGCGTGAAGGGACGATTCATGGTGTGTATTCTTGATGTCGTTTGTATTTCAGTTTCAGATTCCAAGTTTTAAAAATCTTCACACAACTACGTAAGTGTTAAAACAACATTTCCTGACAAGACATATGCTTTTAAGATATCTTACTACGAAAACCTTTTACAATAGTCAATAAAATAGAAAGAAACACCTGAACTTAATTAAATATTTTGGCAAACTAGTTAGAATTTATAAGAAAATGTAATGGAGTTAAAGCAATCAGATCTTCTCTGAGTGTCTCAAAATCTCAGTGTTAGATATTGCATCAAATGCTCTTAACAAAGTGTGTTATTATTTGAGTACTAAATTTTGAGATGTTCGTTAAAAATACGATTTTAGAATAGTTGGCGGGAAGATAAGAAACTAACCATGCTTAGACTACTTGGGAGAAACTGGAGTACACCAAACCTCGTTTTACTGATCCCGGGGCAGGTTGAACATATGTACCCCTACTCCAGATGTAGCCAGACTCATTGACGATATTGCTTCCTAACTCGACCCCCCGCGACGCCACTTACATTTAACAACTTACCTTAATGACCTTCACATTGATCCATTATCGAAAGTGACGTCATGATCATCCTCATCGCCCTCCTCATCGACGAAAACAGCTTCTTCATTGTCATTATCATCCATCATTTTCTCTTTCTCGGAGTCAGACACTTTTTTCATAATCAACATTTCACTTTTTGTTATGTCTTCGATGTTGTTTAAAGATGGCGGCGGGGCGAGACAACACTCTTCGTCCTCATTCGGGGCGAATGCGTGGCCATTTTGAAGCGTAAAGGACCGAGTTTTCCTAATGTTTTCACTACTTTCAAACTTTACTATATCCGACCTGGGAACACTTAGATGCCGAACTTGAAGCGATTGAGTCCGTCTTAAATGCCCACTCGGAACACCTCCGTTTTGATGATTGGCTTTCCTTTGCATTAAAGACATTCGGAAAGACGAAGACCTTTTAACACTTCCTTTTCGTTTGTCTTTATAACAAAATAACTGTACTTTTCTTCTTGTGTATCGTATAAAAGAATTTCGTAAAATTTTATTTCGTATACCGTAGATGGCGCTATTGGTCATTGGCGCCGCCTGAAATAATGTCGTTACTATGGAAACCAACATAGGGTCCACCTGTCTACTTCCGGTAGCGGTCTCAACTAATATTACGATTGAAAATGGTATATAAGTAAGTGTAAAAGCTCCCACAAGCTGTAGAATGGTAAGCATAGCCTTTGTGCCCTTGATAGATGTCGATAAAGGGGCCGTTTGAGTCGTAAGGGCGATAGGGGCTTGTACAACGCACGCCATTCGGACCATTGTGGCAGCGATTCGACTACTTTGTGTCCTTGCTATACGAAATATATGCGTGTAACAATAGATCATCACGATGAGTGGTATGTAAAACATTGCACTTACTAGTATACCTACATACCATCGATTTAACAGATCCAGGTGGTCAATAAAACACGTTCCTGTTACCGGTGAAAATACGTAAGAACTCCCGCCAAAAAGTGGCGGTAACGAAATCACAAGAGCACAGAACCAAAACACAGAAAATAGTGACGTCATTTTACGCGCGGTTGCTGTTAAGGAATGATGTAATGGTGACGCAATAGTTTGGTATTTGTCCCAACTTAAAGCTGCTATGGTCCACACGCTTGTTAGAGTAAAAACTGATTGTAAGAACCCATAGGCGTAACACATGCCCTGTCCACCTAACCAGTAACCACATAAACTGACCACTCCTGCGTAAAGAGTGGTCAGTAAAGACGAGGCTAGGCCCACCGCTCCTAAGTGGACAAGTAATATATTCCGTACCGTCCGTAATCTTCTATTCGGAACAATTGCTATTATCATAAAGGCGTTAAATGTGCTCCCAATGACTGTAAATACTAACAGAAATATCCCGTGGGTTATCCCACGGCCCTGGGTACTCCAGCCCGGGGGGTAGGGTTCCCTGAATGACGCCGACGCGTTGTAGATGTTGCCCCAGAATGAATAGTTGACCACCCCACTACTATGATGTCCAGGGACGGTCATTGCTGTTTGATCCCCTCCTCACTCCCGGGGGTGAAGCCGACATCACTCTTTAATCCCTGGGGTAGAAAAATATACATCACTCTCCAATTCTGTGGGTGGGGAAAACATGCATCACTCATTGATTAAAAAAACAGAGTTAATATTTCATCTGAATCCCGGGGGTAAAGAAGACATTACCCTTCGATCCCGGGGGATGTGCAAGCATTTCTTCACTACTCCGGGGTTGTCACATGCATCATTGGCCACGGGAGGCGGGATTAGGCCCGTCCCATAGGACAGTAAGTATGTACAACCTACTCCTATCGATGTTTCAAGCAATCTGATGTCGAGCAGGATGCTCCGATCAATTCCACATAGAATATGTATAGTATAGATATCTAATTCCACAATCAACTAGCACCAACAAGTGATGAATTGAGATTTAAGATTAGTCAGCGTTCTAAGGGAATCATATCTTAATTGTACTTCATAATATATTAAACCTATCAATTCATTAATATTAATAATAAATTATTTCAGAAATGAAAATATACCTCTGCAATTTCATCGTATTGGGCCCCTTTTCCGCAACACTCCAAAATAAAATCCAAGAATTTTAAAGCGTCGATGACACCACTATAGCCAACTTAGAATTTGATGCTCTGTCCGACGTCAATTGCCGTGATTTTGGGGTATCGGATGTTTCCACCATGCTCCGTTGATTGATAATAAATGATTAAAATAAATATTGAATGATTAATACAATAAATTTAAATTTCACTCCAGATGCTCTGCTCCGGAACATATACCCAAACGCTTCGTCACATCCATCATGCCGTATGATTGTATTGCTATCTGTGTTTATCTCTGCGAACTTCCGACCTCAAATCAGCGTAATAGTGGCAGCTATTCGACGATAACTCCAGATCCTTGAACCTCCTGTTTGAAATCCCGGATTTCCGATACCGGTAGGAAAATATAACGGTCCCTTTTCCCGTAAACTTCCCCTCCGACAAAAACTCTCGGAGCTTCAAACTGTTCAGTGTTCTCAAGAGCTTCGTTTCACTCTGTGTGTCTCTCGCTGTCTTATTGATGTTTCGACTACTCCACGTGCTTGTGTGGCAACAGCGAAAATCAAGTGCTATTCAATTTATATAGAGTATTATTCCTAGTAGAGTAATTCCTTCAGATCCAAGGGTGCACATTGAAACAGAGAAATCCCTTGTTTCAAATCCCAGACGAGTTTACATCAACTCTTAAGTCACAATAAAAGGCATGTACTGTTTAAGTTCTACACTTGTATATAATCAAATACATAGCGATGTAAACATCCCTACGATACTATTACACTGAGTATATAGCGGTCGTACTGGGTCTCTCTCGCTCTCCCAAGCGAGTTCATACAAATCTATAGCATATTAGCACTACAGGCAAACGAGTCTATGGAGATGAAATCTTTAACAGGTAAATCCCTGAACGCGGCGAAGGTAAGGAACGAGTTACACAGCAACATGCGAATTTTACATGAAAAAACATGTAAGGAATATACCAACTTCTAAAAGGGATATCCAATACATGAGTTATGTACAACGCATTGGTTCTCACTTCACACAAGGCACACGAACGCTGGACGGAGATGAAACTATTTTTGGCACCGCGTGCTGCTCACGGTGTTATTGCACATCCATGTGTAAGATTCATTTTTAGTGAAAAGTATTATGATTGATGGGAGTTATTAATAGAATACGCCTACTAAATAAACGTGTAACGGACCTTTAATATATACAAAAATAACACTTGGTCATTTGGTTGCCTCCAGCTGTATGTATAATTAACATGATGTATGCATGATGTATATATATATATATATGATATTCAGAGTCGTTCCGTAAAACAGGCGGAAATGTCTTAAATCATATCGAAACCTGAGAAGCTCGTTTCCTTAACAAAGGGACCTGAACATTTGTTATTGTTTTAGTGAAGTTTGTCTCCCCCGCCCAGCACGTGAGGCGTTAGAATTTACCTGTTGCACCTGTGCATGATGTGCAATTGTAAAAGGCGACTGAATTCGTGATTTTAACTTTTTTCCCCTTCTACATAAAAGACTCTATTATTTTCTTTCTAGCGACTCTCTTGACAACGTCTCGTTTTTGGTGTTGAATTCAAACGGTTATCCCCTGTGAGGGAGGTTTTGGATACTTCTGTCCCCTGGCGGAGACAAAACATATAGACCATTAAAGTGGTAGTGTCGGTCGCTACTTAACCCTCAGTATAAAGGGAACGGAACGACTGGTTTGGCAATCTATCCCAGAAATCATTGTGGTTGCCTCATTATGGGGAATGCAATGAATCCTGGGAGAGATGGCTTGTTCGGTATCTTTAACAATATTCTTTAGTTTGATAAAACTATAACACAAATTTGCAACTGTTACGAGACACAACATACCGCAGCCTCCCAAAACAAAATCTAGTTCTACACGCAGGATGGGATCGTCCTTATGTGACACTTTTAAATTTTGTAATTAATATGCTATTAGCATAATTACCAAAACAAACGTGGGCCATTAATTACATTCAGTCTGTACACGTGTATTTTGACACTGTGATTCCGTGTTTATTACTTATGTTATTTCAACAGCTACTTGGGTTATTTAAGGACGGTCTTTTATGTAACTTTGAGTATGTGAACGTATCAATATTTTGGGATGCTGCAGTAGATCAATGTTGTGTCTCTTTGTGATAGAAGGACTCTTGTCCATTTTATAGTGCTAGCTCACTGAAGCATACCACCAAGGACACCGAAAAGCACAACCCACTTGGTCACATAATACTGACAACGGGCAAACCAGTCGTCTCACCCCCTATATGCTGAGCGCTAAGCAAGAGCAGAAACTACGAGACTTTTATAGACTACACTGTACGGTATAGCACAGCCAGGGAACGGAACCCATAGCCTTCCCACAGGGACCTGACACGATTTTTTTAACCAACAGTATACACATATATATCTTATACTATAATATATATATGTATAGGCCTACTGTACTGTTGGTTAAAGTGTTTCGTGCCAGGTCCCTGTGAGCCTTCCTAACAAGGGCGATCGCTCAACTCGAGAACGAGACAGTGGTATATTTGTTCTGTACGCCATTGCAAAAGCGGAACCCTTGCCCATGTTGTAATGCTATCCCAATGAGACACGCCTCCAAAGACAACGAGCAACACGCTACTAAATCAAATATGCTAACAAATAACCAAACGCCAAACAATTGCTAAACCAGTCGTCCTACTCCAAGTATGCTGACTGGTATGTACAACATCAACAAAGAATGCATAATATTGGCTGCAAACTTAGATTTTTAATAAAGAATAAGTTTTCCAGACTTTATTTTCGGTAAGAATAATTTTCACTAACGCGTCCCAGGTAAGAATAATAGAATCTTACATGGGCCTGTCGGGTGGACTGAAATATCTCAACCCGAGTGGAAGGTTTTGCTTGCTGAAGGTTGATGGTCAAAATCTTTCACGAGTGTTGAGATATCCCTGTCCACCTGACAGGCCTATATTTAATTCTTTTTTTCTCCCATACTTTAACGAGAAATGGTTAGGAACGCCGCTGTGCGTAAAAATGGTCGCCGCATGTATTGATGACGTCACTATCTAGCGCGTAGAGCTGTCTTTTCCCTACCCCGATAAAAGAAAGAGTTATTTTTTCCCTAGCAACCGCGGGATAACCCTGTCAAGAATGGGAGAAAATCCCTGCTTATTTTTTTGTCAAATCTTTTTTTTCGAAAAAATGTTGTCTTGATTACGACTATAGTGCAAATATAGATTTATAGACAGTATGGTGTTTTTCAGCCACAGCACTCAGAATGGTTCACACAAGGTCATTGCTCACTTATTTTTGATATACAGATAACTCTATATGTAGGATACTAGGTCAAGCTTCAACCCAGCATTATAAATCATGGGAGTAGCTGTATTTATTTGAATTAAACATGTGTGCATAGTTAACAACAGTGAGGCAGTGTCAAGGTAGAAATTAGAAAGAAGAGAAAAGAAAATATCCCAGATTTAGTCGCCTTTTATTGTCATGCAATGGGAGAGAGGTGGCATTAGAACCATTTCACAAATAAAACCTACTGTATAAAACATTTGAAAATATTTCTAACACTTTGGGGAACTTTGAAACTATCCTGATATACAATATCAACTTCTCCTGAAAGTACCTACAGAACAAACTAAGATAGGTCCAAACACAGGCTTTTGATTATAGAGTTATTCAAACGCCTATACAGTTAATACTGAGTCTTGATTCAGTATTACACATACAGATGTCTGTATAACTATAGAACCAAAAGCCTGTGTCCACAGGATTCAGTATTACACATACAGATGTCTGTATAACTATAGAATCAAAAGCATGTGTCCAAAAAACTATAGAATCAAAATCCTGTGATGCACAGGACACAGTATTACACATACAATGTATGTATGACTGTATGACCATAGAATCAAAAGCCTGTGTGTCTGTATAACAAAACCAGTGATCTACCTCCAATGTACACACATTATGTAACTGCTTCTTAGACGTATACAAACGAAGTACATGCACTCCTTTCGGCAATGATAAATAGAAATGCAGTTGAAATTTTGTCTGCACAGAGATCAATCCGGGTGAGAATATTAATATTGGGCGCCTCTGTGGCAGGGTCTTCATGAAAACATATATAATACAATGTACAGAAGGAAGACCTTTAGCTTAGGAGTGTAATTAACTGACGTTCTAATCAACAAGATTAATAATAGATACTTCAAAACAGGAAGTCTCGATCTTCTAGTGATTATTTCTTTTCTCATTACAAAGATATAAATACAGCTATATCATGCTTTTCCAATCCTCTTTTGTCAATGACGTCATACATTTATACAGTTTGGTGTCATCGTAATATTGATTTCGGGGGTAATCAAATACAGAAGATCTTTCCAATTATCACTCCCTTTCTCTTTCACACATAAATACATCCTCTTTCTCCCTTTTACTCATACATTCTCTCACTCTGTACATCTCCCTATTCGTTCCCTCCATCTCTCTGCCTTACACACGTCTTCTCACTCACCGCTCGCACAGGGACCTGGCACGATTTTTTTTAACTAACACTATACATATAAATATTATACTATAATATATATATATGTATACTGTTGGTAAAAAAATTCGTGCCAGGTCCATGTGACCGCTCCCTTAAGTTTCTATCTCAAACCTTCTTATATTTATCCCCGCATTTTCATAGACAAGGGGAGGACAATGACAGACTAAGGGAACTATGTTTACACATTGTACTTTCAGCACCTGTGTTTAAATTTAAAACAATAGATACTTTCAGAATATATAACAAATTTAATCGATCTTGCAGGCGATTTTTTTTGGACATATACCCATGTGTTCCTATCATAATCTTATTTTTCACCATTTTAGTGGAAAGTTATTAATTAATTATATTTGGCACATTAAGAAATTAATTTGATGTTTTATTGACACTGTGCTACATCGAAGTTTAAATTTATTTCATTTCATCAATGGCAGGTAACTTTACTTTGCTATTACAGTTATGGAGACCAATATTCTGATACTCCAAATTTGCATATTACAGAGTTATCTGCACTTGCGGGTAGGTATTGATTGTGACGTCATGTGTTTGCGAGCGTAACGTCATACGTTTCGGAGAAAAGGACGCGGATTGCCCTCACAAAATATTGACGTAACAATCGATACCTACCCGCAAGGGGGCTAACTCTGCAATATGCAAAGACGGAATACAGTTAATCCCTTCCTTGGATTTCTAAATGATACTAATCCCAATCCATATCGTCACCAACGGACACAGTTGGCTACTCACACGTAGAATGATTATAAAAAAGTATGGTATATTTCATAACTTGGCAATAAAAGGCAATCGTAAGTTTTCTTACATTTTATTTCTTAAACCATAAATCTCTCTATATAGTTGAAACATTTTACAAATTGATGTTGGGCGTTTCCTTTTCATTTTAACCGAATCAGCATTTCCAGTTTCGTTTTCACTTTAACTTTAATTAAATGGGATGATGGCGTGTGTTTGTCAAGATATTCTCTTCTAAAGCATATTTATCAAACAGGAGGCGAACTTAATGAAAATGGATGTTGTCATACATTTTTTTTTTTTTGTATTTCGTGGAAGGACTGATGAATAAATATGACAGCCATGTGATTTTAGTTTTATTAATAGTAAATTAGTACGTAAATATCCCGTTTTTAAAAATAATTATTTAAATCTGTTTTTTTTTATTGAAGATAATCACATGACTGTCATATATATTTACCAGTCCATCCACCAAATACAAAAAATGTATGACAACATCCATTTTTATTGAGTTAGCCCCCCCTGTGATTGATCACAGGGAACTGTCGCATGTTTGTCTTTACTACTAGGATATACCGATCACAGGGTTCTGTTACATGTTTTTTCTCTACAACAAATATCAGAGGGAATTGCTATTCATGATTGTCTTAACTATAACGCATAGCAAATCATGAACATAATCTTTGTGAAAATAAAGGGAAAACGAAGCCGATTCAACTTGTTTCTGTGATATTTCTAAAGCATTCGATCGTGTGTAACGCAAGGACTTAATGTTCAAATCGCAAATTATGATATTATAGTTAAACAACTTCAAAATTGATTAAAAAAAATCTATGTCCTTAGTCGTTGACATTAGTTTTTGTAGCAAATTATAGCTATATCCGTTAAAAACAATAGTTGGCGTTCGGCAAGGGTTAGTTTTAGGTCCATTACTATTTATTCTGTATATAAATGACATACATAATAATCTTGGAAGTCTTTCAACGCCTCATTTCTAGATATTGAAATCAAAATAAACAACTACAAAATTTGGGCAGAAACATATGTGGTTACTTCTCCCCTCTATCTCTCTTTCGGAAAAAAACTGTTTTCAACAATATAAGGTCGAAGTGAATACATGTAGGTTATCAAATTGCTTCTTTAAAAATACTACTATTCAGCGATAGTGTTATTTTAGAGGATAAAAATCTTTCATTACTGTAGTAGATTTATGAAGAGTTTTATCTTTATACAGCGGTGATTTTATTGCAGTTTTATTCTTATTTTAGTGTCGAAATTATTTGAAATATGGAAGATGAATTTAGTTTGACAGCTAAAACATATTACATTTGAAAACATTCAAATGGACATTGGGTGCAAGTTATAAAACTTCGTAACGACCCTCTTCCCTCTTCCACACGCTATAATTGTACATGTACCAAGGTAATTTCTAAATGACGTCATTTCTAACTTATTTATGTCGGTATCATAATACTTTCTTTTGATCAATGAATACATGTACCTCATTCTGCTATTAGTTTTTTTCAATCAGTTGCTGTCTTTAAAACTTCATTTTTCAGTATTTCGAAGTTGTATTGAATTGCTTTCAAAAACCTTTTCAGGCTTTTGCTACAGAAACGCAATAATTTTTACTTCAGACGACATTCTCATTATTGCATGAAAAGGCGTTGACATCATAAGCTAGGCTGCCACAACAAGCTGACTTATCCTGGAAAAGCTTCTTAAATCGTTCTTAGAAATAATCTAATTAATTCGGTTTTCGTCATAAATATAAATGACAACTGTTGAACAACAAATAAAGACTGCAACGTAGATAAATGATGAAGAGGAGCGGTACACATCCCTCGGAAGATTGGTCAAGCTTCCGCAGCACGTGTTTTAGTGACGCGTGCTGGTCCGGCGTAGTGGTCAAGCGTCCTAGGCCAGTGGTTCATCTGGTCAAGTGATGCCTGTTAATCAATATCGATATGAATAAGTTATGGTTTGAGACCACATGTTACTATATATTATCGGTATGCATTAATCTAAATTCTGGACAGCGATGGACTAAATTACAACATTTGGCCCCACTCGAGATCATTGTGTACAGATATCGTAATCGGCATTTATTGATTCCAATTTCTGAGAATAGATTTAGGACACTGTTAATGATGAAATTTACGCGAGAGGAAATATCCCCTAATTAGGTAAGGGTCGCTTGATCGTGAATACACCCCCTCCCCTCCCGTAATATTTTGTGAATGCATGCACGAACGCGCAGCTAAAAGTCTGATGATAAAGATATACATATCGCGGAAATATCACCACGGCTAAAAGTTTTTGCTTCTAATTGCAAAATCAATCATTCTTAAAATATTCACCAGTGTTGTTTTATTTCACATAAGACGGGCATTCAGGAAAGTTGGTCCTTCCTTTGATAAGATAAATATATGTTTAAAACTCACTTATTTTGTCGAAAGAAAATAAACTTACAATGACAACCATATATCAGAGCACCAGCTGTCAAAGTCCTGGGAAAGCAATATCGACATATTTACAAAACCTACACGTAATTCAAACTCAAAATCAATATCGTATTGGTGGTAATTTTCTCGAGGTCTATGTTTTCGCGATTTTCCTAGAGGTAAAAATGTCTTTGGAAATAGCCCCACGTGGTATATGCTTTGTAAATGGTATGTACATGTACATGTATATGCGAATCAATATATTTATCTTCCCAATATATTCACCCATAGACGTGACTCCATTATTAGTAAATAATAAAAATGGAAGACGATCTAAAAATATCTCATAACAAAAATGGGAGACTCAAAATACTCGTTCCTTAGGACCAGAGACATATATACCAGACCAACGTATACCACCATACGTGATACCACGTGCACGCTGAATATGACGAACTGGTTGTATCTGCTGTCTGGGGTAATTTGTCCCGCCACAGCTCTGCAACATTCAATATCTGTCAACTGAAACTCCAAATACTACCAGACCAACTTATACCACCATACGTGATACCACGCTGAATATGACGAACTGGTTGTATCTGCTGTCTGGGGTAATTTGTCCCGCCACAGCTCTGCAACAATTAATTCAGCACAAATAATCTGGGGATTACTGCCTCCCCTTTTAATGTGTTAAAGTTATATGTGCCGTAACTGGGCGATAATTTTGACATGCTATTTTTTCATCATTAATTTATTAAAATCAATAAGGTTAGATGAATAAAGCTGTAAAAACCTTTAAAATGGCTTCAGATGACTTATAAACATTAGTTATAACACAGAAATTTTGTACTGAAAAATTGTTGTTTTTATGCCTTAAATATGTTTAAATGAAAACATACCTGCAGAAGTCACTTTATAATTACTAAAAACATTGTAAAAATGTGTAATGAAATTGTAGGCCACAATTTGGCTTCATGGTCTCACCGTATGTACTCATTTCACTTCACTATTGATGTAAATAAATGATTTTTGGCAGTACTGCAAAAAATAATTTTCAGCCCTTATTTGTACATGTAAAATTAAAACCTATGCATTGAAAGCACTGTAATTTTCAAAAAGTTGGTAATTTTTGGTGATGAATAACATATTAAAAGCTCATCTTGATTCGTGAGTATGAAAAATACTCGGCACATATAACTTTAAGTGACATTATTTAAACCAAGCACGAACTATGTGTAATATTGTATATATGAACTACAGGGGCGACTGAAAGACGTCTCAAACTACACATTTTTTTATAGTGAATGAGAACTGTGAATATGTTCTTAATATTGAGGAGATTGACAATTAAATTACGTTTGGCATGGAACCATGCAAGTCAAAATATATAAATGCTACCAGTACTTGTGTAAATAGACTGTACAGTTTGTGTTTTTAATGCTATGCGCAACCGGAAGTGAAGTGACAGTTTAAACTGTAACCAGTAATTAAATGACCACGATGGATCTTCCCATCACAGCGATTCAGCGATCGTGATTTTCAAAAATCTCAAGTTTGGAGTCTATGTATCATAACTGATTAAAGGGAGACAATCCAAATATAAATTTATGATGATTATTGCTGACTAATTCAAATTTATCAAGGACACAGTATATAGATATAAGTTAAATACATGATTCAACATTTTTACTGGGCATGATTTTTTAATGTGTTATATCACATCGACAGATATTTTGTGTCCGGATTCATAGTGAAATTGTTCCGGTCATTAGTCACGCCTCTGATGCTAAACAGGAAGCGAAGGGTTATCTCCACTTGAAGCACCGGCATCAAAATGGCGATGGTTGGAACAAAGACCTTCGGCGATATGCCGAACAAATTTCAGATCGAAGAAGGCGGAGAGTACTACTATGTTGGATCTGAAGTAAGCTTGAAGTCACATATTTACCTTATATATCGATATTTAAACTGTAGCGACAGAAAGCAAAGAGATGCATGGATTTACCCGCGACACTGCTTGTGTTTTGATTTTGTAAAAAAAAAAATAATAAAATAGCCTAATTTGAATCTTTTATTGCACTTCTTTCAACAATTGAATAAACTACCAGATTCCTTTTAGTCGATACACCAGATCTATGCCTGCTTACCTGAAATAATTTCGTGTAAATGAATAGAAACCCGACGAGGCGGACGAGCTAGGACTAACAACTTTAGTTTGAAAATTCATTGATTGTTTGTCTATTGTATGCACATTAGCTTGACTTTCTGTCAATAATATATAGCATAAATATATACAAAATACCCCCTATATACTGTGTTTTTATATAGTTTATATTTTTTTATGTATTTATATGCTATATATTATTGACAGAACGTCAAGCTCCTGTGGTCTATATATAAGATAACTAATTCTAAAAAAATTTAAGTAATTTTAGTTTACTATAATTATTATAACGATTTTATGTATGTGCATATTATTTATTATTGTCTATCTTAATCATTTATTTTGATCAGTAGATTATGTGGAATATTAAATATAACGATGATGTGCTAATAATATACAATGTTATTCGAGATGGTGTTTTCCTGGCTATCTTCAAAGACTTAGGCTGTGTGCTTTTTTTTATTCTGCTAGGACCTAGACTTGTAAAATAAACTCAATAGTCTGATGCTAGTTATGTTGCATTTCCAAATCGTTGGTGAATGTCTGTTACTTTTTGATTTTCAGGTCGGCAATTACCTTCGAATGTTTAGGGGTTCTTTATATAAAAAGTACCCGTCTATGTGGAGACGTCTTCTTACTGTTGAGGAACGTAAAAGAGTTGCAACTTTGGGTAAATCAGTAATAACAATATGTTTTTACTGCATTGGACATGCATGCTATATATTCTGTCTAACTATTTGCATAATACCGAGTTGCCTCCCTTAGGGAAAGGTATCCATTGCAGATGTGACATCATTATTTAGTGAGTAAAATTCACATCTTTTTCTCTGAAAAGTATCCTGTTACGCTCCCAAACACATGACGTCGCAACCAATACCTACCCCAGTAACCCCACATGGGCATATGACTCTGTAATATGCAAATCTTCAATGAGACGATTAGAAAAGTATTGACTATATTTCTCATCCTGGCAGTAGCTGTTACACAGGCAATATTATGTGATACATACAATTAATTGACTATTATTATTATTTTTTTTAGTTTTTTCTTTATTTAATCAAATATAATTATTTTTTTAAGCTTAAAGGCCCACTACCTTTCCGAAACGGCTTTAATTTTTAAAATGGAAATGTAAAACGAGATTGATAATTTTATAGAGTCGCAAAAGTTATCAACTTACCGTTAATACTACACTTATCATCACCTTCTGAACAATTTAATTTAAATAAATAAAATGTTAATTTTCATAACGCGGGTCGTCTTATGTTTCCCGCCGTCGTCCTAAATGGCGCGCGGTAGTTGATTATCACTGCGCCAGAAGGCAAAACAGTGAAATGAAACCCAACTTTTATCACATATTACGCAGGATATCTTGCATAAGCTTCATGTTATAACCTCATCTTAGGCCATTGATATAGATTTTCTTATGTTATCTTTGATTTTTTAGAAACGCTTAAATTGTTGCTCCCGGACAAGGTAGTGGGGCCTTTAACAATTTGAATTAACCATTTTTATTCATTCAACATTTTCTAACTGAAGGATATCTCCTTAAATTTCGCCATAGAATAAATTACTTCAGAAGTTATTTTTTAGGAATGTATCTTCTAAATGAAGTTTATTGCAAATCTACTGAGAACTAAATTTTCAAGAAAGTTTAAAAATAGTTAGAACATTATTTTATTCTGTGGAAGAAAGAAAAAACACAGAATATGAACAAACAGAAAATTAATTGTTTTGGGATTTTGTTATGATTGGCTATAATTGAATTATTAATTATGAAAATTGATTATATTATTGACACTTGTGGTCACCGATTATTTGGAATTTCTCCAAAAATAGGATACAGGTGCACCTGCCCTTGCCACCAACATAACACTGCTGAAAAGCTGTTGGATGGTTGACAACATCTTGGAAGGAAATGATGACCAGTATAAAAGCTGTTATCAATCAGTAGTGATACCTCTTACACAAGGAATAATTATCTCCCTTTGTTATACTATCTAACACAAAGTAATTACCGAATCCCCTTGTTTAGTATATGACCACAATTGCTTAGATTCTCCTTCTTAACAAAACTGATACAGTCATTACTGGTTAATTAGGCCAGAAAACTGTGATTTATTTTTGAATTTGTGATTATAATTTATTATTTAAAATAGAAAAAAAAAAGATAAGGCAAAAAAATCGTTTTGTTTAGGGTTATATTGGCAAATAAAAATAGGGTCATCTCGTAGGCAGGGATAACTTTTTTTAGTGTCTTTCCACTACTAAATAAATGGCTAAGAACCTGTGATCGAAATCCCGCACTTTAATTTTTTCGGTAGAAATTGAGTAAACACCTATATGATAAAATATTCCAAGGTATGTGTATAATTTAAGTCCTTGTAAAACTTGACCTTGAAAAGTTAGATATTCATGAGGGGCTGACGGTGGCCAGTGGTTAAATGTCCCGACATATTACCACAAGCCCTCCACCTCTTGGGAAAGCGGGTTTCGAATCCCACGTGGGCAGTTTGCCAGGTACTGACCGTTGTCGGTGTTTATTTTCTCGGGTACTCCGGCTTTCTCCACCAAAACCCTGGCACGTCCTTACATGACCTGAGTTATAGGCAACGTCAAAATAAACAAACTAAAAGTATTTATGAACACATTATAAAAGACTCTAATTATCATTGAAAAAGGGACGCCAAAGCCAAGAAGAAACACATGGGTAACGACTGTTCCGCAGTAGTTCCACCACCTTACGCTGTGCCCTGTTCAAAACCTCCATCAACAGGAACCGGCCTCGGCAAGTCCAAAGTCCGCACATTCCCGCTGTGGTAAGATATTCTCTTAATCATCACATGAGAATTTAAAAACTTCAATTACTTAGATACATTAAGTGGATATTTCATATATTAAGGGTATTGGTAAAACAAGAGATTTCAAATATCAAATATTTAAGGTGAGATTTAAAACTGTGACCTTGTCTGATAAGCTGTTTCTCTGTATGATTTGAATTCGTTTTTTAATAAAAATATTATGGTAGCTCAAAAATGTAACATATTCAATGATAGTATAATGTATGAAGAACTTTTCACAAAGGAAGACACTTTTTATCAATTGGATATGAAATTATTAATTTATGTGACATTTTGTGTCGATTTATTTTTAGTATGTACCCTTGATATCTTTCGTGTTGAATTGTACAATCAAAATTTAATCACGGGTTAAATCTATTGAAACAGTCCACGCATTAAGTTACCTATATAATTTAACAGACATTTGCATGTAATAAATGTGATTTTGTTGTATAGTGATGTTGATGTCTGTAACATTGCAATTCTTGTTTTTAGTTTTGATGAAACACAGACTCCCCACCGAATCTATGAAAAATGCCAGTTTTATCAGAACAACTGTACCAATTCGACTAGATATGGAGTAACGAAGGACAAAAACTGCAGAGACTGGTTTCACAATGGAACAAAAATGGGTAAATCCTATCTAGTTTTCTCAGCTGTGACACTATTTTTTTTCAGAATGCTAGTCATTGGAAACTAGTAACCCGAACCCAAGATTTTATTATCCGCGCTAATTTAATCATACTATCCAAATTAAATATCACCTGTTTTGCTTCGGGACACCTGTAAAATTCAGTCAGTGATCAGTTTCAAAATATTTTTACCAAAATTGCATTCTGAATGCTTTCATGACACAAAAACTCTGCAACAATGATGCATCCTACACTGAAATAATGTGCTAAGAGATGCACGGTCCACAAAATGTGTTGCACATAATCCGCAAACACTCTTGTAGATGTACCGCATTGGCGAGTTGGATAGCCACTAGTCCAAATCAGACTAGCTCATCGTACCAATTGTGCACCTAAGAGTTCCAGGCTGTAAAACTACCACTCTCCGTTATTTTTCGGCGCGTATAGTGCATCACTTTTTTTCATGAAAATTATCAGAGTCAAAAGTTGGGCCCGTGGCCCGCCACTAACCCAGTACAAGCATGGCCACCGCGTTCCTGGTCACCGATCAACCGTACCCAGCAGGTCCAGCTATAAGAGTGCACCCGTAAAACACTATTTTGGTAACATGTTTGTCGGATGAGGGTTATGCATTAAATACTCCATGGATCTAAAGCTCCAATGTATCAATGGTAATTAGTCAAATATCAAAGGAAAAACATCCACTATTGAAATTTTATCTTTAAATTTCCCTTGAGAAGCAACAATGTGTTCATGGACCGGATACACATGTTACGATCGTCGGAAATCTTCAGTACATGCGTATCCTCCAATCTAAATGGCCTCACAATGAATTATAAGTATGGAGCTTGGAACCGAAGTATAATGTGTGTTAATTTGATTACGTCACATTAAACAATTACCTTATAATTTATGTTCTCCAGCCATGTGAAAACTTTTTGAAAATCCACGTGGCAAATGTTTACGAAGTGAGTGTTATCTCCTAGCTCCACATGCAGTGAGCCTTCTTAAATTAACACGACCAATCGGCACTATATAAAGATGGTATTGACTGTAAAATTTACTCTTATTAGCCCATCTTTGAAATGGTTCGGTGTAAGATCACAACTTCCTGAAGTCTCAATACTAATTGACCACCATAAATGAGAATACGGAAGTCGTGCAGTCAGTACTGCAAATATGGCTGGCCACCGTGGTTGATTAGCCTAGCTCGGTCGGGATCTCCTCCAGTAATATCTTGGACAATGATTAATATATCTAAATGCCTATCAGATACACAATAGGACTGATTGATACCACTTAGAATTACAACAAGGTTTGATTTAATTATTTTGATTGTAAAAACATACGTTTTTGAGACTCCTCATTAATAGTGTCACCCCTGCGGCATAATTCACTAAGCTAACTAGGCTGCCGATGTGTAAACAAAGTGTCAACCCATCGATGTCAAACTCCTCTCTGCCAGTCTACATGGTTTAATGAACAGAAGGTTGTTTTAAGTCACTGATTTACCAATAAAAACCATTTGATTTTGTTCTTGGCAGTGTTTTGGCGGCACAGCAAAATGTTTTGGAATGAAGATACAAATAAACTGAGAATTTCGTGTTTGTAACATTCTTTTTTCCTAAAATAGAAACTTCAAAACGTACCTAGCGCACTACTATGCGGGTTTGCACGCTGCATATACCGCTACTAAGATACGGTACTTCAGTTATGGACAACTCAGTGACTAATGTCGCTCTAAGGGGTCGCATGACTGTGTTGAGTCTCTTGTTCTTCTGGACTCGCCTCTAAGGTTATTATTTTTGACATAATCGCTATAAAATGTTCCAATTATAGGTTGACCAGTGAAAAAGAGCGTTTAAAGTGATATTAAAGATACTTCCACAGTATTGCCCCACAGATAGGTGAAAATTTCAGTTGTCATAGAAATCATGTCAGTTTTACCGAAGAATCATTGATATCGTATTAAAAACCAGTCAAAACTGTTGTAAGTCAGTATCACTGTCTATTCTGTGGAAAACAAATTGTGAAAGTGCCCCTCCTTAGTGTAAAGTAAATAAAATTAAACCTGTGTAATTCACAAAGCCCACTATATTTTAATCAGTCAAAAAATGCTGATACAGATGGCACTCACGTTTAGATCAAGCAGTTAGGCAAGCCATAAAAAAATAGTTGTTCGTTTATCGGGTAACCCTCCGAACCGAAAACCCTATACAGAATCAGTGCCTACTCAAAAAAACTTTTTAAGGCCGTTTTATAGCGCCTTAAGCAAACAACATAAATTACCTTATTTGTTAGTTAGCTTTTCCACACAAAATCAGCGAATTATGGTAACAACAATTCTGTATAATTTAAGACACTACCAGCCATAATCCCTCATATATAATCAAAACAAATTCCATAGGTTTATACAAGGGTGGAATAAAGTCTATTTCCAGTTTTTCAACTGCAAAAAACTGGGCCAAAGAGAAAAACCTATCTTCGAAAAAAAAAAATTACAAAAAAAGAATACATCCTACTAATCATATTATCCTGACTCTAAAGACTAATTTTCAAAGAGTGTTACCTGTCCATCCTAACGTAAAACATAATATTTTTTTCTTTGGCCCTTCACTGCTCCGAAATTAATGGCATTCTTTGAATTCTGTTATTTTTTAATGTACATAATGAGGTGCAAATATTGTTTGGGCACTATAGATCAACTTAAATCCCCTATTAGCATGATAAATACTTCAATGGACATAATTTCAACCTTATTTCCATATTCTACTTTTAGAATTAATTTATAAGGAAACCTTCAGGGGTAAAATTAATTCCAGAGTTTAACAAAAAATGATTTTATCTATATTACAGGTTCTGATTATAAATTAGCAAATGTTGAATTATTACCATGTTGGTAGATGCGTTTATATATTATTGAAATCATTCTTTTACATTCCAACCGACAAATACACTCCATACACACCAGAACAAATTTGCAGAGATCATGTGTGATGGATTAGAACATCATCATCCCATCAACTTTGTCCCAGCCTGTTGCCGTCAGAGCCGATTTTCGTCAGCAATATCGAGGCGTGCCCATACAGACAACCATTCTAGACCAGCAAGGTCCAGACCAACCTGGTTATACTCAATGGTACAAGTAATAAG
Organism: Argopecten irradians irradians; assembly: GCA_004382745.1. Lineage (NCBI taxonomy): Eukaryota > Metazoa > Mollusca > Bivalvia > Pectinida > Pectinidae > Argopecten > Argopecten irradians. Next base: position 2,422,599 of record SAYR01044025.1, read on the forward strand.
AATTCTTAAACCTAACACTGTCGTAATCACTTCGATTGTTCGATCCATCTTTATTATTAAATAATAATACTTCTGCCGTCATACAATTGGTTATTAGGATTAATCATGGCTATTGGTTTGTTCTTATGCATCTATTTTGCAATTTAATTCAGCTCGCCCTATTCGATGATAAAGGGAGGAAGCTAACTTGATTGCCTACCCCCTCAGCACTCGACCACGGGTTCGGCGTCAGGTTGGGCGTCCGTTTACATGGGTTAAGAGTTTTCGAGCAAGTTTCAGTGTTTCGTCAATTGTGTTAATCGCTTAATCATCATAGAATGTTTATGATTTTATTTTTCTCTAATGGTGTATGGATCTGAAACGTGAATAAATACAACCAATTTGGGGTCCTTTAGGGGGTTTTTTGGAGTCTGTAATTTGTCATCGCTTTAGATAGATAAATGACTTGAACATCAGACTTCTTCTGAATTAGGCGAAGCTTTGCTGTCTTTCAACAGCTCTATTTGAGTGATTCTTTAAGGAGATATATTGTACCAGGTTTGGTAATGCAATGTAGCAGAGATACCAACCCGAGTACCTTGTTATGGAGATAACAGACGACTTCACCTAGGAATTGCATTTAATTTCATACAAGAATAAATGAATTTTTCTTTGTTTTCATACAAATCCAGCTTTTCTTGATTGCCAAATATTTTTTTTGCTATACCACTGAGAAAAAAAATCAGAGAATGGCGTGGAAACCCTGACGTTATCGTTGACGTCAACAATGGAGATCTTGACGTTGCGTATTGATTCGGGGAAAAAAAAATCCCTTGAAAAACCGAACTATGAATGTTACATTTAACATGACTTCATTTATCAATAGAGTAATGAAATTAATTATAAAGTAAATTGATTGTCACTGTTTTTGTAATTTTATGGGGTTAATGAAAAAAAAAACTTTTGTGAGAATCGATTCACCACAAGTTTGCAAATTTTTTCAACCCCGATAAAATTAAAAAATAGTGACATCAAATGCTTAATTACAATTTTTGTTTGCAGCTGAATATACACGTAGGAAACATTTCCCTGGTCGACCAGTTTGAGTGGGACATATGTCCCGAACCAGAAACTCCCCCTGAAGAGTTCTCAATGAACTTGTGCTGAACTAGGTGAGTGTGAACGGAATATATAATTTAAGGATTTTACAACATCCAATTATTTGGTCTTTTGATGTATAACTTGCAAATTCAGAGTACTCTGAATAAACAGCAAAGCAAATATGAGAGATTTCCTTTGATTGAAACAATATTTATGAGCAAAAAATTGTTGTCAAGATGTGGTCTGACGAAGTGAAAATCAAAAAATGACTTTTTAAAAAATTGAGGGAAATAATTTCCACTCATTTGTTGAGAAATTACCTCCCTTAAGTATGGGCGTCAATCATATTCAAAAAATTAAAATTGTGTGTTATTCTGGTACATTTGGTTTTTTAATCAATTGATAATGATCACCCTCGTTAATAACTAAAAGTATCCTGTAACATAAGGTGGCAGATAGACCAAATGTAAACTGATCTTATCGTCAGCATAATAGTCCATGAAAATAATAAACTGCAGAACCTTTCATAATTTATGCACAATTGCCTAGATTAACAGCTGACTTATAGTATTCTAATGTTGATACAAAAAAGACTGTATCTTAAATGTCAGCATGAATAGTCATAAAATAACTGCAGAAACCTTTTCAATAATTTATGCAAACAATTGCTAGATTACAGCTGAACTTACAGTTTTTGTTTGGAATATTAACTGTATGTTTGATTACAGGGCTAGGAGGAGAGTTTGTAACATCTATTGCCGTACAGCATCAGAGGCAGCTGCTGGCACCAAAGGACATACGCCTTTAAGGTTTAATGTAACAAGAATATTGTATATTAGATCAAGGCTTGTTAATCAAGGATATTTGTAAAACAGTATATTTAACGGTAATCTAATAGTAGCATTTTTAGGTTGTTTTAAGCGAAGTATTGTAGAACTAATATTCGTTTACATAGGCCATCATTCATGCATTCGTGTATTCTAAAATTTAATTTAGGTGCTAAAATATAATTGAGTTGTTTCAAAATTAACTTTAAGTATTTATACTAACGCAATCTCCACAAACTAATGCAAAAACATTTTAGCATCCCCCATGTGGCCCATTACCTTTGGCAACATATTTTATAATTTAAAAGGACGATGGAGTGAGGTAGAAGGTGGAGGGGGGAGTTGGTATGGTCTTGAATATGACTATGGAGCAAATTAAAATCCAACCGCTAAATGGTAACTCAAAAACATGGCCAATAGAAGAGAAAATTCGTACTAGTAAGTAAGAGACCAAGATTAACCATAAAGCCACTATAAATTGATTGTATAGACATTGTGACCTTTTACAAGGAGTGTAGTTTTTGTGTTACAGCATGTGAAGCTCCTCTGCTCGCACCTGTAGAGAATGTATGCCATCAAGAAATTCAAATGAGAAGCTGGACCAGTGGTTGTCCAAGTTCCCATAGAGAACACTAGAGAACCCGAGACGGAGAGATGGAGAAGAAATGAGTCAGTGGAGAGACCAAAGATAGAAACACCAAGGTAAACATTCATGATCTAATTAATATTCAATTACCGCAATTATATTCATGCACTATATATTCATACAACCACAGTTCTAAGATCAAGTATTTGGTGAATCTTATCATAATGAATAGTCATCAATCGTCATTTCTGGATAGAATATAATACAGAGGGGATAGAGCCTTAAGAACTGTTATCTCTAATATGGAGAGGAATGTGATTTATACTTAGGGTTTTGACATTGTGTAATCTTTCAAGGATCACA
>SAYR01044025.1:2434702-2459966 GCA_004382745.1 Argopecten irradians irradians
TACCAGTAGTTAAAATTGGTAATATAAAGTGAGCACAAGTCGTAAGGTATAGTAAATCAAGTATACAGTATGTTAAACGTAATATTAAATGAACACAAGTCGTAAGGTATAGTAATCAGAGGTATACATATATTAAATGTAAATTAAAGGTGAACACAAGTCGTAAGGTATAGTAAATCAGAGGTATACAGATGTGTAAATGACATATAAGTAAACACAAATCATAAGGTATAAGTAATCAAGAGGTTTTACAGTATGTTAAATTAAATTAAAGTAAAACCAAGTCTTAAGGTATAGTATTCAGAAGGTTTTACAGTATGTTAAATGGTAATATAAGTAAACACAGTCATAATGTATAGTAAATCAGAGGCTATACAGTATATTGAATTTAATATTAAAGTGACGCACAGTCATAAGTTATAGTAATCAGAGGTTTACGAGTATTGTTAAATGGTAATATTAAAGTGAACACAAATCTAGGTATAGTAATCAGAGGTATACAGTATGTTAAATGGTAATATTAAAGTGAACACAAGTGGTAAGGTTATAACTCAGAGCAGTTCTATCAGTATGTTAAATGTAAGTATTAAACGTGAACACAAGTTCATTGAAGGTAATAGTAATCAGAGGTTTACAGTATATTGAAATGTAATATTTAAAGTGAAACACAAGTCGTTTAAGTATTAGTAATCAGAGGTTATACAGTGTATTGAATGTAATATTAATGAACACAAGTCGTTAAGGTATAGTATCAGAGGCTTACAGTGTATTGAAGTAATATTAAAGTGAACACAAGTCGTAAGTTAGTAATCAGAGGTATACAGCTATGTTTAAATTCTCTGTGGTAATCATTAATAGCTATGACACAAGTCCGCTAAGGTATAGTAATCAGACGGGCCTTATACAAGTATCGATTAAACTTCAAATATTAGAAGTGTGATCACAAGTGTAGGGTCGCTCCATAGTAATCAGAGTATACAGGTGTATGTAAACTGTCCAATATTAAATGAAACAAAGTCATAAAATCAGAGGTATACCAGTATGTTAATGTAATATTAAGTGAACAACAAGTCGTAAGGTATAGTATCAGAGGATACAGTATGTTAAATGGTAATATTAAAGTGAACACAAAGTCGTAGTATAGTAATCAGAGGTAATACACGTGTATACAATTAATATTAAAGTAAACACAAGTCATAAGTGTTATATAGTACATCAGAGGTATACAGTATGTTAAATGTAATATTGAAAGTGAACACAAGTCGTAAGGTATAGTAATCAGAGTTATACAGTATGTTAAATGGTAAAATTAAATGAACACAAGTCGTAAGATAGTAACAGGGTAACAGTGTGTAAATGATATTAAGTATGGAACACAAGTGGAAGGTTAATAGTAATTCAGAGGTATACAGTGATGTTAAAATGTAATATTAAAGTGAGAACCACAGTCGTAAGGATAGTAATCAGAAGGAACAGGTATGTAAAATCAGGTAATATTTAAAGTAAACACAACGTCGTAGATATAGTAACAGGGGGGGAGAGGTATACAGTACTGGTTAAATGTAATATTAAAGTGACACAAGTGTAAAGGTATAGTCAACTCAGAGCGTTTACATATGTTAAATGAAATATTAAAGTGAACACAATATAGGTGTATAGTAAATCAGAGTTTACAGTATATTGAATGTAGTATTAAAAGTGAACACGAAGTCGTAAAGTAAATATCGAGTTAGTTACAGGTGTATTGAATGGTAATATTAAAGTGAACAACAAGTCGTAAGTATAGTAATCAGAGGATTATACATTAATGAATTAATATTAAAGTGATGCAACACCAAGTCGTAAGGTATAGTAATTCAGAGGTATACAGTGTATTGAATGTAAATATTTAAAGGGAACACAAGTTCGTAAGTGATAGTTAATCTGAGTATACAGTGTATTGAATGTAATATAAAGCTGGAAACAAGTCGTAAGGTATTAGTAATCAGAGGTATACAGTATGTAAAAATGGTAATATAAAGTGAACCACAAGTCGTAAGGTATTAACAAAGGTATACAGTTGAAATGGTAATATAAAAGTGAACCACAAGTCGTAAGGATAGTAATCAGAGGCTATACAGTGTATTGAATGAATATTAAGTGAACACAAGTCTAAGGCTATAGTATCAGAGGTAACAGCTGTATTGAAGTAATATTTAAAGTGAACACAAGTCGTTAATCATAGTGAATCAGAGTATCAGATGTTAAATGTAATATTAAAGAACACAGTCGTAAGGTTATAGTAATCAGAGTATACAGTATGTTAAATTGGTAATATTTAAGTGAACACAAGTCGTAAGGTTATAGTAATCAGAGGTGATACAGTATGTTAAATCGGTAATATTAAACGTGAACCACAAGTCGTATAAGTTATAGTAATCAGAGGGTATACAGTGTAGTTTAATGAATAATTAAATGAACACAAAGTCGTAAGTATAGTAATCAAGTATCGTATGTTAAATTGGTAAATCAAAGTGAACACAAGTTCGTCAAGGTATATTATCAGATCGTATACAGTAGGTTAATATGGTAATATTTAAAGTGAACACAAGTCGTAAGCGCTATAGTAATCAGAGCTATACAGTATGTTAAATGTTAAATTAAGTGAAGCACAAGCGGTAAGTTATATTAATCAGAGGTTATTACAGTGTGGTTTAAATGTAATATTAAAGTGAACACAAGTCATAAGGTATAGTAATCAGAGGTATACAGTGGTTTAATCGTAATAATTAAAGTGAACACAAGTCGGTAAGGTATACAGTAATCAGAGGTTAATACAGGGTTATAGGAGTAATATTAAAGTGAACACAATCGGTAAGTATAGTAATCAAGTAACTGATATTGAATATAAATAATATAAAGTGAACACAAGTCGTAAGTTAGTAATCAGAGGTATACTAAAGTATGTAAATGGTATATTAAAGTGAGCACAAGTCGTAAGTTAAGTAATCAGAGGTATACAGTGTATTAAATGTAATACAAAGGAAAAAGTCTAAGGTAACTCAGAGGATTTGATATGTTTTTAATATAAAGTGAAAACAAAACAAGTCGTCAAGGAAAAATAATAGAAATCAGAGAAAAATATACAGTATGATTAATGAATATTAAAGTGAACAACCAAGTCGTAAAAGGTATAGAATCAGAGGTATACAGATGTTAAATGGTAAATTAAAGAGAACACAATCTAAAGGTATAGTAATCAGAGGTATACAGTAGGTTAAATGGTAATATTAAATGAACACAAGTCATAAGGGTATCAGTAATCAGAGGCTTTACAGTTATGCTTTAATGTAATATTAAAGTGAACACAAGTCGTAAGTATAGTAATTAAGGTATACAGTATATGTTAAATGTAATATTAAAGTGAACACAGTCGGTAAGGTATAGTAACAGAGGGATACGTGATTGAATTAATATTTAAAGTGAACACAATTATAAGTATAGTAATCAGAGGTATACAGGTATGTTAAATTGGTAATATAAAGTGCACAAGTCGTAAGGTTATAGTAATCAGAGGTATACAGTATGTTAAAATGGAATATTAAAGTGAAAACACAAGTTTCGTAAGCAGTATAGAAATCAGAGGTATTACAGTATGTTAAATGTAATATTAAAGTGAAACAAGTCGTAAGTATAGTAATCAGAGGTATACAGTGGTTTAATGTAAAATAAAGTGAACACAAGTCGTAGGATATAGTAATCAGAGTTATACAGTATGTTAAATGTAATATTAAAGTGAACAAGTCTAGAGGTTATAGTAAATCAGAGTATACTAGTGATGTTAAATGTAAATATTAAAGTGAACACAAGTCGTTAAGAATAGTAATCAGAGGTTACAGTATGGTTAAAGTAATAGTTAAAGTGAACACAAGTCATAAGGTATAGTAATCAGAGGTATGCGTATGTTAAATGTAATATTAAAGTGAACACAAGTCATAAGGTATAGTAATCAGAGGTATACAGTATGTTAAATGGTAATAAAAGTGGAACACAAGCGTAAGAATAGTAATCAGAGGTATTACCGTATTTTAAATTGTAATATTAAATGAACACAAGTCGTAAGGTCTAAGTATCAAGAGGTATACAGTATTGTTAAATGGTTAATAATAAAACCGAGTGAACACAAGTCGTTTAAGTATAGTATTCAGAGTGTTTACAGTATGTTAAATGGTAATTAAAGTGAACACAAGTCGTTGAAGTATAGTAATCAGAAGCGTATTATATACAGTAGGGATTAAATGGTAATATTAAAGTGAACACAAGTCATAATGTATAGTAATCAAGAGGTATACAGTATATTGAATGTAATATTTAAATGAGCAACAAGTCATAAGTATAGTAATCAAGAGATACAGTATGTTAAATTGGTAATATTAAAGTGAACACAAAGTCATAAGATAGTAACAGAGCGTATACATATATTGAATGTAATATTAAAGTGAACAGAAGTATAAGGAATAGTAATCAAGAGGTTACAGTATGTTAAATTTGCGTAATATTAAAGTGAACACAAGTCGTAAGGTATAGTAAATCAGAGATACAGTAGGTTAAATTGGTAATATTAAGTGAACACCAATCATAATATTAGTAATCCAGAGTTACAGTATATTGATATAATATTAAAGTGAGCACAAGTCGTAAGGATATAGTAATCCAGAGGTATATCCAGTATATTAAATTAATATTGAATGTTGAACACAAGTCGTAAGGTTTAGTATCCCAGAGTATAACCAGTTATGTTAATTGGTAATTATAAAAGTAAACACAAATCAGAAGGTATTAGAATTCAGAGGTTTTTACAGTATGGTAAAGTAATTAGTTAAAGTAAAACACCAAGTCCATAAAGTATAGTAATCCAGGAGGTAGACCCAGTATGGGAATGTGGATGCCGGGAGATTGAGAGAGATATGGGTTAATCTGTCTCTACAACTAGTACGAATTCTCTTCTTATTGGCCATGTTTGGTTACCATTTGGTTTGGATTTTAATAGTCATAGTCATTTAAGGACATACCAACTCCCCCCCTCCACCTTATCACTCCATCGTCCTTAAATTATAAAATATGTTGCCAAGGTAATGGGGGCCACCATGGGGGATGCTAAAAAGAGTAGACTGTATCTTATGTCAGCATGAATAGTCATAAAATAATAACTGCAGAACCTTTCATAATTTATGCACAATTGCTAGATTACAGCTGACTTACAGTATTTTGTGTTGATATTAACTGTATGTTTGATTACAGGGCTAGGAGGAGAGTTTGTAACATCTATTGCCTACAGCATCAGAGGGCAGCTGAGCTGGCACCAAAGGACATACGCCTTTAGGTAATGTACAAGAATATTGTAATTAGATCAAGGCTTTGTTTAATCAGGATATTGTAAACATATTTTAGCGGTAATCTTATTGTAGCATTTTAGGTTGTTTTAGCGGAAGTATTGTAGAACTAAGATATTGTTTACATAGCCATCATTCATCATTGCGGTTCAAAATTAATTTAGTGCTAAAATTTGATTGTTTCAAAATAACTTTAGTATTTAACTACGCATCTCCACAACAATGCAAAAACATTTTAGCATCCCTCATGGTGGGCCCCATTACCTCGTCAACATATTTTATGATTTAAGGACGATGGAGTGATAAGGTGGAGGGGGGGGGAGTTGGTATGTCCTTAAATGACTATGACTATTTAAATCCAAACCAAATGGTAACCAAACACGGCCAATAAGAAGAGAATTCGTACTAGTTGTAGAGACAGATTAACCATAAAGTCACTATAATTTGATGTAGACATTGTGACCTTGTACAAGAGTGTAGTTTGTGTTACAGCAGTGAAGCTCCTCTGCCCACCGTAGAAGTTGCCATCAGAAATCAAAATGAGGCTGACCAGTGGTGTCCATTCCTAGAGACACTGACCGACGCAGAGATGGAGAAGAAAATCAGGGACCAAGATAGAAACACAAGGTAAAATTCATGATCTAATTAATATTCATTACCCAATTAATATTCATCACCTTATTATATTCATCACCACCTAATCAATATTTGGCATCTAATTAATATTCATCACCCATTCTGATAGAATATATACAGAGGGATAGAGCCTTAAGAAATGTTACTAAATGGAGAGGAATGATTATATTAGGGTTTTGACATGTGGGAGTCTTTCAAGATCACAACCATTACAATACACCATGGATGCTTTGTATTCTAAAATGGTCACTTTCACAAGTTTAGCCAGAGAACAGTTTCATTGAATGCAAAATTTTGAGAGATATTATTTCAAAGGCGAAGACTCTTGTAGTTCTGCAGATATGCAAACCTTTCTTGTTTGATGTTTTATTTGCATTTAATCACTATTATATCAGTATAATTGAATGATTTTCATAACAATGTTGTGTTTTTCAGACGTATGAGACGTTTAGCCAACACAGCGCCATCATGGTAGAATTGGAAATCCTGGTAAAATGGACTGATTTGGAATACAGATACCAAAATTGTGTTCAGTGGGGAAAACTACAGCAATGCAAGGACTAGAGGCAAACACAGGAGACAACCAAAAATGCTTTCACCTGATGAATTGAAAGAACATGTTCTGGACTGAACCAAGAAAAGATGAAACAATTTACATCAAGTACTGAAAGGTTTTAGGTTTTAACTTGGAACAATGGTGCTTATTGAAGTAATTTGGTAATGAACACTGATATGCTTGGCCAATGGGAAGAAGAATTTACCCAGTCTTGCATGTGCATATTTAAAGCTATATGCTTTCTTGAAGGATGTTTTGCCTCCAACCAGCAAGCTTGCACTTGTGCAAGGCGCTTTCAATGTGGTGGATTGAAGGCTGAATTCCATTTTGATATTGCATGGTTATCAGAGCTGAATAACTTCACAGATATTTATTGAAAATTGTCGGTCGATCTTGGCAAAATGATTAAGTTATTTCAAAAGTTACTTTGAAATTTATAGAAATGACGAGCAAATTAGTTCTGAAAGTGAGAAATATACACACTTTCATATTTGCTAAGTTGTTGAGCGTAAAAAGTTCTATTGTATACAGTGGATGGCAGTGATGGAACACAATATGTGTACATCCAGGTCATTACATGGATCTTATTCCTTTCAAAAATATTTCACTGATTGTAGAATATTTTGTGAAAAAAACTATTCAGGACACTGGTAAATATGTTGTTTGTATAAATGATTTGTTTGTGTGAAGTTTGAGAGAGTAAGAAAGATGTGTATGTTATGCGTAAGTGCACGTGTAAAGAATCTCGTCAAAGTGAAAATAAATTGTGAATATATTTTGGTCTTCTATTCTTAGTTTTTGGCCAGCTTTTTAAGCTTACCAGGCCCAAAGACTGTGATGTACCGATGGACATTGTCTGTAAAATTTCCTTTTAAATGCTACTTGTCCTGAAGTTCTATATGGAGAATAACCAAATTTGGCTAGGAACATCCTTGTAGAAGAGGAACAGTTTGTATAAATCTTAGTTTTGACCCCCTAGGGCACGTTGTGGGGGAGGGGGGGTCACAAAAGGGGAAATAGAAGTAGCTCCTTTAAATCACTACTAGTATAAATTCTACTTTGTTTTGCGAGGAGAGAAAAATGATTCATATTTGTTTTTGGTTCACCCATCTACCTCCTCTTCTTGTCTTAGCCGGTATTCTTAAATGAGAATGCACTATGAAAGGACATGAGATCCGCTATTGCAAGGAGACACAACACGAATAAATATGTTCACAAAAATATACTAGCCATTTACCAACTACATTGAAAACACCAATCAAAGCTACCGTATTTTATATCTACTAGGGATTGGGGATGATCTCCGTGGTGCATCCGAATGATGTCCTACACAGTAATGCCAAACACTACAGTGTCACTTATTAAGTTTCACAATATCACACTTAACATTTTATGTCGATAGGAACAACTCAAAATTTTTAAAGGAAATATCAGTTTTATTTCCACACCATGGCACTATGCATATATTCATAAATAAGAAATTTAAATACCATATAGCCGGTTATTTTCGCCGACTAAAATATTCGGGATTTGATCTAAAAACGAGAACATTTTACGATCTTAAATCTTCGAGATATGGATTTTAAAGGTAGATATCATTCAACCATTTTTTTTGCGGATCATATTTTCGCGATCCTAGCAATGTCCCGCGAATTCGCGAAAATATCATCCCCGCGAAAATAACCGACTATAGGGTATTTATATAGGAACATGATATTTTAAGATTGTTCCACAAATGATTACCTGATCTCATGATCATTTAATGAAATCATAATACCTCAAAATGCAAACTTCCATTGGTTTTTGCACTGTACGTCTTCATAGAAATTTTATATGGTATTTTTTCATGAAATGAGATAAGACACGATAAACTTCCGTCTATAAAATCACAAGATAAGTTTAACAAAAGCAACAAAGTTTCAAATATGACGTCAAAAATTCACCATTACAATATTTCATGGACCATATCACAACCATTGCAATTATTCATAATTTTACATAAGAAGAGTTTTTGCCAAGTTCCACAAATGATATTGCAATTATTATTATAATATGCTATCATGATTTCACAACCGTTATTATACACTATGACTGTACAAGATAAATAAAATCCAACTAATGTCATTTGAAATATTTCATTTTTTCAGCAGATATCTCAGATTGTCGTTAGCATTTCAAGGACCATATTGCCTGATTATGCATGTCAACAGGCCCCAAAATAATAAACATTTTTAGACACCCAGATTAATGTCAAATGTACCATTTTTTCAGCAGATGTTTCAGATTGTCATGGTCGTTTAAATGACGATATTTAAAGATTAGTCATGTCATCAGGCCCTAATTATATATATATATATAATATCACATTATTAGAGTTAAAGCTTTGCTGAGCCAATTGAAAATTATGTAATTTGTGATTGGCCAAGAAAACACATAAAATCCTGAATTCATACTTACACTTATTCCGCTTTGTTGTTGGTGCCATTCCTGGCCTCAGGACCATGAAACAATCTTAAATCCAAAATTGTCTTAAGTTTAGACCTTAGCCAATCAAATATGACGTTACAAAAAGTTACTGAATTTCTGATTGGCTAAGTCTTAACTTAAGTCTGATATTGTTTCATGATCATGGAGCCTGTTTTACGTTTCAGACTGTCTGTTGCAGGAAGCTGTTTGAGTAGTTCTGGTAATATGTCTTTGAACGCTATAAGCGTCATATACACGTTATCTGCATCGTGCACTGTAGTGGACGATTTCGGGAATACGTCGCTCATAGACCTGTGCAATGTGATTTGTCCACTCTTCGGAGTTGATACCACAGGGAGATTTACCGAGACAGGATTGACGGTATCATCTTTGTCGGCCATGTTTGCGGACGCCACAGCTTCGAAACAGTTAGTTACATAGTCCAGATCATCCATTCCACTGGCTTGTAACCTGTCGATGAGGTATTGCCTTTTGTCTGAAACAAAACCATAATGTCAAAATTGTTTTCTAAACCTGATTGTATAGATGTGTGAATATCTTCATAGCCATACATGTATATTTCGCATACCATCCTCGATACTCCAGGGGTTCCGATCATTTACGATCTCTACACCCCTGGACTATCTCATAGTAAAAATTAGACGCAACAGAACAGGTAATTTAGTCCTTTGATGTACATCAAAAGAACCGTACAACGGTACACTGGGGTTCATTGTGTGGCTTTGAAGTTGGGCGTCGCTCTCTCTGTACTCTTTAAAGGAAATCATTGCTTAATTTCAATTCTCAAAATCTCCAATTTTACTATGAGATAGTCCAGGGGTGTAGAGATCGAATGTGGTCGGAACCCCTGAAGTATCGAGGATGCTCACATACATGTATTAATGTTTTTGTTTTTTCTATAAACATGGACATTGGTATCCAAATAGAGTTTTAACTAAAACATAACCATACTTAAATGTTACAGGTGGCTAATTTAAAGAAAATGGATGTTGCTATACATTTATATTTGTATTTGATGGATGGACTGATGAATATATACCAAACAGTCATATGCTTTGTTTACAAAAAATACGAGATTTGAAAAATTATTTTTAAGTAACCGGAATATTAAAATTTTCAAATAAGACAGTGTAAATATCCAAATTTTTCAACAAACAAAAATAGAAAATCTCGTATTTCTATTATCTCTTAGGTGTATTCACTAAATACCAAAAAAATGTGGGACACCATCCAACTTCATTGAATTGGCCCCCTGTGTTAAATTTGTAATAAAGTAGAAACCAAAGTAAAAATAATCAAAATATATAGATGAAGACCATCATTTTTAGTGTATTTTTTCAAAGTGGACGAACTGATATAACTAAATAATAAAATCCATATATATATACTGAAATAACTAAATAATAAAACATATATAATAAATAAGGTTAGAAAATCACTAACTCTTTCCAGCAGGAAGTGGCTCCTTTTCGAACAGAGTCCTAAGAAAATGCTGCGGAGATCTCCTCAAGAATTGTTCCTCTTTATCGGAAAAAACTAAGTCTCCCCTTAATGCTGTTTTGTGCTCATCGTGTAGAGACATCGATAGCTCTTGAAGGACTTCGGCTTCCCCGGATGATGCTCTATCTGGGAAAAACATACAGAAAAATGGATGATGGTTTCGATAATAAAAAGATACAGCAGACATTTCAGAACGACTAGCCGATGTGTGTTTAGGAACATTGTTTCAACATATTTTATTGCCATATTATATTTTAGCTACAAGATCAGTCACAACTTACAAACTTACAAACGCCCCCTCTCCATTAAAATTCACAACGCATATGTACATCATAAGATAGCTTTATATGATTTATAATTATTTTTATAGATATTGCCATACCTGTTTTTATTAAAGAGGTAAGAGAGGGAGAGAGAGAGAAATAAAGAGAGAGGGAGAAATAAAGAGGGAGAGAGAGAGAGAAATAAAGAGAAAGAGAGAGGGAGGAGAGTTGACACAACATCAATAGTTTACATCTTAATTACAATGATTTGAGACATGTTTTATGTATATATTTAAAAAAAATTGTGCCATCCAGTAAAGCCGACACTTAAAATACTAACAACAATCCAAAACTTCCAATTTTCCTGAATGTTCATCACATCCCGTGCACTAGGTGGCCTTCACCTCACATATCATGCTTCCATATCTAACATAACATAACGAAACATAAGATGTGTGGTTGGATTATTTTTCGTGAAATACCCTTTGACAACAAATGTAATTTACGCATGCACATGAGCCATGTTTAGAGAAAGGAGGAAAGACCGATTACCCATAGAAAATCTCCGATATTCTGTCATTGGCTTGCAAATGACCCGTGTGAGTTTTGAACTAGCAACACAGTGTTGCAGAGTTAAAAGAGAAAAATACGTGACCACTATGGACCCTTGGAATCTATGAAAACGTGATAGAATACACAGGCTGGGATAATTAATGCATATCCTGTAATCTAACTGATTTTCGCGTGCGACTTAACTTCGCGTTTTTAATGGACGATCCGAAACCGCGAAAAATTATTGCCGAAAAAATTATCTGAGCACAGAAAGTTCTACAGTAGAAGCAATTGTCTCACAATCACGAAATTAACTCGTCATGAAAAGTCATTTAAGCATGAAGCACGAATTTAGGTCGCCGCTAATTAAGGTTGTGTACAGCATCAAGGCTAATGCATGTTAGTTTATTTAGTATGCCCTTTTGTAGATAATGTTTTTTAATTTCATTCATTTTTAGAACTTAATTACCAACCTGGCGTAGAGGGCACCGATTGAAAACCCTCATTTTGAGAATCAGCATTACTGTGGTCATGTGTAAAGGTTCCATATAGATCAGAGTGCAATCGCCTATACAAAATTTCACAACTGGTTACCATGGTATTGATGTTGTTGCTACATTCACTTTTCTCTGACTGCTGGACAACCATACCCTTCAATATCAATATTTCGTGCATTTCGCGAGAACATCTGGGATACTTCCCATTAAATTCGCTGATTTTCTGCCGGAGTATATTTTCTTTATCAAAGTCGATAGGGCTTTGAAGTGTCCTAGCATCCATTACTATTGTCAACATGTCCCGTAAAGTGTCATTTATTTGCTTCAAGTCATCTTTTAATCCGTCAACTGTTTTTTCTTTTACTGAAATTTCTAGTAGATGTTTTTCAACTTCCTTCTCCATTTTGCGATTTCTATTCATAAGTTTGACCACTTCGTCTCTTTCGCTTAGTCTTGCAGGGATGTCAGCCTTTTCTTCTGAAAATGACACATAGACTAAATCTGCGGAATCAAACACTATAATATTAAGAAATGAATACGCTGCTTTTTGTATGAAAACCAATATTCGAGTTTTTTCTTTCGATTTTAAAATCATAAAATAATTGTTCAATATCACATACATCAAGGACATTTTAAAGATTTCCACTTAAAAGACTTTTGTAAGTCTGCTATTAAACATTTGATAAACTATAACTAGAACCAACCGTTTCATTTATTAATGAAATATCAAACAATTAATAAATCATAACCATATCCTACCATCCAATCATCAATAAAATATTTAACCATAAATAAATTATAACTATGACTAACACGTACCATTCCAATTACCCACAAAATGCTTAGCAATTATCTAATTATAACTATAATCTACGATTTCAATTAATCATAAAATGTTAGATGATTAATAAACAATGACCTACCTGCTATTCTGAACTCTTCCTCGTCCATGAAAAAGCTGTCGATTCCCTCCGCTCGTAAGAGCCCTTTCTCCGCCGCTGTGAGTTGCTTTAAAGCTTCCACAAAGTCCACATGTATACGGAAGGTGATTATTATACTTCGGTAAGGTTTTACACCACAGACGTGAATCGTATGATAAGGTGCCCCCGTCAACTTTGATACCAGCAGCTGAAGGTTACTGATATCACGCTTACTGGTGTCCGTACCCGAAACATGGAAATGGACATGAACAACATCCGGCACTGTAACGGATATAGAACGAAAGTTAGTTTTTTTTTTAAATTATTATTGGAATACTGTGGAATCATTTTTATTTAGCTCAGTTTTAGATAATCGTTGGCATTTTTAGAATTATAATCCGTGGAGAAGATCTTACAGTCGAAAGTGTGAAATCATTTTTATTCGTTGTGCTCAATTTTCGAGGATTGTAAATTGTAAAATTTCACAATTTCGTTGACATTTAAGTTCATGGAAAAGACCTTACAGAAACCTCGAAAATACGAAGTGGAATTTTGGTCCCGAACCACAGAAGACATACAAAATGGTTGTATACTTATGTTTTATGGGGACGTAAATTGTAGTTTTTGTTAAAAAAACGAAACCCACGAAAATTATACAACCAAGGAATATTATAATTTCAAAGTATAATGTTAAAACATTTTAATGTTTATTATATAATGAGTTATATGATCGCTACAGTTATTGAGTTCCAATTTCTGCTGAAGAGAATGTGTACATAATATAGATACCTATAGTTTTTTATCATTGATATTGATACCAGTAACATGACAGTATTCAGATTTTTTATGTAAATCAACTTTCTTTTGTGTTTCTCGAATTTCTCTATCGAAGTAATTTCGGGAAAGTTTATCTCCACAAATTAACATAAACCTCACTTCAATAAACAAAACAAAAAAACCGCGAAAATAAATCTTTATTTTGAAATGGAATTCGCGAAATTTAGTTGCCCCAAATGAAAGTCAATTTACAGTATTTTGATTGCAAAACGAAAAAAACATACTTGTTATTTCTTCTGTTGTGAAGAAATTCAGTGGTTCTGTTTCACATCGCCTCGCAAAATCTGATAATTTCTTATATAACCCTCTTTTCTTCTTTCCTAAGCGCCAAAGCATCGCTTGTAGAAATAACAGGTTGTATCTGTCTAGAAGGCAGTTACGTCTCAATGATTCGAAGAACTTCAGGCAAGTTGTGATGTTTTCGAGGATTGAACTAGGAAAGCCGGCTTCACCTGTATAACCATTGCGTGTGTATGCTACTCATTAAAACTCAAAATAAAAAGTGTTTGTTTTTCAGAACGAAATCAAATATTGATAATTACATCCTACTTAAATTGTTGTGTATTTTAATATGATACTAGGTACTATAAATAACTATCTAAAAAGATATGTTTCTTTGTGGCTATAGTTAATACTTCATAATGTAAGTATTTTCAGAACTAAATCAAATATTGAGAATTATCTTCTGTATTATAATTCATAAAGATCGTATGTGAAATAAATTAATTCTTATGTGTGTTTATATAATATGATACTATACAATAGCTTATTTAATAGATATGTTTCTTTGTGGCTTTAATTGATTAAGTCGAAGTCATTTTTACAACGAAATTAAATATAGAAAATAACCTTCTAATTCGTTGAAATCGTATGTAGAAAGGAATAACTTGTTATGTATTTTGATGTGATACTAGATACTATAAATGTTGTCTATAGTAAAGTCGAAGTGATTTAAAAAAAAAAAATATAGTCCGTCGATGGGGGTAGTAATTAAAACTTAATTTGCACAACATCATACCGTTTCATAAAGAAAAAAATGACAAAACGACAGCATAGTTCTCAAAATGAATAAAGACATATTAGTGATTCTGAGAAACTATAGTGTATTTTAAAATGAAAGATAGCTTAAAATGAAATTATAATTAGTTAAAAAAATATTATCATTTAAAGATGCTCCACCGCTGACAAATGGTATTTTTTCACTATCAAAAACAGAAGCAGACGATTTCGCATTTTTCTTCAGTTAAAAAAGTTACCTACTTTACACCATTACCACCATTGAAAAGTTTGAGCTTTTAATTTTACTTCAAGTTAAAAATATGAAAAATAATTAATTGCATCCCGAAAAAAATAGTGGCACTATATCTTATATAGAATGAAGTAATGATTGCGCATGCACCAAAGAAAAATAAATTATTTTATGTTATTTTTTGTGTTATTTAGGCATATATATACACGATTAAACACCAATTATTGTTCAAATGATGAATAGAATTTATGCTCTGTCGGCGGTGGAGCATCTTTAAATGAAGGAAATAATAACAAATGATTTTTTCGTTATTCTAATAACAACAGCATGTTACTGCATGTGGATTACAACATCTTCAGAATTAAGATGCTTTACATATTTCTACTCAAGTACCATTTTCTTTTGATGCATAACATTTACCAACCTGAGCAAAGAAACTTCAATCTTTCGAGATCGTCAGGTTCGATCTCATCTGCTATCTCGACCAGCACAAGATTCAGTTCCCAGTCCAGAGAGGGGAGGTCACTATGTACATCGTATTTATCCACTGAGCTGCCATTATCGTCTGCCACTTTTTCAAGATACAGCATATTCATTCTCAAAACAGAATTAAAATGGCTAAAATCGATCGATTTCTAGTTAGGTATGAACGGTACGCTCCTGCTTGTTAAAATTATAAGATTCCTTCATACGGGTGTATGAAGGATAGGGATATTTTATTCAAGTCACAAAATGTATCCATCGGTGGATATCACGACAGTGATAGTAACCAATGGAATATCCAGGATTTACGAAGATATGCGTACTCTGATCTTTCTAAAAGTCATTATTTATTCCCTATACCGAATTTGCATATTAAAGAGTTATATGCACTTGAGGGTAGGTATTGATTGTGACGTCATGTATTTTGGAGCGTAACGTCATAAGTTTCGGAGAAAATGACGTGAATTGCGCTCACAAAATAATGACGTCACAATCAATACCTACCCGCAAGGGAAGTAACTCTGTACTGTGCAAAGATTGAATAAACATTTGAATAGGATTCCAAAAATATGTTTTAATAACAGATATTATAAATGTACAGTAACTTCTCCTTATGTTAATTATTAAATACTGTAATCAAAATCCTTGTTATAAATATATATCAGTTTCCGTGAATAATTTGATAGTTTATTGATTTAATATGCAGATGAAATTGCAACAACTCCCAATCAAAGAATCACATTACGTCATTTTTTTGGTCTGTATCGTATTGGTGGAGAGAAACCTTTCATTGAATACTGGATTCAGTTCTAATAACCTTTTGAAACCTGGCAATTATCTTCTATATACATACAGTTTAGGAAGAGAACTCATATAGGCTATGCCTGTTGTTCAATTCTTTTTCAAATAATTGTTTGAAATAAAAAAAAAATTAAAATTAGACTTTGTAAATTCGCATCATTATCATCTTCTTTTATACGCTGCAATACAAGAACATAACATTGAGTATCATCTATATATTAGCGCGAAATTAACGAGATTTACTAAATTTATATAAAAATTCTGGGAAACAACTGTGCTATCGTAAAATGCCTGTAATAAAGACACATCTTCATTAGTTTCTTAATATTATTTTTATTTTCGCTTACAGAATGTTTATCGCTTTGATAAATTGTTTTCAACATTGATGCGAATACAAGAATTCGCGACCAACAGGTCTTACAGACAATCGTGTATTCATATAAATGTTTTAAATAATTATTCGGGAGGTATTTGGTTTCGTGTTCGAGCTATCTCGTTAAAATAAGCGAAAATTAGTATTTCATAAAAAAAAAGATTTACAGCGCATGCATATTTTACTTACTTGTTTATGTTGCAATCTTCTGAATAAACTTCAAACCCAATTATCGGTGTTATCGGCTAACTGGAATATCAATAAGGAATTCAGTTTTTGCTTATTACAGAATTACCTCCTTTGCGGGTAGATATCCATTGTGACGTCATCATAATGTGAGCGAAATTCACATCGTTTTCTCTGAAAAGTATCACGTTATGCTCACAAAAAGACGATGTTACAATGTCAATACCTCCCCGCAAGGGCGGATAACTCTGTAGTATGCAAAGACAGAATATAAATGAGGAGAAACATTTCATGGTGAATCACGTCTCCAATCATTGGGCTTTAACTACATTTATTTACACAGATAGACATATCCACTCATACACAATTTGATCTCATCGCAGTAATTCTTATCAGATAAAATGCACTTTAGTTCGCTAACAATATATATAATCTTTTAAAGTTGCTCAACCGCCGACATATACATGTATAATATTTATCATTTGCACAATAATTGATGTTTAACCGTGTATATATTTGTCTATTTCACACAAAAATACACATACTAAAATGATTGTTTTACTTTGTTGTCTTCGTAATTAGTATCTCATTCTATATTGGGCACACTTTCATGGATTTTTTTTGGAATGCAATAAAGAATCTTAAAGTACTTTTTTATTGAAGTAAAATATGAATCTCAAAATTCAATGATGGTAATATATTACGCTCGGGGAAATTTTCGTGGCCAAGCGTCCCTTAATTAGCTTCAATTTTCCCCTATTGCCATATTTACAGTTTAGACTGGCTACAGAACGAGTGATTGTTGGTAATGTTATTTATTGCACACGAGTGCCAAAGTATGGTAAAATATATCGATATCAATAGTATCACTAGTGGATTTTTATTGATTTTCGTCTTGTCAGAAATCAATAATTATGGTTGTAGATGATAGTGAGGTTAGAAAAGAGACTGAGTAAAATATTTCTCCAAGTTAGATAATTTTATTTTTTAAATATCACCAACATCTGAAGATTCAAACGAGACAGAAATGACTTACCTATTACTAACGGAATTATTCCATCTTAATCCATAAATTATGTTCATCAGAGTATGAATTGTCAATGACTTTGTGATCTATTCTAGACCATAATTGAGTACATTACTAATTGTGTTATTTAGTTTAATGTTCCACACACCCATATATAAGATATGATTTTATACGTATCATATTACATTTATTTAATTACACCGTGGTATGATTTGAGTTTATCTTTGTGATAACATGTTAACAATTTAAAATTATCAAATATTTTATCAGGTCAAATGATCTATATAGAGACCTGATATAGGGCCGGTAACATTCTGTCTGGAATGATAAGATTTCAAATGAATTGTAAATTGTGATAAATTTAATCTCACTCATGACGTTTTTTTATTTATGTCAGATCAGAAGTGGATGATAGGGGATTGGGATAAAGATAGGATAAACCATTTTTACAAGTTGAATATTTTTTTATTATCCAGTATCAACTCCATTGTTTAAATTCTAAACAGAAAATATGAACCCAGAAATTCATTTTACTTATTACCGCTTTCTTAATGTGTTATTGAGTTTCCTGTTTCAACTGTGTGTATAAAAAATGTACAGGACAAAAATAACTACTAGCCAAGAAATAAATTCAATTTAATACAACTACCTCAAAGGGCCACTACCTTTCAACAATGAGAGGTAGTCAAACAAGGAAATAAATGTTTCTTCAGAATAATAGTAACATAGGCAATTTATATCGAGGATTAAATCGATGCGGAAGTGGTGATATGAGTAATATTG
This sequence comes from Argopecten irradians irradians, assembly GCA_004382745.1. Taxonomy (NCBI): domain Eukaryota; kingdom Metazoa; phylum Mollusca; class Bivalvia; order Pectinida; family Pectinidae; genus Argopecten; species Argopecten irradians. Next base: position 2,453,225 of record SAYR01044025.1, read on the forward strand.
ACGGAAAGCTTATAATTTTTGCGACTCTACGAAATGATCACAATCGTTTTACATTCCCATTTGAAAAATCAGTATCTATTTCAGAAATGGTAGTGGGCCTATAATGTGTCAATTTGTAAGGTTTTACTATTGAATTCTAAAATGCACTTTCGCTTTCCATATGATTTACATTGTAGATGAGAATACATGATACTATATATTTATATATATATGTAATTTCATTTTGGAAAGGATTTGCTTAGGCTTTGCCTTTTGTCCAATTCATTTGTTAATACTTTATTATTAAATGATTAATATTATAATTATGTTTATATTTCTCAATTAAAGTTTGGAAATGAAATACCATTTTGTTTAATTCTCCCAACTTTAACACTTCATTGTTATAATACTAATGTGGCCAGTTCTTACCTCAATAGATATAAGCATTTAATTGATAATTTATTTTAGCTACGTTTCACAAAATATTTAAACTTGGGAAATGTTAAGTAATGGTGATTTAAAAGAGGCATATTACTTCCTTGTTGATTAATTAGGTCATTCTATACTTTGTATATAATGCTAAAACATAAAACATAAACTTTTGTCATGACTAATAATCACTATTTGAAAAAAAATCAACAATATAATATTCATAATATTACCCGAATCGACAAAATGACTTAAACATGAAACTACGATTAGTTTATTTGTTTGTCGATGCTAAGATATTATCTCAAAATTGTTTTCAAATCGATCGCAGTATTTTCGGACATCATCTACTTTTTACGGAATGAATTAGTGTGTCTTACAAAATATACATGTCAACATCCAAAGAATTAAACGAGAGACAAAACTCACTTACCCATCACTATCGAGATTGTCTTGTCATATCCATACCTCATGCCACACGATTATGAGTTACCTAGGACCACCGTTTTGTGATCTATTTTAGATCATAATTTAGTGCATTGCGCATGGTGTTTTTAAATGTTTTATGTACATAGTAATGTATAAAGGAGGACATAGTCAAGTAAGATTTATTATTTCTTTATACAGTATATTATTGGATTTCTCGTGGTACGATTTGACTGCAATATATGACTAAATATTATCAATATTTGACTAAATATTATCAATATATGACTAAATGTTATCAATATATGACAAAATGTTTTCAATATATGACTAAATGTTATCAATATATGACTAAATATATTATTAATATATGACTAGATGTTATCAATATATAACTTGATATTATCAACATACATGTATGACCAAATCTTATAAACATGCATGTATGACTATATATTATCAATATATGACTAAATATTATAAATATGTGACAAAATATTATAAATATGTGACAAAATATTTTATCAATATATGACTAAATATATTATCAATATATGACTAAATCTTATCAATATACATGTGTGATTAAATTTTATCAATATACGACTAAATATATTATCAATATATGACTAAATATTATCAATATATGACTAAATATATATTCAATGTATGACTAAATTTTATCAATATATGACTAAATTTTATCAATATATGACTAAATATTATCAATATACATGTATGATTAAATGCTATCAATATATGACTAAATATGTTATCAATATATGACTAAATGTTGTCAATATACAACTGAATATATTATCAAAATATAACTAAATATTATCAATATATGACTAAATATTATCAATATATGACTAAATATTATCAATATACATGTATGATTAAATGCTATCAATATATGACTTAATATGTTATCAATATATGACTAAATGTTGTCAATATACGACTGAATATATCATCAATATATAACTAAATATTATCAATATATAACTAAATATTATCAATATATGACTAAATAATATCAATATATGACTAAATATTATCAACATATGCTTATATATAATTAACATATATATGACTAAAAATTATCAATACATGGCTAAATAACATCAACATATGACTAAATATTATCAACCTATTACTAAATATTTTCAATTTTGTAATGACAACATTCATTATCATATCATTTATGTTTGTCATTGCTTTATTTGTTAACGCCATTATATCATCTGATTAATGGAAAGGGTCCAGATACCCAGATACGCATATATGTTTAGATCAGCCATTGTTAATTGTGAACTATTCCAGTTTTCCGTGACCTGTTCAAAAACGATTTCTTTGAAGTTTGCTTCTGTAATGTGTTTTGTACACTCTTCTTCCCAACTCATCAGCAATCCTGTACTGTCATGAGTGCTATCCTTTTGGATTTGTTCTGTAGATTTTAATTAAATTGAGCATTATCACTCCTGTCTTGTCTTATCGGTACTTTTCATCTACCCTCATCTAAAGCCATTCCTTGTAGGCACCAACGTTGTTTAAAACAATATTCTCGGTGTGGTCTCAAGCGATTTGTACAAGTAAACGATAGATGTTAGATTTCTACTTTTGGATGTTACATGATATGTAAATTTCGAATTACCGGGTGTAAGCGATATCGCGGAGAAATCGTTTGTACGAGAGGGAGAATCGATTTTTACGAGAGGGGGTCGCTATTTTGCACAATTTGAGGAATTTTCGGGTATGTTTTGGAATTTTTCCTTCATTTGATTTAGCTTAATATAAAACATGTGCGCCATGTATATCGGTTAGGCTACGGTTATCGCAATTTTATTTCACATTCTTTTGAAATATTACATGGAATTCATACATGTAGGTGCATATAAGGCTACAATCACCTTTATAAACACATTTTTTTTTCTTTTTAAGATTGATGCTGTTCTACCATCCGGAATTTGTAAATGTTGTTTTACAAGTTGAATATCGTTTCAGCGAAATGTGATGCGCCCCAATTATGTGCAATTTTGATCGTAGATTTGTATACTGGTTGCGATTGTTTTATTTACATTGACAATTCTTGATCACATACATATTTAAAACAATGCCAGAAAAACAAGTTTAAAGCTTACATATCCATTCCTATCTGTAGATTCATTGCCATATTACATTAATTAAAATTTCATTTTCCGTATTTTGACAACTCTCTTTTGTGTTCGTGTGTCTGTGTGTGTCTGTTGTAAGTGGTGTAAAAGGAAATATGAACAAGTCTTTTGAGTTGAAAATCAGTTTCTGCATTTTCTGTCTTTTAAAATGACTAAGCCGGGTATGGATGGTTATATACGACGCACATCACATGATTCTAAAAAATACATTAACGTTTGTCGTTACAGTTGAAATTCGGCTAATTTTCCGCTTAGAAATGCAATAATTTCTCGTTCTGTGTCATCTCAACAAAATTAATGTTTCTGGACTTGACGTGAAAATTACCAGGCCATTCGCGGAAATAACTACTGGAAAATACTATTCATAGATAAAGTCCATGCTCCGTGCGTGTTCATGTTTTTATAACAAGTTTTCTCAAAATTAAGGAAAAAACCTAAAACATAAACCTAAACATTACTAAAATTGTGTAGAATTAGCTGAACACACCCCCCCCCCCCCCCCCCCCCCCCACACACACACAGAAAAACCGATCTCTCCCTCGTACAATTTTCCACCGTATCGCCTATATGTCTATAAGGTTTTTTTTTCTTCAGATTTAAGACAACACAAGTTAAATGTGACTAAAATTTATCCACAATCTCATATTATTATTATACAGAAGTTGTGTCATCGACCTATGAAGAAATGATTGGTATTCAATATATAAAAACAATCATACCTACAGAAGAAAAGTGTGAATGAAGCAAAATATGATTGGATAGTATAATTTGGTTTTCAGACATCTTTATTTGATTTATCCGATAGTCCAACAGAAATGACATCAATGGGGAGTCTTTATCCCCAATACCATTGCCAAAAACATTAAAGGTGCACCACCGCTGACGAATGTTATTTTTGTCTGTATCAAAAGTAGGAAGCAGAGCGATTTAGTACTGTTTCTTTATTTACAAAAAGTTACTTTGTTTACACCATTACGCACCATTGAAAAGTTTTGAAGCTTCTAATTGTACTTTAAGATAAAAATTTAAAAATAATTAATTGCATCCCGAAAAAATGCCATGGGCACTATGTCTAGATGAGAGATGAAGTACTGATTGCGCATGTACCAGTAAGCAAAATAAATTATTTTATATTTTGGTTTGTTGTGTTAATTTGACATATATATACAAGATTAAAGACGAATTATTGTTGAAATGGGAATATGCATTTATGCTCTGTCGGCGGGTGGAGCATCTTTAAAGAAGGGGGAGGAACTCCTTTGAGCATAAAAGCAGATTGTCCTAACCCGTTTGAAAGATGCTACACAACCGACCGAATGCATATTTGTTTCTCTATCAAAAACAGTTTACAAAAGTGCCTTACCTTATGTAATTAATCACCATTGAAAAGTTTTGAGCTTCCAATTTTACCGCACGATGAAATATTTTGAAAATTAATTGCGTCATGAAAAGAAATCCATGCCACTATACCCTACAAATTGTATATGTTAATGACCCTTGAAGTACTGATTCGTGCATGCCGCAAAAGCAAATTTTTTTTCATATTTTCTGTGTTAATTTTGACAATTATTGGTTCGATGGATGAGTCATCGGATGAGGAGCGTCTGACCAGATTTCACTTTGGAAAAGCATATCTTTTTTTATTTTATCTTTTGGGTTCGTTTTTTTTTTGTTTTTTGTTTTTTTACTTTTTTTCCACTTTTTATCTTGGGAAACAATGGCGTTTGGTAAATTAATGACACAAAATGGCATATCATTCACTAAATGTTCCTTATTCCCATATTTTTATGACAAAAACATTTCAACGAAGAGTGGTATTGATATAATGGTTTAAGTGCTGTATATGAGGGCCAGAAACGTACAGAGTTTAGTAAAAATGACTTTCAAATTATAAGAACAGATCATAGTTCCACATATATACTGGGGATTTACGTGGGTAAAAAAATCACGATTTTTACCTAGAGACAAGAACATTAAAATTTCTAAAAGTGGTTTAAAATTTTCGAGATAAGTCATTCAAAGTAAAATAAATGAATAATTAAAATATTTCGAAATTTCACACGCATCAAAATGTTCGTGTTCACAGCACTGTGCAATTGGAAAACGCGAAAAATATTCAAGTTCCGCAAAATATAGATCATCTATATCGTTTTAGTGAATCGTATCCAATGACATTTAAACTGCAAACCTCCGGAAAGAAAACTGGTGAGACGTAGGTGTTCGCGCGAGTGCTTATTCTCGGCGGATTTGCATTGCATTAACTGTCACGGTGTTTGTTATTTTCACGAATAGATTCAATTTCATACTTTTAAACAGCAAAGTTTAAACACATGTAACAAAATATTACGCGAGGGAAAACTTTCAAGAATCAAGAGACCCTTCGCGTAAGTTAGCGAAAATACCCGGCTTCGCGTAAACCAACATTTTCGTAAAAAAAGATACTAATATTGTAGAAACAAAACTGAATAACAAAGACCCCATAAAAAGTAAAAAATTCACAAAAATTTTTTTAAAATTGCAGAAATTTACATAAAAAGTAAACATTCAATGACATGGGTTAATAGCATGCGTAAATAAAGGCTAAGCGATTGTGAATCTGTCGTGTTTTGTATATTTAACTAGCCTTCACAGCATGTCAAGTTACTTTTGACAAAAAATAAATAACTATGAATTCGATAGGTAAACATGTGACTGTATCCTAGATGCGAATCGAATTGGAGTTACCTGAGATTAAATCCTCGTTCAGAACGGACTTTAATTGATTTGATATATGCAAGGAAATAAATAAGACATTAGGTTAATATATAGCAAGCAAACCTCTTCGGGAGTGGGTGTAGCTATCATAATACGCTAAAATGATGAAGCTTAGGCTGAGTTTGTGGGTGTAATTATGAAGCATTTTAACAATATCTTGGTCGGTAGAACTTCTGCCACCTAAGAAATAATAATGGATGTGGTCTTTCTTAAAAGCTCAATACCTTTCAGACCAAAATAAGGGGTTCCTTAATAACATTAATAACATGCAGAAAATAATAACCGGATGCTAAGATGAGGTTTAAAACACGAACAATGCAAGAATTTCCTACGTAAATATATGAATTAACAGAAGGAGGAGAGATTTCGGCTGTTTTTGCCGTGCTGACGTAGTGATAATCGACTACCGCGAGGTATTTTATGACGAACGGCGGAAAACATAAACAAACCCGCGTTTTATGAATTAAACATTTTATTTTATTTTAATTAAATTGTTCAGAAAGGTGAATGATAAGTGCTGGTATTAACGTAGTTAATGACTTTAGACTCCACAAAATCCAATCTTAAATCATGATTCCCATTAACAAAACTAAAAGCCGGTTTCGGAAAGGTAGTGGGGCTTGTCAATACCGGTAAGACATTTAATCATTATACAGGAAAATATCTAGAGTTTCGTAGCTAAGAGGACAGCTAGAAATGATCAAGCTTAGATGAGGTTGTTTAAATTAATATGGGAAACCAGCATTCAAAGGACATGGTCGGGTAAAAGCTCTTGTGAACTGATTAGGGGCCATTTGGTTTCGATTTCACCTTTGATCAGAACAGTTTTCACCTGATTGAACCTTTGCACCATATCATTATTAGCACTCTTTATCTTGTAAATTAAAGAAACTGTATGTAAGTATTATAGAGGAAAGCAGATCAAAATTCACTCCTGTATACTGTTCTTAAATTTTTGCGGTGCGATTTTACTTTCG
>SAYR01044025.1:2465119-2495288 GCA_004382745.1 Argopecten irradians irradians
CGAAAAGAACGGAAAGAGAAACTCTCGCGTCTGACAATTCTGTACTCAACGATGAGGACGAGTCGGACTCGTGTAATGAAACATTGCCAACTAGTATTGGAAACAGACCGATGACATTTCGCGAAAATGAGCAACCGCTAGAAACTCCACAACCACAACCACTTCCCGAAATTCCTAGCGTCATATCGGAGATACCAGCGCATGAATTCAACCCTCAGTCGACCCTTAACGATGGACAAGAAACTTTCACAACCCCGATCGTAACCAACAGGCCTCGCCGGGAAATCCAACGTCCCAAGTATCTGGATGACTATGTGACTGATTAATAAGTGAACCTTTTTGATTGAACGTGTTAGTTATGGAGTGACTAGTGACCATGTACCAATAATGTTTTTCCAACGCCTTTTAATTGTTTCTTATTTTTCTAAGTGCCAAATAGGTAGCTTTGTAATAACTTTTCCTTGTCCAATTATCGGATGTAACTTTGAACTCTAATGATCTTTTGAATATGTTAAGTGTGTATTTTTTGTGAAAATAACCGGGGCAGAATAATCCCCTTACACGCACGAGGGCAGTCTACCCAATGAGTGTGTTCATGTTTAAAAGTATATACTATAATTGATGTTCTCTCTTTGAAAGGAAAAAGCGGTAGCGCCAGTATATTGTTAGTAAATTCCGGATCCGCATTATCCGGAATTGGTTCCTTATATTACGCTCGCCTTGATGACGTCATTACAAGCTTTACAGTCTGCGTTTGTGTTGTGATTTGTCTTCCAACGTTTAGCCTAATATTGGCGCAAGTTAAATGTGACTAAATTATCCACATCTCATATTATTATTATACAGAAGTTGTGTCATCACCATGAGAAATGATTGGTATTCAATATATAAAAACAATATACTACAGAAGAAAAGTGTGAATGAACAAAATATGATTGGATAGTATATTTGGTTTTCAGACATCTTTATTTGATTTATCCGATAGTCCAACAAAATGACATCATGGGGGTCTTATCCCCAATACATTGCAAAACATTAAAGGTGCACCACCGCTGACGAATGGTATTTTTCTGTATCAAAAGTAGGAGCAGACGATTTAGTACTTTTCTTTATTTACAAAAGTTACTTTGTTTACACCATTACCACCATTGAAAAGTTTGAGCTTCTAATTTTACTTTAAGATAAAAATTTTAAAAATAATTAATGCATCCCGAAAAAATTCCATGGCACTATGTCATAGATGAGATGAAGTACTGATTGCGCATGTACAGTAAGCAAAATAAATTATTTTATATTTTGTGTGTGTGTTAATTTGACATATATATACAAGATTAAAGACGAATTATTGTTGAAATGGTGAATATCATTTATGCTCTGTCGGCGGTGGAGCATCTTTAAAGAAGGGAGCGACTCTTGAGCATAAAAGCAGATTGTCCTAACCCGTTGAAAGATGCTACACAACCGACGAATGATATTTTTTCTCTATCAAAAACAGTTTACAAAAGTGCCTTACCTTATATAATTATCACCATTGAAAAGTTTGAGCTTCCAATTTTACCGCACGATGAAAATATTTGAAAAATTAATTGCGTCATGAAAAGAAATCCATGCCACTATACCCTACATTGTATATGTAATGACCTTGAAGTACTGATTCTGCATGCACCAAAAGCAAATTTTTTTTCATATTTTCTTGTGTTAATTTTGACAATTATTGTTCGAATGATGAGTATCGGATGAGGAGCGTCTGACCAGATTTCACTTTGCAAAAACATATCTTTTTATTTTATCTTTTGGGTTCGTTTTGTTTTGTTTTTTGTTTTACTTTTTTTCCCACTTTTTTATCTTGGGAAACAATGGCGTTTGTAAATTATGACACAAAATGGCATATCATCACAAATGTTCCTATTCCATATTTTTATGAACAAAAACATTCAACGAAGAGTGGTATTGATATAATGGTTTAAGTGCTGTATATGAGGCAAAACGTACAGAGTTTAGTAAAAATGACTTCAAATTATAAGAACAGCTCAATAGTTCCCATATAACTGGGGATTTACGTGGGTAAAAAAATCAAGATTTTACCTAGAGACAAGAACATTAAATTTCTAAAAGTGGTTTAAAATTTTCGAGATAAGTCATTCAAAGTATAAAATGATAATTAAAATATTTCGAAATTTCACACGCATCAAATGTTCGTGTTCACAGCACTGTGCATTGAAAACGCGAAAATATCAATTCCGCAAAAAATAATCATCTATACCGTTTTAGTGAATCGTATCCAATGACATTTAACTGCAAACTCCGGAAAGAAATACTGTAAACGTAGGTGTTTCCGCGAGTGCTTATCTCGCGATTTGCATGCATTAAACTTTCACGGTGTTGTTATTTTTACGATAGATTCAATTTCATACTTTTAACAGCAAAGTTAACACATGTACAAAATATTACGCGAGGGAAAACTTTCGCGATCAAGAGACCTTCGCGTAATTAGCGAAAATCCCCTTCGCGTAAACCACATTTTCAGTAAAAAAAAATACATAATATTTAGAAACAAATAACTGATAACAAAGAACCCATAAAGTAATCACATTTATTGCAGATTACATAAAAAGTACATTTCAATGACATGTTAATAGCATCGTAAATTAAGCTAGCGATTGGATCTGTCGTGTTTTGTATATTTAAACTAGCCTTACAGCATGTCAAGTACTTTTGACAAAAAATAAATAACTATGAATTCGATAGGTAAACTGTGACTGTATCCTAGATGCGAATCGATTGGAGTTACTGAGATTAAATCCTCGTTCAGACCGGACTTTAATTGATTTGATATATCAAGGAAATAAATAAGACATTTGTTATATATACAAGCAAACCTCTTCGGAGTGGTGTAGCTATCATAATAGCTAACAATGATGAAGCTTAGCTGAGTTTGTGTAAATTATGGAAGCAGTTTACAATGATCTTGGTCGGTAGAACTCTTGCCACCTAAGAAAGTAATAATGATGTGGTCTTTCTTAAAGCTCAATACCTTTCCAGACCAAAACATAAAGGTTCCTTAATAACATTAATAACATCAGAAAATATATACCGATTGCCTAAGATGAGGTTAAAACACTAAACATATGCAAGATTTCCTACGTAATATATGATAACAGTGGAGAGTCATTTCGCTGTTTTGCCGTCTGACGTAGTGATAATCGACTACCGCGAGGTATTTAGGACGACGGCGGGAAACATAACAACACCCGCGTTATGAACATTAAGATTTTATTTATTTTAATTAAATTGTTCAGAAGGTGATGATAAGTGCAGTATTAACGGTAAGTTAATGACTTTAACGACTCCACAAAATCATCTTAAATCATATTCCCATTAACAAAATAAAAGCCGTTTCGGAAAGGTAGTGGGCCTTTCAATATCGTAAGACATTTATCATATACAGGAAAATATCTAGAGTTTGGTAGCTAAGAGAACAGCTAGAAATGATCAAGCTTAGATGAGGTTGTGTAAGTTATATGGAAACAGCATTCAAAGCACATGGTCGGTAAAGCTCTTGTGAACTGATTAGGGGCCATTTGGTTCGATTTCACCTTTGATCAGAACATTTTCACCTCGATTAACTTTCACCATATCATATATTAGCACTCTTTATCTTGTTAAATTTAAGAACTGTAAGTAGTATATAGAGGAAAGACAGATCAAAATTCAGCTCCTGTATACTGTTAACTAAAGTTTTTTGCGTGCGATTTACTTTCGCGAATTTTATTTCGCGATCCAAGTAAACTCGCGCAAGTTTTTTCTCCGTGAATTAATGTCTACATTATCTATATCGGTAGGAATTATCATTAAAACTAATTGCTAAATCCGCGAAAATCAATCATCGCGAAATTGATTTGAAATGGAAATAGCGAAATTTAATAGCCGCGAAAGAAAGTTTGTTTATAGTAACCTTTTGAGATCGCGAAATTGCCTCCTCGCGAAATTAAACAAACATACAGTTCATAGAAGAATGACGGTTCAAAAAACAGAATATGTTTGTGTGGGTGTATCACAGACGTATTGGAGAAATTGTTGTCGACGCACATTTTCGTCTTAATGACAATTCGCGAATACCCGCTGAAAATTTGTGCACACGCTCTCCAAGAGCATGCAGATGTGACAATTCAATATTTTTCAGACGTTTTAAATTTTCCCTGTGCGTGTCCGGAAGAATTTTCGATTTGATTGAATATTCCTCACGGAGAAGACGGTATGACTTGTGTTTGCTATTTAATTGTTCGATAGCACTGTCAGTTTCATCTACCTTTTCATCCTCGAAAACGCTTTCGTCGTCAGAATCTGAAAATGAAGATGAACGCCTCTTGAGCGACGGAGCAGGTTTCTGGGGTTTACTTGTCGTCTGCTGAGTAGCAGTACCTGGAAGTTCTTGTTTGGCAAATGGGTATCCCTGTTTAGGGGGTTGTGATGATAGTCTGTCAGCTCCAACACTTTTACTGCGAGACATTATGGACACATCCCCTGTGGGGTGTGGCGACTGCCGGGAGAAAGCGGATTTCGACCTGTAGGAAGGTCGTTGTTCCGGTTTTGACGCCCGGTTTTCTGATGCTGACAGGGTGCGGCGAAGCTTCTTGGGGTCATTTGTTGTGTAAATTGGCCTGTTTCCTGGTCCGAAATCGAGAACGTAGTTACTTGGCACTGTACGTAATATTCTATCTGCACTTAGTTCGTGCGTATTTTTCACTACCATAGACGATCTGCATCGCGTTTGCTGAAACCTAGACTCTTCAAAATTTACAGATTTCAGACCAAGTCCCTTTCGGAAAATTTCCAAATTAACCCTCTCTTGATCGTGTTTTATTCCAAAGAATTTAATCTCCTCTCTTAAGTTGGCTAACGTTTTAACCTTTGACCTCTGGACAAGGGCATTAGCCGACTTCACTGGCTGGCTGAACTCTTTTGTCAGAAATCGAGTCTTTGGATCCTTTCTAAACAAGTGACTCGCTCGGCGCTCGTAGTCCATTCTCCGTACCAATTCTCCCATAGCTATCACTATTAGGAACAAAGTCTGCTATACCTGGAAATAAAAGAACAGGTATTGTAATATCTTAATTTTCTATTTGGCAGCTAATTAGTTTATCTGAAATTTGACCTAAATTAGAATTTAAAATGTTAATAATACATACTTGGTGATATTAAATATACATGTCTATGCAACATTTATTCTGAAAAGGTTACTAAATCATATGAAGCGCTAAAATTTAATTACCACCAAGTTTGCATGTTTACAGTATGCTCTTGTGAAGTGGCGGTGGTAACTTACAAATTAGTTAAGATGTTCGATATTTTATTTTGATTTCTCTTTATATCTGAGTTCGCAGAGTTTTGTCGAAGGTCGGGTTTTTTGCCACGAAGCACCACTGTAATCTTCAGCGCACTACTTTCAACGACCTTATTATAATTACCAGTAATCGTAAGAATCCATTATTTCATCGATTTGTTTGCTTTCGGACATATAATTAATATGGAATTATATAATTGATTATATAGATCATCACATGAATTAGTGACTAAGCTATTCCTATTTTTATATTTTAATTATAAATGCAAGCTTCTATATATAGTTATTGATACAAAGTGTCATACTTTATTCATACCTTTAAAACTTCTAACACTTTTTGCATTGTTTAAATGATGACATGTCAATAATTTAGTGTGAATAACTGATCATACATATATAGTATTAGAGCTCATGACAGTCAAAACTTCAATACACAGGAAATTAAATTCTACCGAGTGTATTTATAGACCAAAGGATATTTAACGTGCGCTTAAGGCATTAGGCGTAGGTCTGAATGGTATTATATGACAATATTTAGATAACGTCGAAATAAGTTTAAAGCTAATAGCATTGTTAGAACGGTATGTGAAAGGACTCGAAGAAAAGATTAATCATCCCTTATCTTTAAACAAGCTATTGTGCTACCGATGAATATGACGTGTTCAAGAGGAAACGACACCAATCAATGACAGAGAATCTTAAGAAAAAAATGTACTTACACATCAATTAAGTTTTTTTTTTAAAAAGTTCATTTTCATTAAATGAAGATAAATCACTATGAGTAAAAACTTAAATACAGAATATAAAAGGGAATTTAAATAGTACGTATTCATTGCAAATAATTCAACCGAAAGTAAATGAGTAGGTCAGAAATGTAGATAATAACTTAAAACAACAATGTGTTACATTCGAATTAGTTTCACTTGTTATTGTTGGCGAAACAAACAATCAATATTTATTTCGTCTTTGACCTACTTTCACGGTTACAAGAGCTCGATGTTTATAAGAAATGCAAACTGCTACGACGTAATGTTAATTAGCTTTCGCTCAATTACAACATATTCTTACTATGATAAGCTTTCTCGGTAAAAAGAGGAAATCTTATCATACATGTTTTAGAACCGTTAATTTCTATAAGGTGATATTAATGATGTTGATAAGGCTTGACATGGATATATGTTTTTGGTTTGTGACCAACACATTTTCTGTGATGCAAGAAGGACTCGGTTTATCTAAATACCAAAAGACCTGCCGTTAGATGTGTTGATTTCTGGCACACTAAAAGTCAATTTTGTCTGTTAAATAATTTGTCGGTTGCGAGAAGAACTCGTTTTATATTTATATAAACAACCACACGTTAAGTTGATAAATATTGGAGCCCGTCAGTAAGATATGTTTTTGTTGAAAGAGAAAACTTTCCAATACAGGACTCACAACTATTACCAATGTTAATTACCAAAGCTCGCTCCGTCGCGGTATTGTGTTTTTAACCACGTGTTGCGAGTATTTAAATAAGCATTATAGAAACTAATTATTCTTTCAGTGACAATGTTAAAATTCATTATTCTGGTTTGTTACATGTTAACGTGTGCCATGTTTCTGTTTTAAAAGACTTTGTTCTAGCGAAAACAATAGATATTGTTATTTAAGTCTGCCTTCAATCTATTTTTATCTAAATTACCTTCATACAAGATTTGTTTGTATTTATCAATGATCTAATTTGCACGTTATTTGAAGTCTTGTATACATAAAAAAAAAATCTTAACGGCATTTGTAGAACATTCCTTTTATTATTATCAGTGTCATATCAGATAACTGAGAATACAGATTGAAGTAATTTTCATCTTAACGTTGTTTGAATGTTTTGATTTGGTTTTGGGTTTTTATGAAAGGATTTGTTTTGAAGTATTTATCTTTATGTAGTAAGCTATTTTGATATTTTAAACATGTTAAAATGCTTCTTTAAAAGAAAGCTAATTCAAGTGACCATATTTGTTAAATAAATTAAGAATTTGCTATAATAATTTATGTTCATGTTGAAAGCGTACAAAGTATAATATTTACACGAATACCTATTTCAATTAATTCGATAGTATTTTTTTTTGAGAATTTAAGAAAATCACTAATCATGTATTTACTTCACAACATATCTCATTTAAGGTATTATTTAATTCAAGATGTTTTTATATTCTGACAGTAAAACAAATAATGCACATTTAAGTCTATGCATCTCCCTGAAAAATAATTCAAAAGGCACGTTTTACAGATTTAAAAATCGAGTAAAACTAATAAGGACATATTTAATGATACACTTATACCAGCTAACCCCGAAAAGGTCGTATAAAAGTACTCATTAGCACTCTATTGTCACCTGGAAGCTATTGTTATGTCTCCTCAAGTGCTATAAGTGTCTCTGGGATCCTCTCGAGTACCCGATATACATGTGTACCTGATCACGCGCTAGGGAGGGACCATAAATCCAACATGTTTGTCTATGTCGTGTAGTATGTAACTACGTTGGGGAGTGTGATTAAGTCTGACTAGGCTCTACTGTAAATTACTTCTATTTTAGAGTCATTGTTATTTTCGCTTAGTATTCGCGCATATATAAATTCGAGATTAATTCACAAATTCACTGACGAATTCTTACATGTATACATGTAATTCAATTCTCCTTGTAACGAGCATTATCATTGCTTACTTTATCAATCAATAAAGGTAAAAAATGACGTCGTCGTTTGTAACGTTGTTTCTGATTGGCTGAGATAACATCGTGATAATTTGATTGAAAAAAAGAGTTCCAAAATGATTTTTGAATAATGAGGAAAGAATCGTAATGAAAATAATGGATAATGATTAATTATGATTTGAAATATAAAAAATCTATTCAAAGTAATCTTTCAATCTAATAAAGTGATTTACTGCATATGTTACTGAACGTTTGTTTCCTATGGAATGGAATCATACTTTCTTTAATATCGTTTATCTGAGCCCCGTCCATCAAGTATATTTGCCATTTATAAGTTTAAGTTATTAAGTTTTCAAAATGAATTCTGTGCTACTTATCACATAATGTAAGTTAGCACTTCCCTTTAAAAAAGGAAAATGAGCTATCCAATAATTTTCTGTATTTTACTCGGTTGTTTTGCCTTGTAAATGTAGCATATCTTTCGTGAACGGTTAAATCAAATAACACATACTATGACGGAAGTTCTAATCCATTTTTGACTGTTAATTCGAAATGGAAAGTAAATCATCTTTTCGGTTGATATAAGATTTTTACACCTTCACCTAGTTCATTCATCTCACAATGCGTCTATCATATATAATCTACCTCAGATTGATGTTTTAAACAAAATGGAGAGAACATTCCTCTGGAAAAAGGGCAAAGAACGGCGTAGATAATAATTTTTAAAAAACATTTACCGTTTTTTTAACATATTATATTAGTTAAATATTTAATCCTTGTATCCACAACTAGTATTTATAAACGGTTCGATATCTAATCTATTTCGGAAGTTATCATTATAACGCGTAAGCATGATATTCAAATAGTTAATTCATAGGTGTTATCCTTGACTAAACCGATCGCTTCAGGCTGCGGTAAACAAGTGCATTGAGGTGATAGATAGGATTAATTAGTAAGTGATTCTTCCTTGTACAAAAATGTATAACCTATCGAGCTGTCTTTGTTGACGTCATACAATCACAATACGTATTGCCATAATGCGTAATATTGTATTTTTGAGGTATACAGTACATAGTTTAACACTTTTCAAAGTCTATTAAGAATTACACTAGCCAAAAAGTATTATTTTACAACAATTAATATTAATTAGTATATGAATCTGCCATGTCATACCCTAACGACCTATCTGTATCCGATGACGTCACAAATCACAATACATTGCCTTTTTATCAGTTTAATCTATATTCGAGATATTTGGTACATGAGATAGCAATTTACAAAGTCTATTAAGAATTATGTATTGGTTTGCCAATATTCTACAATACAAAATTCTGTGTCATCAATTTCAGAATTCGTCAGTGACTCTAATGCGTTAATTTACGATATTGATTGTACAAAATGCTTCATTCAGCTTGGTCTGTTTTGTTTTACATTTTATCGCTCAATAAGGTGAATGACTGATTCGCCAGGCTTTGCTGAGGAAAAACAGCGGATATAGACGAAAAATCAACAACATGCAGTAAGCAGACCTCGAGGTGGAAAGCAAAATGTATCTAGAATATCGGACACCTTTACAAATCGACAATCAAGATCTCCATGATTACGTAATTTCACAAAATTCAACCATATCATGTACCAGTTAGAGCAACATATACCTTTTCTCTCTTTTTTGATAATCTTAGAATAATCGGTTTTGAAGATTAAAAGGCTTACAAAATCCTGAATTGGAGTAAAATAAAATGCATATTGGTAAGAAGATACAATGTCATTTCTATTCATCAATGACAAATTTAAAGAAAAGGAACGTAGACAATATGAAACAATGGATGAATAATTCACTTCTATACTATGACATAATTACACAGCTTTTAATTAACAGATAACATAAAAGACAGAAAAATGTTAAAAGACGCATACAGCAAAAAATTATCTTTACTCCTAATCAATGTCTATATACCACTGAATCAATAATGTCAATGGGTCTAAAGCAACTAAATTGACGCGATACAAATTGATCATCAGCTAATGAAAAAAAACCCAGACGTGATGCAGGCATTATCTGGCTTACCTTCGGGTCAACAATATAATCACTTGTAATCAGGCATTGTCAAAGGTGTTGCTCTAAAATGACGGGTCACCATTATGCCTGGGTACAGTATCCTACAATAGCTATATGATGTCTTGAATCTTGCATTCTGATCCACGAATCCTCTCGATACGTTATTTTTCCGTACGTTACACTACAGTCATAAGGATCATCCACTTGTAGAGTGTGTTCTCGTAGGTGTATACTGTCCGTAGTCAGTAATCGACTGGAACTGGTGCAGGTAAGTTGTGTATTGTGTGATGTGTATTGGGCGATAGACCACGTGTATTGGCGACACGACGTTATAAACAATACTACAGAATTTACACAACCCGGGATAGAGAAATGAACAGGAACAATACGAGATAAATCGTCCTTTGAAGTGAACAACTTGAAATGGAGAGAAGCAAAGTTATTTATTGCATCGTATAGCTGTCTAGTACTATTGCAAGACATTAGAAACACTAGGTGATGATAGAGAACCTTACAAAATAGGTTTTTATGAAATGCCAGAAATCACGTTATAAAAAGTACAATAAAACATCGTAATTCAATAGGTTTGTTGATTTTTTAATTAATTTATTTCCAATATTAAATTGTTGGTTGTTTGGGCTTTATGTCCTATCAACATCAAGTGTCATCTAAGGACGGCCTCCGAAAATCAATCACTATATCTTAGACATTATGACAAACAGATGTCTGGTCATATTGTCTAAGAGTGGTGTTAAGAATAATAGATTCTTACATGGGTCTTGAAGTGGACAGGGATATCTCAACCCGAGTGAAAGAGGCTTGCCGACGGCGGCCAAAATCTTTCACGAGGGTTGAGATATCCCTGTCCACTTCACAAACCCATGTTTGATTCTTTTTCTCCCATACTTAGTAGAAAAAAAATGATGAAATTCCACTTGGTTTCCAGCTTTTTCATCGCGCCATGATCGCAGGAACGTCGTTATGCGTAAAAATTGATGACGTCATCTACATTGCGCGCCGCAGTTACGCCGCATGTATTGATGACGTCACGTTATTATCTAGCGCGTGTGAGCTGTCTTACACCCCCTATGTAAGATAGAGATATCTTTTCCCTAGCAACAACGGGATATCCCTGTGAAGTATGGGAGAACAGAGTATCTCGAGCTAAATCTAAAGCGTTAATATAAATCGTCATTAAAAATGGGCAGGCATGAAAGCTGAAGATTTTGTAACTCTTTTGTGGTGAAAAATAATTACTCAATATTTTAAAGATTTCGGTATTGTATGCTCCTTTTGATCCCTCAATGGAATTTTACGTTAATTACACGAAGGACATTTTTCCGCGCGTAATGTTGGGTGTATATATTTAACACCAGGGTAATATTTTGGAAAAAAAGTTGATGACGTGTATTTATCGCGACAATAATAACATATCGAAATGTTTACACGTAAAAATCGCGAAATTAACACTCGCGAAAGGATTAACTTTTACAGTAACATTATATTAGCATGATACATGTATATATAGTTGTCAGTACTATTTTCAGTACCATGATAAAATGTAACGACCGAAGTAACTCGCATGGCGATGGTTTACGGATCCACATGTGCATAAAGCTTCCGACCTGTGAATGGCCTTTCAGGATGTTATTGGCGGTAGATAATACACAAAAGAAAAATTAGATGCAGAATATCTTATTCCACTAATATGACAGAAGACTAAATTTTCCGAAATTTTCAAACGCTTCGTGAATGACTAGTCTTCGGAGGATATGGCCACTGCTACAAACACTGCAATGCATTTAGGGGAAGAATTCGAGACGTGTGAAGAGTTTGAGGAACAACTAGCCCCCATCTGCCAAAATTACACTGTTCATTCCAAATCCACTGACTGTAAAATGAATGTTGTAAAGATAAGGTGTGTTCACTCGGGTAGTATTTGTGTAAACGTCATTACCACACGGGAACTACGTCATCAACAACGGTGAGTTATGTAACCATGGTAATTTGTATGACAACATCGTTCACATGGAAATCATCTTCCAGAGCACTAAAATGTTCATGTATTTTATCTTATTATTTTAAAATATTTTGAATTTTACTTTTACATTTATTTCCATTTAAAAATAATATTCAAATGAAATGGTTGCTTCACATTGCAAAAGTTAAAATTCAGTTTACAGTATTTGGCAAAAGAAAACCTTCTGTTGCGAAAAAAATGGGGGAAAGTACCAAAACATACGCCTTAATAGCTAGCTCATCTTACCGTTTAATCTATATTTTATTTCAGAACTGTGACGTCACAATGCCAGTTTAGAATAAAAATAATGAAGTACAATGAAAATGGAAAATATGTTGTCGTAAAGGCGAACCTGGCTCATGATCACGATGTGTGTCAGTAAGTCACAATCTAAGTTTAAAATTTAAGATGTTTATTCGTTTTTATAAAATGTTGAATGGGACAACGCGTCTTGTTCGTGGATGTTTGCTTTCGTGATAATTTTTGTATATCATTTTGCGTATAAATATTTTCAGTGGAATCTCAATGAAATGTAAATTCAATAATATGTTACTCGATAGCAATTGATTTATCACATGGAAAGATTCTCCTGTTTATATCTCTCATATTACAATATACACATGTTCAATGTAGTTAGGATAACTATCGCTTACAACGTCCTATACATAATATTTAAAGTCAAGAATTGCCTTCCCTGTAAATGACACGTTTCGTTTAGAGAGTGCGTATGTGTATTTGGGAGGCTTTGGTATATTTATATTGTGTCTCCTTGTGATAGCAGGAATTTTGCCCCTTTTATAATATCTCTTTAGTTTAGGACACTACCAAGCAAATCGAATAGCACAACTTTCCTGATACCATTATTATACAGTTTGACATTTAACTTAAACTCGTTCCTATTTGGCTATAGTAACATAATTACATACGGGTTTGTTTTGTGGAAGCATCTGTCTGTTATGTCGACTGATTTTATATTTCAGAGAAATATTCTTCCATTATCCGAACATGCAATATCTACATAAGAACTGCTACCACTACGGGTTGACTAAGGAACGGCTGGATGAGTTAGTCGAATGGCTGGACACCCATGAGCAAAACCTTCCTCCTCTACAAAAACTGCACATGCTGCTGAAAATTGCACGAGGCCAGACACGTGCAGTTAATTAACCTTTTTTAGGAGATAGACAGGTCAGGTGACTGATTTTTTGAAATAGTTTTATTATTATTATTTGTCCTTGCTTACGAAGTACCCACGTGGTATGGATTCGTCATCATCGATAGCCCAGGGGTAAACTATCAATGTCGTGATATCAGCCCTGGAAATAGGTCACAATTAAAGTGATTGCATTTCAGGAGAAACAAATGAAAAACCACAAGCATTGAGACTGCCAACTTCAAAGTCATAAGTGAATATACCTTTTTCGGTCCATTTGATGTACATCAAAGTACCAAACTACCTGTCCAATCTATCTTTGTACTCAGAGCCATCAGTTTTGCTATGACATAATGCAAGAGTGGATATGACGACAGTGATAGTAATTCCTATAAAAAGGAGGATGGGATTCGTCTGGATTACGTAATTCACCTGATTTAGCGAAACAATGAAATCAAATAATATTTATTTTGGTTGGTAAACACTTATAAGTAGAAAAAAGAAATACATTACAATTAAAATTGAATTTAAGATTTCCTCGACGGGTATGATCGATGTGGATGACGCTAATATTTCGTAACATCTGGTTCTGTTCAATATCCACTTTTGAATTTAGTTTCCTTTCAAAAGATGGTTTCTACTTGTTCTCAATTTACTTTATAAGTTCGTAACATGGTTAATTTTTGGTGACTTTGATCGCCATTTCCAATCGCTATAACATATTGTAACGCTTTATTATGGAAGAATTTAATATTTTAAACATCAAATATACAAATATGATAATACCAACGACTGCGATTTGGACAGGAAAAAAATAGATCAACTACTTACGGAAGATATTTATATTGATCCATGTAGTCTTTAAACTTCCCTCCCGCAACGAACAATTAATGTAATAAATCAGAGAACAAAACAAACAAATGTACATCCACTAAAACGCAATATAAGCTTATATGTTTCCGGGTTCGAATCTTAGTCATGTCAACGTTTAAAAAGTATCGTTATCTTACCGACTGCCGTTATCAGTATACACAAATACTAAATGGATAAAATAGGCCAATTTATGATGACAGATGATTTTAAGATTTGAAAGGTTAAATCGGTAGTTATAAGGATTTAAATGGGGAAATTTTTCAAAGACGAAGAGAATATCTGTTTCGATTTCTGCTGTTTATAAATGACAACTATCCTTTTAACACCTTGACGGCGACCCCCCGGAAATATTCATGTAAAAAATTAAATTCACATTTCTCATTTGTCTTTATGAGTTTCTGCTAAGACATGGTTTATCCCATTTTAATATTAAATTCACATTTGTCACATTGTCTTAAGGTTTATGAGTTTCTGTTTAGAACGGCTATCCCATTTTCGACCAAATGATGGTCGTTTGTGTACGTATATGTATTCATTGTTACGACTTATTTATATTTATTTACTGACAAATACAATATACAAATATAACATCGAACTCCCCTACAATATACAATGGCGATATTAGCAATCGGTCGTTGAGTTCTCATTCCTTATGTGGAAGGCTCTAGATCTGTGATGTGTCTTCTATCCGAGACACCATTGTTTATAAAAGAGGTAGTTTCTGCTCCTGCTTAACGTTAAATATAAAGCGAGTGGGACGACTGGTTCGCCCCTGGTCAATATATTAAGATAATAGAGTGGATGTGTTTGAGCGATACAGCACAATTAAAAAAATAAAATAGCAAACCCCACTAGTCTATTACAAAGAGGCAACATACCGCAGTCTCTCAAAAAACGCTCGCGCTTCACACATGCAACACGCCGCACTCACGGGATGCCGTCCAAAAAGTTCATGTATGTTAAAAGGGTGTGAATTAATCAACAAACCAAACAACCAACAAAACAGGTATCTCTATTTGTCTTAGAAGAGTCATCCTCGATACTCCAGGGGTTCCGATCACTTACGATTTCTAACCCCCTCGACTATCTCATAGCAAAAATGAAGGCAGCTCAGGGGAACATATCTAAACCAATCAAAAGGCCCACAAAAATTCCTAGACTACAAAGAGAGCAACGCCCAAATTCAAAGCCACACTGTCAACCACAGTGTACCGTTATATGGCTCTTTTAATGTACAAAGGACTAAATTACCTGTTCTGTTCCGTTGCCCCTAGTTTTAATATGATATAGCCCAGGAGTGTAGAAATTGTAAGTGATCGTAGTCCCTGGAGTATCGAGGATGACATTTTCTATGCGACTTAATTTCGTGATTTACAGGTAAAAATAACTGTTCTTGTATTTAATTAATTTTCGCGGAGATATATTTTTCTCGAATTCTTATCGAGCTAGAAATACGCGAACCTAATATAATGTACAGTGCTTCGACCATAGAAATCTAGAATAACACCATCACAACAACTGGATAGGAATCACAGAGGTGATGGGGGTTTAATTTGCATAGCAATTTTGTCTTAGTGTCTATCTGCATAAATTTTAATAGATATAATTATAACTTCCACAATTCTTCGTTTGCAGTATTTATCAAATCAAGATTTATTTTACACATCTGTCAAATCGATGTACTAAACATATATGAAATGCGGTTATTTTGGTCAATGTTGCAGGATGATTGTGATCCAAATTGAAATAAACCAAATCAAATATTGTTAAAACGGGAATGTTTATAATTACCTTCGCCAATTGTAGCATATCTACCTTATTTCTAGAAAGGCAATCTTCGCAAAATTCTTAAAATGAAAATCTTAAAGTTAAGTGGCCGAAAAATAAAGTCGGTTTACAATACTGGACTATTAGAAAAATATGAATTGACCTTTCTATCATGAAACAAGAATTACGCGTAACTATAAGTATCGCCCGTATCGCGTTGTTGATTTATTTCATAATTGTGATAGAATATTTTTAAAAAAATTCTGAAAGTAAAGCAAAATGAAGGAAAAGTGAAATGCAGCATTATTTTGTCCTACATGATCTGAATCCCACAGCCTGAATTGAATCCTGCAACTATTAGGTGTGTTGACGAGATAACGATGGTCTTATGTTATATTACAAGATTGTACTTTTTGAGAAAAAGAGGTAAATATAGTTTAGCATCACAAAGTTTCACAGCTTTTGAATTCCACATCCTGAAATGAATCCTGCAACAATTAGGTGTGTTGGGGTGATAATGATGTCCTTTAGCTGTGTTTATAGTTTGGTTAGAATTGGACTTAAACTTTTTGAGAAACAGAGCGAAACACAAAACTTTAAAGTTAAATATTGACGACAACGCCGTCGCCACTGCCGGAAAAGTAACACCATAGTATCGCCTTCGCGAACTTTCGTCGAGGGCGATACAAAAACAACAACATAAGAAGCAATTCATTTCTTTAACTTATTTATTATCTATAACTTATATAATTTATGTATCATAGATACATGTAGGATAACTAAATATTCCACAATATACATTTCCCTTGAGAATGCAATTATATCATATTTAATATATCATCCCATTTAATCACAAACAATCTGCAATATAATTTATAATAATAGTTTATCGTACGTAAAAGATTATCAATTTGTATAGCAAATTCACAAAAGAATTTAAAATTAATACTATATTTCATAAAACATTCTTACTTACAAATATAAAGCAAAGAAACAATCTTATTTAAAAGCCGTTTTTCTATTAGGAAAAATAGCATAATTTGGCGAAATTTTAAATTTACCATTATGAAACACATGTATATACGTATATCAAATATCAAATGACTAGAATGAAAACAAAAACGTTTTAAATTTGTAGACTATTTGATTCAAGCTGAAAATTCATTCTTGTGATTTTTTTAATATCTCAATTTGGTTTGTTTTGGCAGAGATCCAAAGTTCCATGGAAAAAAAACTACCACTGTATTGTGAACTAGCTTTATTTCGCGTGTGATTTACTTTCGCGAAATCCGCGATCAAAATAAATTCCCGAAAAATGTATCTACGCAATTTAACATCTACATCATTTACATTGATAGAAAATTCCATTCAATGTCTGGATCCGTGAATGTTAATTACTTTTGCGAATTTGTGTGGAAACGAAAATCACGAAAATGAAGTTGCCGAAAAAGAAAATTGGTTAACATTAAAGCATGCAATCAACACTGATCAGAATGACTGTCAAAAACAGTCTTTGACATCAATACTTACCTATGATACTAAACAAATCGTCTACATGTAATAAATAATGTAAAATACCTTTTATCTTGGTCTTGTGACATCTGTGCTATTTCTCAGAACAATTTCTAAATAAACATATACACGCTGTATTTGACAGAAGTTATACTTAATAATAGACAATATTTAGAACTCATCTCAATGTATTGTAAGAAAATATCAGATCATTATAAATAAATATTATTTAAGTCATGTTTCTCATTCTCTAAAAATCATTCTGGGTAATTATAAATAAGTATGTAACGTCAATTTAACTTTTTTTTTCTAAGTCATATATAGAGCCGGTTATTGTCGTGGGGACGATATTTTCGCGATTTCGCGACACATTTCTATTATCACGAAAATGTGATCAGAAAAATGTTAAGAAATGGTTGAATTTTATATACATAGCTTTAATTCGAGATCGCGAAAAGTTAAAACCGCTTAAATTTGATTTTCTCGTTTTTAGACCAAATCGCGAAAATTACCAGCTATACGGTATTTTAGTTTCCGCAATCACTTTTTCTCAACAGCAAACACATTGTACTTGTTAAATAACGAAATATTTTATGTTTCAGCATACCTAAGAAAAAAACTGCTCTTAGAATATTTAAAATTTGAACACATCACAACAATAATTGTAAAGCTTGTATACTCCTTTTTAACCCAAATCAGAGCCCTGGGTTCTGAAATTAAGATAAAAATGGAAAGGAGAAAATATTCTTTTGGGTCGTAATATTCACAATCACCACATGGAAGGCATCCCGTTTGATTTTTACGCATCATATTCACTCATTTTACTCACATGACAGCGTCTTAAAATTAATGACGATGTATGAACTAATAAATTAAAGACAATTTTTTGCCGCTATAGACAAAATACAAACACACATTGAAGTTTAAAGCTTGTTTTGAGTTTGAAATTGAAACTTGTATGATTTTGTTTCTGAAGTAAGGTTTTCTGGATCCACTGGTACTTTTAACGTCCTTTCAATGTACTCACATTCACCAAACTTATCCACCAGTATAATAGTATTAGTCCTGGAACAGAAAATGTATCAAAACTTAATAACCATTTTTACAGCTTTTGTTTTGTTAATTTTTGTTGTTTTAATTGTACTTTGTTCTCTCTATTCTCTGACTGTTCTTATTTTCTTGGTATATGTTTTGGTTATTGAACATCATTAAATGGCATTTAAAGGATTAGAAGTGAATGATTAACAGACACATGTTGCACATTGGCTTCCACCTATAACTATTTCACACATATTAAAATTTTGATGACCTTTGTCCTCTTCCTCACTAGTAGAAGGATCATTTTACTGTCCTTCTAAAGAAGAGACTTTCATTTGATCATTTCTGATTAAATCTGAAATATTTGGTAAATGTATGTTCCTCTGGTCTGCTGAAGATATTGGACAAACTTCAATTGTATGCAATAAAGAACATTTTATATTATGTACATGTACACTACGGACCAGTTCTTTCTCGATTGTCACTTTTAACTCATTCATCCCTGAAGACACATTCAGACTCTTCCACATGAAGGACTAGAACAGTCTATTGTGAAATTTCAGGGGTGAAAGTGTTAATTTGTACAGATTAAGAAGCAGAGAAATCTTGACACTATGATCTGACTATGAAGGACAGCGAATGGACAACAAAAATGTCCCTTATAGACTGGTGTCTTTTATAAAAAGGTAAATTTGACACTGTATACCAACTAAATTTCGTGACCAATGAATTTTTGTGTATGTTGCAAATGATCAGAAATCGCAGAAATGAATCACAGCAAATATGTCCTGTGCACAGATACAACAGAACATACAGAAGGACTCGAAACTGAGAAATCAAATCACTGTTAGACATGAAAAGGCAAAATTAAGTTGCCACAAAATATGTTGGTTTACAGACAGTAGTAAATTGCACCTAATGTGGTTGATGGGTGTGTCCTTTATGACGCGTTTGTACATGTACATACCTTGTGCCATATCTAATCAAAGGTGACCAAACAAATGCAGCACTCCGCTCCAAACGAATATCATCAGGTGTGTTAGACATGTTGGCCTGTTTTAGTAACTGTTTGTCATCAGGAAACCTACAGAAAATAAAAAAAGTCAGAAATATATTCCTGATTGATATTACATTGATATCTAATTTAGAAGTGATATTTCAAGAAATGACATGCATGTTATTATAGCAAGTTATTTACGCTGTTCAAAATTTTCATGATTTTAATTTAAATGGGAAAAATAAAATTTTAAAAAGGTTTAAATTTTCACAATCTGGCTATACAAATATATATACACATTTGTAATTCAACCATTTCTCAAATTTTTGTGGATCAAATTTCTGCAATGTATCCAAAAATCACGAAAAAATATCATCCCCTGCACAACAAAACCAGCTATACAGTACATGTATATGTGAAAAGCTTTGTTTCATGGTCTAACCTTGTGTGGTCACACAAAATGCCCAGCAGAGATTTGACTAACTGGTCCTTGTCTGATTTCCTGCCATGGTCCTTGATAACCTTTGTAAAGGTAACTTGACCGTGGACCGACTTCTGCCACGGTTCATCTGTTATGGAGTTGTCAAAGCCGTAGCTTCCTGGTAATGAAGAAACAAAAATGATTTGATATTTTTTTGCCAAACAAAAGGCTTTTTCCATGTGTTCCCAAACATCATTGTGCAGTATTGTTGAAAATTGGTTCAGTAGTTAAGGAGGAGTTGTCAGTTCAAGATGTGCATATGACAGACAGACAAATAGGTGATTCCAGAAGACCCATTGCCAGGGTATGAGTTATTGGCCAGTTTGCAAAACTTGTTTATTGTGACCTAGTTACCTTGCCAACTTAGTTTTAGGAAAATGAAATTGTCATGAACATCTACACATGGTCAACAATATTACTAAGACATTTCATTGAAAATGATCCAGTGGTACCAGAGGAGTTGTAAGGATACATTTCTAAGACAGACAGAGAGAAAAGCTGATCCCAGTATACTCCCTACCTTTGTTAATAGGGGAAGGGAGGAACACTGACTGGTTAGCTTACATATGTGAAGCTGACCCTGTTACAACAGACATTATTTGTAGACCACTGACTGGTTAGCTTACTATTATGAAGGTGACCCTGTTACACCAGAACATTGCTAGTGGAACACTGATTAGTTAGCCTACCAATGTGAGGGTGACCCTGTTACATCAAGCATTATTAGTGGAACACTGACTGGTTAGCCTACCATTATGAGGGTGGCCCTGTTATAACAGACATTATTAGTGAAACACACAACATTTGAACAGTAATTGGTTAGCTTACCATTATGAGGGTGATCCTGTTACATCAGATAGTATTAGTAAAACACCCAACATTTGAACAGTAACTGGTTAGCTTACCATTCTGAGGTTGACCCACTTATAACAGACATTATTAGAGAAACGCCCAACATTTGAACAGTAATTGGTTAGCTTACCATTATGAGGGTAATCCTGTTACATCAGATAGTATTAGTAAAACACCCAACATTTGAACAGTAACTGGTTAGCTTACCATTCTGAGGTTGACCCAGTTATAACAGACATTATTAGTGAAACACCCAACATTTGAACAGTAATTGGTTAGCTCACCATTATGAGGGTGATCTTGTTACATCAGATAGTATTAGTAAATCACCCAAAATTTAAACAGTAACTGGTTAGCTTACCATTCTGAGGGTGACCCAGTTATAACAGATATTATTAGTGAAACACCCAACATTAGAACAGTAATAAGTTAGCTTACCATTCGGGAGGTTTTTTGTTGTATTTGTTTTGTTGTTGTAATAGGTAACTGGTGTTGAATTTGATCTGTAAGTAGATAAGCTGAACCTGTAAAACACCACAGAATAATTGTTCCTGTGGCCAACGCCATAACGTCATGGGGAAAATAATTATTACATATTCTGTCTTTGCATATTGCAAGAGTTATCTTCCCTTGCAGGTAAATATCAATTTTGACGTTAGTTTGAAAACAAATTTATGTTATTTTCTCTGAAAAGATGATATTGGTAACACTCACAATCACACGAAAAAACAATAAATATCTATCTGGAAGGGCAGATATCTGTAATATGAAAATAGAAAATTACCAAAGGAGGTCGAAAACAGCAGCATTAATGAAACTATATTGTACATATATTAAGAATTTCGGTGCAAGCAGTTTTCCTGTTAAAAAGATTAATACTACTTTATTAATTTATTATAACACAATTTTGATTGCAATAAATAACAAATATTGATGATGCTTAAAAAAGTGATGTTTTCTATGGCAACTTATTGATGAGATAACACATTAATATGCATTGGTCTGTAGTGAATTTTAGTCCATCACTACAATAATTGAGTATGTCATATAAGATACTAATTATTTAATTATTTAAGAATTAGCAGTAATTAGCTTCCAGGGTGTCTACAAACTGGTTTTAGAAAGTCAATAATTCATCTTTATGTCCAGGGTGTCTTAAAGCGTTTTTTTAATAGTTTGCATACATTTATATCTTCCCTTGTATTTCAAATCTCCCCTGGATACATTTTTGGATAGCAATGATACAGTTACCTCCCCTTGATATATTTTATAAATCTCCCATAGATATCTTTTTTAGACAGCAATGACACAGTTACCTCCCCTTGATATATATATTTATAAATCTCCCCTAGATATGTTTTTAGATAACAATGACATAGTTACCTCCTATTCATAGTTACCTCCCCTTGATATATTTTAAAAATCTCCCGTTAGTAAATGCTTTTATGGATA
The DNA here is from genome assembly GCA_004382745.1 of Argopecten irradians irradians. NCBI lineage: Eukaryota > Metazoa > Mollusca > Bivalvia > Pectinida > Pectinidae > Argopecten > Argopecten irradians. The sequence goes on from SAYR01044025.1 coordinate 2,487,357, forward strand.
GCAATGACATAGTTATCTCCCTTTGATTATTTTTAACAAATCTCACCTGGATACTTTTTTGGATAGCAATGAAATATTTCGTCTATACCATACCTTAGAATGACAAAACCTCATGGATTCAATGGCCAAAGTTGGTGCAGAAAGAATGGGTCAGAGACAGAGATATCTATAATTGATAAAAGAAGAGGATAATTTGAATCACCCTGGTCTCATTTAACCTATGTTACCTGTTGATTGGAAAAATTACCTGAGGTCCACGAGTATAAGATTAAATTTGTTGTACTCCTGGTGGATTGGTAATACTCTCTGTTTTATATACTCATCACCACTTAGCTCGTCCTTCAGAAAGTCTGTCACCAAGGGCCCTGTCAACCGTAAAACACATGACTAGGATTGCAATCACCAACCTATAAATGTGTATCCTACAAATGTATCTGGATTCCTAAAATGTCATAGTTACCTGCCTTCCTCATGGTTACTCCCATACAAAACAATGTGGTCAGGCTCTGATATCTTGAAACAAACGTCTAATGACACACCATTTTTTATAGGTAATTCAGGTATACTAAAGTAAAATATGTCAATAAAGAACACATACACAATAAATTTGTGGTTATAGAACAGTTATTTTCAGTCTCTATCCAGGTTCCTTTAATATGTCTGTAATATGTGTGCACAGCTGTATATTCCGGATTTGCAAATTACAGAGTTATCTGCACTTGCGGGTAGGTCTTGATTGTGACATCATATTTTTGCGAGTGTAACTTAATACTTTTCGGAGAAAATGACGTGAATTGCGCTCACAAAATAATGGCGTAACAATCGATACCTACCCGCAAGGGGGCTAAATCTGTAATATGCAGAGACGGAACAACAATCTTTGCTTATAACAAAGTGATTTTGTTGGTCCTAAGAGCTTTACTTGAATTTTGTTTTAATGTAAATAAACATGTAACTACATACCATATACTTGACATACATATACATACTTAACGCCCAGGGCACTTAAAATACTATGGCAAATGGGGCGCTTTGTTGACAAAAAACTAAAACCAGAAACCATATATTAATTATTTCCATACTTGTGGCACATTAATCTGTCACAGTAAACATGCATAGGCCTAGTTTCCTTTCAGACACATTATAACATCAAGATTCACCTATGACAGACTCGAAAGCTCACGAGATATGGGATAAAATACTGATGTGATAAGCATCACAAAAATGAGATTGAAGTGTTTATATTACTTCAACTCCTTCTCCAGAAGTTTGGAAGGGGAGCTTAGGCAAAAAAAAAAAATCTGTTTAATGTTACATTGGCCAAAAAATAGGGTCGGTAGGTTGGGAGGATTTTTTTAGTGTCTTTCACTCTAAAATAATGGCCAAAACCAGAGTCTGAGATTGAAATCCTGACTTTTTCGTAGAAAAGTGGGTAAAAAAATTAGAGTTGGGGGTAAAAAATTAGGGTCGGTCGGGTAACCCTAAAGAGATAAATATATATTTTTTTTGCCTTATAGGAAGGGGAGTGCTAATTACGATGAAGACGGTAATTGTAATTGATTGTGCCTACCTCTTCCTTGCTTTTTAGGTTCCAGTATCCCTAGTATATTTAGGAGAACTCCTATCTTGCCATCCTTGGAAGCTCCAAGCCAGGTACCGCCTTCCTTACCTGGCTCCATATCAACGCCTGTTATATAAAGTTAATAGCTCAGGAATTCTATAATACTACAAACTTCTTTAATCACATGTGATCGATTTCTGACGCAGAATGACACTGGTCATCAAATCATTATAAAATATATCCCCTGTAGTCTACTTGAAAAAAGAAATCTCAATTTTGACATTAAACTCAAAATATTATCTAAAGCATCTTGGATGTGTATACAAAATGGACTATTTTATTATTAAATCTGTTAAATGTTGAAGTACAAAACATGGCAAGTGAAGGTGACAGTATATCCAAAGCTTGTTGTTTACTACTCAAAAAAAAATGACAATGATGATTATTTATTAATTTAATTATCAAAGATACATGTCACAGCGTAATCATCAATAAATAACTTTTATAATGACATTATATCAAACTTAACATATCTACTGTGCACTGCTAATTAAGTCCAAATTAGTTCATCATTTATCAAATGTTTAGTGATATCATTTGAATTAAATTGAATACCTAGCAAATTCAACAAGTTCTACTGAGAAAATATAGGATGATGACCTGCATGAATACCACAGCTCACCCTTTGGCCCCCACAACTCCACCAGCTGTGTATACATACCACTCAGGATCTCTCCATTTGGCCCCCAAAACTCAGCCAGATTTGTTGGCCTGTCCCAGAGTTCATCACGATTGTCAGCCAGAATTAGCCTGTAGCCATCATCAGCAGCCGAATCACAAATGTACAGAAACAACAGACACATGGCTGCACAAGGTTGAAAGGTCAGAGGTCAAAGGAATGTCATAGGGTCATCATCAGCTGTGACAACTGTAATTGTTAAGAAATGTATTGAGAATAATTGAAATAATTTGAATATCAATTATTGTGTCAACAAAACCAAACATGCATCTTTCCTCTGGTCAAAACACCAGGGCCCAGTTTACGAACATTCCTTATTTTAAGGGATTGCTTAATTGAAAACGGGAAAATATTGTAGAATTTAATGAAAAAATCTTAAGATTAAAAATATTTTAACAGCCTTTCTTAAATCTGTAATACTTTTATTCATTTGGAGCTTTTAAAGTTATAGAATTCCTTAAAATTAAGGAATGGTCATGAAACTAGGCCCAGGTGCAAACACTGTGATAGCTAAATTTGAATTTGAGTGCAAACACTGTGATAGCTAAATTTGAATTTGAAAGTAGATATCTGCTTTACCAGTTTAATCAAATACTAGTACAACTGACCGGTACATATGTATTCCATATTTGCATATTACAGAGTTATCTACCCTTGCGGGTATAGGTATTGATTGTGATGTCAAGATTTGCGAGCATAACGTCATACATTTTGGAGAAAATTACGTGAATTGCGCTTACAAAATAATGCCGAAACAATCGATACCTACCCGCAAGGAAGCTAACTCTGTAATATGCAAAGACGGAATTAGGCAATGTCAGCTAGATATGCATTGTACAATGTATAACTGATTAGGGTGAATATGTATGTATTCTTATTTTCACTTCTCTCTGAAACTAGTAGACTATGATCACTTCTTTTCCCAATGAAGATGCATGGTCATGCTCTGAATTCTGACGAGCATGAGATTACATTTTGACATTATTTACATTAAATGTGACCTAGTTTTACACTGCCATTCAGTTTTGAAAGGACTTTCTGAGATGGGGCCTACAAAAGTTACAGGTGTAGTGTACATATACAGGCAAACAAAGCGATGATGGAATAAACTAAACAGAATACAGAATTTGACGAAAAAGAGTGTATGTTGATAGGGGTTATATAATGTATGGGCCATCGAAGCTTTGGCACTGGTACACTGTTATCAGTACATTTAATTCGAGAGGTGGACATTCGCAAAAATTAAAGAAAAAACATTGCAAGTTAGATATACAGAAATATTTCTTTGGATTTAGAACTGTCGATATATGGAACAGTTTACAACAATATTTCGAGATAAGTGTAGACAAGCACTGGGCTAATTTTGATCTTAAATACAACCACTTGGGGAGCTATGAAATGGAACATTGACGTGCCAATTAGCTAACTTCATTTAAAAATGCTCCACCGCCGACAAATGGTATTTTTTCACTATCAAAAACAGGAGTAGATGAATTAGTATTTTTCTTCAGTCACAAAAGTTACTTATTTTACACCATTACCAACATTGGAAAGTTTGAGCTTCCAATTTTACTTCAAGTTAAAAATATGAAAAATAATTAATTGCATCCTGAAAAAATTCCGTGGCACTATATCATATATGGAATGAAATACTTATTGCGCATGCACCAAAGGCAAAACGAATGATTTTATATTAATTTTTGTGTTAATTAGACATATATATACACGATTAAACAACAATAATTGTTCAAATAATGAATATCATTTACGCTCTGTCGGCGGTGGGGCATCTTTAATAATTGATATCACTTAAGTAATAATTACTAATTGTACATCATGGATATCATTTCATTGTATTTCATTGTATGAGATATGGACATAGGGGCATGTTACTTGCCTGCGTCCATAAAATATCTTATCAAATCTTATTAAATTATTGAGTGTCATTTACTCTGATTTCCCTATATTACAATAAATGAAGTCAGTTATATAGCTGAAATTTTGATATTTTGTGATATAATATATATAATCTGTATTCGTACAATAATAACCAATTATATTAATCATGTACTAGGGCACTAGTCTAGATCATTATTATTACAATATGTCTCTAGTGATATGAAATATCAGGAAATTTTAGACAGGTTGGGGACACTCCCGTATATATACCGGGTAGACATTGATCTAAAAAAATGTCTACGTACGTGACACGAGTCATAATTATAACACATGATCCAACTCCTCTTCAGAACATGCAACAACAATCCAGTTTTTAATTACAAACCGAAAACAAAGGTCATTAATTAGAATGTACCAGAGTTCGCCTTACCTGAGCCTACATAACCGTCTTTGTTTGGCAACTGATAGCAGGATAGTGTAATTTGCAAACGTCGCAATGATCAAGACCAAGTGAAAGTGAAAGTAGACCTATCATCGGAACAACTCATATATTTATCTGAAAACTGTATAACGTACGAAGCCTTCCGAATGGGTAATACAGGAAAAACTATAAAAACGTGCGGGAAATCTAAATATAACCACAGGAGTTTGACGTTCTGTTATAATATATAGGCTATATACATATATAAAAATACCCCTATATACTGTGTTTTATATAGTATATAGGGGTATTTTTTATATATGTATATAGCCTATATATTATTAACAGAACGTCAAACTCTAGCCCGAGATACTCTGGCCCTGACACCAGACTTAGACATAAATGACAGATAGATGTCTGATTTAGGGCCAGAGCGCAGTCCTATATCAAAACGTGGAATAAGCCGACACCGTTTGGTATCGGGCCAGGTCATCTCCGATTCAGACTGACCACCGAGAAGCACCTCTAACCTTTGTCTATTCAACAAATGAATATTATATCTACCCAAATATAGCAATTCGTCGAGATTAAAGGTGATTTGCATACTACGAGAAAATGGCGACGACGACGAGGGAAATTTAAAGTTGCGGAAAAGAAACTACTGTGTTGACACAATAGAACGTGCATGCGTGATGAAATGGATGGCTATGAGTAGGTAAATTATTAATTTGTTGAAAAGACCAAGGTAAGTGGCGATTCTGGGTGGTAATATTTTGTAAGTAGCTAAATCGGAGATGACCTGGTCCGATACCAAACGGTGTCGGCTTATTCCACGTTTTGATATAGGACTGCGCTCCGGCCCTAAACCAGACATTTATCTGTCATAATGTCTAAGTCTGGTGTCAGGGCAAGAGTATCTCGGGCTAGTCAAACTCCTGTGATATAACTGTAGGCTTACAATTATATATACATGTATATACATGTATATTATATATATAGAATCTATATTGTTATTGTGCCAGAAACATCTATTATAGATATGTTGTACCAGAGACAAAGATACAAATGTATATACTATATATCTTTGTCTCTGATTGTATACAGCTAATTAATATAAAGAACTCCTATCATCCAAAGTTTGTTTCTGTTTTCTCATCGCAACACAATTATAGAAAAATACAGGTTAATTTTTCTTCGCTATTGCATGACATTTGAAACAGAGCTCATAGCCTTAACGTTGACCATTGACTGCTTCTTTGCTTTTCAAGAGTGATGCAATTAATATATAAAGACAACGACAAGTTAAAGTGTCGATCAGGGGCGTAGGAAGCGGGGGGGGGGGGGGGGGGCATGTCTTTTTGCCCCCAACCTCCATTTGTGCCGAGTGAAATGTTCTGAAATGCACAATTGAAAGAAAAAAATTCCTTCTACACATATTTCATACTTCATTTTAGAAAATTTTCCGCCGCGCGCCGCGTTCCCTAAAACGTTCAAACACGTAATGTTCACACCTTTCATAATGAAAATTCAATACACACGAACTAGACTACAAATGTCACCATTCAGGGATGATATACTATTTAAAAAAATGTCTCTTAAAAGATTAATTTGTTTATATGTCTTAGCAAGACAATCATTTCATATTATTTTGAATTACACAACAATGTGCCGATGGTGTGAATCTGGTAGGTCTAGATCGAGCAGGGTTGCATAATGGTATGACGACATTCGTGAACAATTATCAATAATAAATGCAGGTAACTTTAAATCGAAAAAAATACCATGTTAAGAACGCTTAAAAATCATCAAAATACATTGTAAAGCTCATCTCAGCCATTATATGTTGCAATTTTGGGGTGGGGGTGGAGGGGAGGGGGATACCTCCGGACTTCCCAAACAACAATATCTTGCGCCTTCGTCGCTCGCAAATTCATCAATATACATCGTAAAACTCATCTCAGTCTTTCTAAATCGTAATATTTTTGCCGAGGGATACCCCTGGACGCCCAAAACTTCGGCGCTCGCACGCTAATATGCGTGTCCATTAATTTCCTGTTAGCGACGCCACTATCTATAGATGTGTTCAAGGATTATGTGTAATGATAAATGGAAATCAAAGTACTGAAAGTACTGAGACTTAAGCCTAAAAAAACGTTACAAATCAAGAATTCTGATTTGCATTGATAACATAAATGATAAATCTCAATGTACAACAGCATGGCCATCAATTGTTGTCAAATTGCAATGGTAAAGAAATGTTTTATATACTTTTTTAGAGTTAATTTTCTATTTCCTTCTACTCAAAACAAAAAAACATGCGTTATACAATACAATAATCCAAAAACATTGCAATTCCTTAGATAAATGAATTTGATATTGGTGTACATCATATCATACACATCATGTAAATCCCCAGTTGGACAACTATAAATTCCAGGTAAAAGTGTTGTATTATAAATGCAAGCACTCTATCATAAGATGACAATTTATTTCATTATAGATAAACAAATAGCAAATCACAAAGTAGGGTCGACCATGAGTCAATGATTTATAAATATTTCCTTCTCTCTTTCTTTTGAGAAAATGGCAAAAAAATGTCATTTGTCACTCCAAGATTTTGTTATTATGTGTACCTTGTATTTATCATATCCTTTAAATCCCTTTACGGCAATCTTCAATTTACTCTGACATCAATTGGATAGTATCCTATATATAACTTATTCATGCATATGCATATTATTTCTTTCATTCCTGCATCTATAATCGATATTGATTGAAAGGCTTTTTTTGTATCATTAGCAATGTCAATAAAGCTAGAGCGCATCATGAAATTTGCCTCCCTCCAGTTGGTATTCATATTGACTATGAATGCCAACTGAAAGCCAATGCTTATATTAATATTTACAACCTGAACTCACTCAATGTTATCTGTATTTTACACAATATCATAAGCCACCTATATTTCAAATTATTTTGTAAATGTTGAAAATATCAAAATACATTTTAATTTGCATGTATACTTTTCAAGCCATCATTAGGTAATAGACGTTTTTTTTAGGTATTTTTATTTCAACATAAGTATGTTAATTCAACACTGTTTGTGTCCGTTTTTATCATAATAATGGAATTCAATCTGTTTTATGAAAATTAGATCGTGGTTTTAATCTAAGAAGCATGCATAATTATGGGGAATAAACACAAAGAGTAAATTCTGCAATCATAATTTGAATAATAATAAGATATCAACCATGAAACAGTGTCTCATTAAATTCAGTGATTTCATTCTGATGTACTGAAAATACAGTTTCAGTG
>SAYR01044025.1:2495414-2518797 GCA_004382745.1 Argopecten irradians irradians
AATCAAAGTACTGAAAGTACTGAGACTTAAGCCTAAAAAAACGTTACAAATCAAGAATTCTGATTTGCATTGATAACATAAATGATAAATCTCAATGTACAACAGCATGGCCATCAATTGTTGTCAAATTGCAATGGTAAAGAATTTTTTTATATACTTTTTTAGAGTTAATTTTCTATTTCCTTCTACTCAAAACAAAAAAACATGCGTTATGCAATACAATAATCCAAAAACATTGCAATTCCTTAGATAAATGAATTTGATATTGGTGTACATCATATCATACACATCATGTAAATTCCCAGTTGGACAACTATAAATTCCAGGTAAAAGTGTTGTATTATAAATGCAAGCACTCTATCATAAGATGACAATTTATTTCATTATAGATAAACAAATAGCAAATTATAAAATAGGGTCGACCATGAGTCAATGATTTATAAATATTTCCTTCTCTCTTTCTTTTGAGAAAATGGCAAAAAAATGTCATTTGTCACTCCAAGATTTTTTGTTATTATGTGTACCTTGTATTTATCATATCCTTTAAATCCCTTTACGGCAATCTTCAATTTACTCTGACAACATCAATTGGATAGTATCCTATATATAACTTATTCGTGCATATGCATATTATTTCTTTCATTCCTGCATATTTAATCGATATTGATTGAAAGACTTTTTTTGCATCATTAGCAATATCAATAAAGCTAGAGCGCATCATGAAATTTGCCTCAATTGGTATTCATATTTACTATGAATGCCAACTGAGAGCCAATGCTTATATCAATATTTACAACCTGAACTCACTCAAGGTTATCTGTATTTTACACAATACCATAAGCCACCTATATTTCAAATTATTTTGTAAATGTTGAAAATATCAAAATACATTTTAATTTGCATGTATACTTTTCAAGCCATCATTAGGCAATAGAAGCTTTTTTAGGTATTTTTATTTCAACATAAGTATGTTAATTTAACACTGTTTGTGTCCGTTTTTATCATAATGATGGAATTCAGTGTGTTTTATGAAAATTAGATCGTGGTTTTAATCTAAGAAGCATGCATAATTATGGGGAATAAACATAAAGAGTAAATTCTGCAATCATAATTTGAATAATAATAAGGTATCAACCATGAAACAGTGTCTCATTAAATTCAGTGATTTCATTCTGATGTACTGAAAATACAGTTTCAGTGGTTTTTTTATTCATATATGATTTTCATATGTATTTGAGGAAAAGGCAAAAAAGATGATTTCAAGGCCATTACATTAATCATAGAAATGATCATGCCGCACAAGTATATATGGATTTCATGATTTTAGTGACACCTCCAAAGTTGAATCTTTGTTAAGCTAGCGAGATGCAAACAACATATTTCATTTTGAACATTAGTTTACATAAATGTTAGAAGAAATGAAATTGTAAACCATAATTTGACTTCATGGTCTGAATGTATGTACTTGTTTCACTTAATAACCATAGATGTAAATGTAATATTTTTTGCAATACTGCCACAAATGCCAATATAATTCAAAATGATTTTTAGTTTTAATTTATGTCGATTATATGACATTACAATGGTGTAAGATACACCATTCTGTTTATACAATTATCATTATAGTAGAAAAAAAATAATTTTCTAATGATAAATATATGACTAATTAATAATAAAAACATTAAGCTGTTAGGCAGATTTCTATTCCCCAGAAAACAGATACTGTGTGTTATATGAAAATTAAGCTTAATTCAAAGCTTTGTGTATCTATCAGCAGTCAAATGTCTTGTGACCGACTTTGATATAGATTATTTCAACAATATTCAACTGATCACAGAAAAACCATATATATGTTTATTTGACATTTTCCTTTATCAAAATTCTTATAAATAAAAGAAAAGATTTTAAAATAAAGAAAGCAAAAGTCTTATATTCATTAAAAATAGTTTTTTGTACTACACTCTTGTGTTGCTCACTTATCTATGCAAGTAAAACCATGCACACATAATGGCAGCCTTATATTGTCTTTAACCTCAGGTCTGTTTTCAGAAGCATTATTTAAAGTACACAGAAAGAAAGTTTGATTAATTTACTTTTTTTAAATTATAACTTTTAGGTCTATAAGACTTAGATAGCAAGATCAGTAACAGAGATTATGATTGTGTGGACAGCAGTCAGCTGGATTGTAAGGTACTAGCCTAGCTGTGTATTAGGTGCCATTATACACATGCAGGCACAGGGGGAGTAGGAGGGGGGGGGGAGGATTGAGATGTAGTACACAGTATAGATCAACAGCATTTAAATTAGAGGAGAGGGGTGAGATGTAGTATACAGTATAGGTCAACGGCATTTAAATTAGCTTGTCAACGGCATTTAAATTAGCGTGTCATAGGTCAACGGCATTTAAATTACTGAGTTGAAAGGTTACTGAAAGTAGTGCCTATGACTCTAGCTATGCTTAAGTCAAAAATGTATATAAAGTATCTCGTGTACGGGGGGTTGGGGGGGGGGGGGTTAATAACATTATTACATCAATACTTTTCATCGAATAAAAAAATGACTTTTTATCACATAATCCGTCTTGCTGATAGTCATATAAGGTCATTGTGGCGTCATGACATCAACAATGCAATGGCGTCAGGAGAAACGACGTCACGTCAGGATTTCGTGGACAGCGGGACAAAATGGTTGCCACTGTCGGTTTGCCCAGCACATTTTGGCGTTGAAATTCTTTGAAATGCAGGTTGTTAAGTAATGTGATAAAAAGTATCTTAAATTAGTTATTTAGTATCTTGAGATTTTATAAAAACGAGTCTTAGAAGCTTTCATTTTTAAGGCTTTGACAAACAAAAACTAAAACTAATTCGAGACGAATTTTCATATCAAATGGTTAAATGAACACTAATATAAGATTCTATATACATTAGTACGTTGTATGCAATCGTCAACGGTCTCCTGAAAAAAGATAGAAGAAATCGAGGCCTGATGTACATGTTCTAACCACAGGCGTTTGGCTCAATAAACATTTTTCTCAAACATATGCAATATTGCATAAAGAGAGAAAAATGTCTATAGAGCCAAACGCCTATGTTCTAACTGTATGACTGCGTGCAGGTGACGAGTAATGAGATTGATAATTGGGGGCTAAATTTGACTCAAGACTTTCGGACTTTATTCCAAAAATTGAACATAATGCTGAGCCCGCTTTTTTATATCTATAATTATTTGTACAACGTATATAAACGACAATTTTCTTCTTGAAAATATTTTCTTGATTTCATGATTTTTCTTTAAAAAATAAAATGCATCAAGAACCTTCTTGATTAATATAGTCAATATGACGTGCCCAGTGGTAAATAACATCAATTATATTAACCGTATGATGTTCCATTTTACATCTGTAGAAACGATCAAGAAACAAAGAAAAACATTGGTTTTGATTATAGATAACGATAAAGCCGAGAGAATGTAACTTACCTGACGTAGCATGTCAAATGTTGTACCTGAGTTGTTCGGACACAACAGTAATAAAGCCGACATATTTTAGCCATGAGTTTTGAATTTTTTTTACAAGCACGTCGTTTATGCTACCGTTTGATCTCTGTATGGTGGTTTCTCTCTGAGTGACGAAGCTAAGGTCGAAAGTATTTCATTTTATCACATACTTGATCCTCCTACCAAAAGGACATGAGAATTAGTTACAGATATATAATTATGGACCCAGCAGTGCCCATAGACCATTTTAAAGGTTATACGGGTCTAGATTAAAAATCGGTAAAATTCCTTTTATACATTGTAGTTAGTCCGCTAAACCCGCCTTTATCATTAGGCTTTTTAGGCCTAATAGATATACATTTGTAAAAAAAAAACAGCCAGGTGTAACAGACTACATTGTATTATACACGCACAGTAAATGTAGAATATGATTTTTACCTATATTTGATCTAGACCCCTAAAATATCTAAAATGTGTTCTATATGCACTCCGGTTAGTTCATAAAATTTTAGAAACTTAAACTAAATATCAAATTCCTGCAACCGTGAGTCTCCTACGATGACTGATCGACTTCGTCCGTGTAAGTTTTGCAAAATCGTTTAAACAAAAAATATATAACTATCATTATTTTACCAAAAGTATAAACATGCCTGTTTTATCTGTGTTGTTCCTCGACTGGATTTTGCAGGGAATTTTCTTCAAAATTTCATATCAAGACTCTTCTTAGTGCCTAGTTGTGCATAAGGCCAAAAAAATATGTCTGTCAAGTTAGGGTGACCCAACCGACTCTAATTTTTTACCCCCCGACCCTAATTTTTTTCCTCAATTTTTTTTTAAAAAGTCAGGATTTTGATCTCAGACTCCGGTTCCGGCCATCATTTTACAGAGAAAAACACACACACACACACAAAAAAATCCTCCCGACCGACCTTATTTTTTTGCCAATGTAACCCTAAACAAACATATATTTTTTTGCCTAATGTATTTTGGCACTGATAACTTTACGAGAAGATAAGATCAATCTTGAAGTTTGTTATCGGTTTTTTTTTTCTTCTAAGAAAATATTGAAGACTTTTTTCCCAAATGACCACTTTTACGAACCATGGTTTGCCCAAGAACCAATTTATTAAAACTTAATGTTATATTAGCAATATCACTGCCAACCCTTAAAATACATTTCAAAATTCAAAAGGTCCCATGGGTCTGTGTCGTGACCAAACTAAAGTTGCTCGGTAGAGGTGTGGGACAGGGTTCCTTAATTTTTTTTTTTCCAAAACGGTAATAAAACAATATATTGTAAATCTATATAATTTAATAAAAACTATAAATAACTACATATTATGATTAGGTAAATTTAGAATAGAACACATAAAATTTCGGCTACATTTGAAAGACAGAAAATTTTGAGTCCTATTTCTGCACATATCACTTATTTAGTTTTAATAAATTGGCTCGTGGGAAAATTTACATTATTCGTTAAGGATGTACTCCTCTGAGAAGTCAAAATTTTCTTGTATTAAACTTTTTTTCACATATAGATTTTTGGAAAGAGGATTTCATACTATGAAAGAAAATGAAAGAAAAAACGTATGTCCGTGTGCTCGTTTTTGAGCTACTGTCACTCAAAGATACCAAGTTGACAAAATATTGGATTTTATGGGAATTTTGCCGTTTTGACCATATACACAAGAGATTAAAGCCATAATTTCCTAATGAGATGTTCGATATGTATTAATGTTTGTAGAATTCATTTTCCAGTAGTCTTCTTTTGAAATATACCAGTTTTGATTAATAAGACTAATATTTTTTCTCAGAATAACAATATATGCTACCCCTACCCTTTAATTTTGAACTACAAAATGCATCATTTTCAGCCGTTTTTGCCAAATCTAACCCTTTATAGAAAAAGTTCTGGTATTAAATTTTTGTTTATATTTTGCATATCAATAGGGAAAGGGTTGTTCTTTCAAAATCAGGCAGACAAATTTGGGGGTCCGTGTGCTTATTTTTTTGCCCCACTTGAATATTTGTTATTTTTCAGTATTTTAGAGTAAAAAATAAATGTGCTCAAATTACCATTAAATGTAAAAATAAAGTGGAAAAAGTGAATCATTTCACACATTAATGCTCAATATTTTAATTACCACGAACCAAGTAAAGATTTACAGCAAAAATTACCACGATACAGCTAAAAATGCTGGTGCAGTGATGATTTAAGTAAAAACAATTTCAGTAAAAAATGGTAAAACTTTGGCTCTACTCAAAGCGAAAAAAGACACAATTTCAAAATGGCCGCCAAATGGGTCATTTCTTAAAATCCCCGTATAAAAAAAATATGCTAAAGTTAGAACTGTAATTTTTTGACAAAATTTGCAACTGGCAACATGCTACAGATATTGATAAATTGTATTTGAAAATCTCATAACTTCTTTGATCTTTGTCTAAACGAGACTTCAACGGGACTAAAACCTCAGAAGACTACATCCTTAAAGAGGTCTCTTGGGACCTAGTTACAGATAATGTACATGTATGCTCGGACCGATCAAAACAAGATAACCAACAGGCAGCAATCTTAGATTCCGACAATACTGATATTATTTATTGCCATTTTCAGGAAGTACTGAAGGATTTTTTTATCACCATTTCTCAGAACATGCTTATAGTTCTCTTTTCAAATTAGTTTCAGATGTAGGTCCACATCTTTTTCATTATTGCTAAATATCAAAATCTGGAACTGATTTAAAAACAGTATGGTCAATTATCATTCATCATTGATTTTAATAATTGAAGTGTTTGTCACTATGTTGACATTTGTAGTTTGAACATTGTATATATTTCTATGTTTTTTTTTTTTATTTCTCGAGATTATTGTCTTAATTGCTAATTTATTCGGTTAATGACTGTAATAGGACTAGGTACAGAGATAGCTGATTATTTTTTTAAATGTCATTGGCAAGATTTCCAATATCGTGAGATTTTGCTTTGCATTGTGCAAGACAGTCGTCTGGAGGACAGGATTATGAGAACTACAAAAAACGCATTTTGATTCTTCAGAGTTACTTCCCTTTTTCATTTTGTCAGTAAAGAGAGCAAATTGATCTGAATTACTATACATGTACAAGGTCATCTTCTGTGACCTTCAGAAAAATAAACTGAAAATATCCATTTTGTTAGTTTTTAATACAAATTTTATTTTTACACATAAAAACTTCAGCTATTTTTTGTACAACTGTGTACAAATTAAAGGAAGAGTATCTCATCCCTATCTCCATATATAACAATCAGCATTATCTCTAGTTTATGCTCAATACATTTTTCTGTCTTTTCTTCGTCCATGATCGAGGTTCTATAGCCTCGAAAACAATTCTATATAAAATAACTTACAAAATACAATGTTGTGGTCATTTCACAGTCATTCATCATTTGCAAAACAAAAGAAATATTTAATTTACATGATGAGAAAATATACAGATGTACTTTGTATGTAAGACATACAATCCTGTACGTAAGACTTACAATCTTGTATGTAATGGTGAAATATAAATTGGGACAACTTTAATGTTCCTGCTGTTGGTTATCAATGCTGCTGGGTTGATGAAATTCACAAACACACATTCTTACATTACGGGAACAAAAACTGACACACGTAACATGATCTTTCATTCAAGTCAATATGAGCGAGTACTTTTCTGCGACAATGTTGACCAAAAAGTGACAACACTCAATGATCAACAATGAAAGTTTTACAATGAATGTCTCATGTGTATTTTGACAGCTGTCTCTGTCAACTGCAACAAATGCCAGGCTATATTTAAGTGGCATTCTTTCATTCAAAAAAGTTACTGTAATACAACTTTCTCATGCGGTTACTTTAAAATTCACAATTTCTGTTTCGCGGAGATGAAGTTTCCAGAATTTAAAATTGTATGGAAATATTTTTGAATCTTTAATGCTACACAGATTTTCGAAGCTATTAATTCGCAGTGGTAAACTTTTGCGAATATACCTTGATTGCAAAAGTCAGTAAAATTAATCGGATGCTAATAAAAGTTGCTTTGGTTTACAATAAAAACTGTTGTAGTCTAGTCGATATGGTCCTTGAAAATAAACACATTGATCGATCCTTGGGACAAAGTTCAATATATGCAGTCCTAAACAGCTTAATCCACATAAGCAAACAAACTCTATTGAAACAATACCCAAAGTCACATGTATGATGTTTAAGTCAACTGTCTTTTCATAAATTGTGAAACAAGACCAGGCCAGCTCCAACAAGTTTGTAGCCCACTTCACTACAAGTATTGCACTTCTACACATAGTTCTACAGACATATAGCACTCAGGACTGGGATTCTGAAAAACAAACAGATCAATATTAGAACAGTTACAAATATTTTTAACATTAATATCTTAGAAGTCAACAATTAAAATGAATATTTAATTTACATTTGATAACAATTTGATAATACAAAATTTTGCATCTATAGATAACGAATAAAATAAACAATTCATTATCGTCAAAGATGGATCAGCCATTTATCACTATCACTGGCATGACAATTAAGACATCATAATAAGCGGATGACAGTTTATGCATTGGTGAATGCCACCTGCGTTTGGTAAGGTTACAAAGTGGGGTAGCATTGAAAACGTAAATATTCTTTGATGATATATTTCTATAATTTGTTGACATGTTTTAATTGAACTTACAACTATTCCATATTTGCATATTACAGAGTTATCCGCCCTTGCGGGAGGTATTAATTGTGACATAATCTATTTGCAAGCGTAACGTCATACCTTTCGGAGAAAGCGACGTGAATTGCGCTCATAAAATAATGACGTAACAATCGATACCTACCCGCAAGGGAGCTAACTCTTTAATATGCAAAGACGGAATACAGCAAATTAAATCATTCAGAGAGGCCTTGGACAATGTACATAATTTTATAAATCCTAAAACTTTTCTGATAGGTCATAATAATTGGAGAATTTCATTGCTACAATTACATCCCCTTGGGAGATGGTGTTGATTGTTCCATAACTGCAATGTGTAAACATATAACTTCAAATTGAAAAGATTCGAGAGACAAATTTTTATAACAATAATATTCCTGGGGAGATAACTCTTCATAATGAAAAAATTCAGGGAGGATAACTTTACATAATGAAAAAAATCAGGGGGGACAACTTTGCATAATGAAAAGATTCAGGGGGATAACTTTACATATGGAAAATATTTAGTGGGGATAACTTTACATAATGAAAATATTCAGTGGGGATAACTTTACATAATGAAAAGATTCAGGGGGGATAACTTAACATAATGAAAAGATTCAGGGGGGATAACTTAACATAATGAAAAGATTCAGGGGGAATAACTTAACATAATGAAAATATTCAGTGGGGATAACTTTACATAATGAAAAGATTCAGGGGGGATAACTTTACATAATGAAAAGATTCAGGGGGATAACTTTACATAATGAAAAGATTCAGGGGGATAACTTTACATAATGAAAATATTCAGTGGGGATAACTTTACATAATGAAAAGATTCAGGGGGAAGACTTTACATAATGAAAAGATTCGGGGGGGATAACTTTACATAATGAAAAGATTCAGTGGGATAACTTTAAATAATGAAAAGATTCAGGGAGGATAACTTTACATAATGAAAAGATTCAGAGGGGTTATTTTACATAATGAAAAGATTCAGGAAAGATAACTTTACATAATGAAAAAATTCAGGAAGGATAATTCTATGTAAAGAAATGTACTCTATGTATTATATAAGGGACAATGTAATTATATTCAATGAAAAGATTTAAGGAAAACATATTCAATTTAATTGATTTGTTTCCTTCACTGCACTTTAGGGTCTGTCAATGAACAACCTCATATTCTCACCTTCATCTTTTTCCTTCACTTTTTTCTTCTTCTTCTTTTTGCGTTTCTGTTTCTCTGCATCATGTTTTGGTTTCTTTGTCTTTTTATCATGGCCAATTTCTACAGGATTATCTGAGGAAAAAAAGTGCAGATATGTTATCACCATGTTCTAAATATTGTAAAATATGTAATAATTGCTTTGTCACAAGTTGGCTATTTGGTTGATTGTGCTTAATCTTGTATCAACAGCTAGAGTCTGAGTGAAAAGTTTTTGTGTGTACATAATTGAGAGATTTAAATACATCCTCACGTACATGGGATGTGCTGTGTGAGGTAATTGTGTGTCAGGTTTTGGAGATTGTGGTATGCTTGTATATATATCTCATTGTAATAGTGGAAACTTGTGTCCATTTTATAGAGCTATCTCAATGAAGAATAAGTAGGGGTGACTATTGCCTACTATTTTAACTATTGCAATACTATTGCTATCGAGGGAAACACTATTGCGATAGTTTAACTATTGCTGAATACAATTGCAATAGTATTGTAATAGTATTGCACTCTGAATTCGATTACAATCCTGTCGATGAATTGGCCACCATGACGTACATCTAGTGCAGTCTTGGTTTGAGTTACTTCCCTTTATCTGCTAGCGCCAGTACCAACTCAAACGCAATGAAGATCGTGATTGAGAACATTGTCGGTGTTTGCGTTTGGATTGAAAAGCATGGAAAAGTGACATTTTATCTTGACTGTTAGTCTGTTACTCTATGAAACCTCTGTACATGATTTTAGTCCAAGTTACAGAAAAATATCTGACTATTGAAACTATCGATAGTTTGGCGTACTATAGGCCATTGTTATCAATTTTTTGAAATTTATAGACTGAGCCCTAAGAATCCTTACCAGGATAGTCTTGTAAAGCACTCGTCTTTTCATCCTTTTTTCGTTTTGGTTTTGGCTTTTTCTTTGGCATCTGATTCATAAATCGATACTGCTCAGGTAGCTGAAGAAAAAAAAATTGTTTAGAAAGACATTACATTTCATTCTTAATTTTTCTCTCTAATTTGACATAGATGGCCCGAGCCTCAGACTGAACTGATAATCAAACACATTGATCAGTTTATATTGTGATTTGGTTTAATTGTTAATCGGTATAATTAGTTAAACGTCATATTAACAATCATGAAAGGATGTGCCAGGCTTCTTGGTGGAGAAAAGCCATCGTACCCAGAGAAACCACTGACCTGCCGTCAGTACCTGATAACTGCCCCACATAGAATTTGAACTCACAACCCAGAGGTGGAGGGCTTGTGGTAATATTCGTAAAGTGACACCTACCGGTCCGGGATGAAGTCGAAAGCCAGTTAATGAACTGTTAGACAGTGGGTTCAATTCCTTCCCGGTGATTGGTGGTTTATCAATTAGAGATCGCAGGGAGCTGAAACAAATGAAAAGCATTTAGGTGACAGATTCTGTCTCTTATCCAGCAAAATGCAAATACAATATATTTATGTATAGTATGTCTTATCACTTGTGGACTTAGTTTTAGACTTTGACGACAGGGAAATATAATAATGAAAGAATGTGATGTCCGGAATTGATAATCAATCATTTAAAAGAAGATATACAAAATGCATGCTTCTGCTTAAGTTTTTTCTTTCCCTCTCTTTTATTTAACATTCAACAAATTTAAAGTTTTTGATGCCAACACAACACTGACTTTAGTCGGTGAGACAAAGCCTAATAGGCAGAGTCATATTGGCGATAAACCAATATCACTTCACTTCAACATCCTTCCAATCTATTATAGGCATTAAATCATTTCATGATGTAACAAATAGAATCATAAAGGTAAAACAAAGTCGAAACTTCAGAAAATGTTTCTGTTGTTGCTATGGTTACCTGTTGTCATTGATACCAGGAGCATCTATGTAACCAGGGAGATTTGGCAGGAATGCGCTGAGTTCTTCTTTACCCTCCTTCTTACAGAACTTGCTGTAGGAATGTTCTAGATCATAATGTATGATCAAATTGTTGCTTCCAGTCATCTCTGAAGGATCTGTTAAATAAAAATATAAAGTTCATGAAAGATTATTTTTGAAGTTTAAATAATAATATAACTAATTTAGGATATCATATTCGGAAAAAAATCTTTTTTCATCTAAATACCAAATAATGTATTTTCTGAAAATAATCTTGAGTGTTGATTTTCTTGATATGTTTATTCCCAATGGGAATATTTCACCTACCATGTGATAATGATAACATTTGTTTTGTGCAGGACTAGTATATATGTCCAGTGGTGAACGTAATCTTTTCTAATCTTCCCGCTGAAATGGCGTTAGCGCGGGATATTAGCTTTGAACATTATTTCTCCACCACCAATAGAAACAATAGTCCTGCACAAAAGTCATTAATTGGGTATCACGTGGTATATGAATGATTACAATTGCATTCTGGACAATACAGTATTACGATATACCGAATTGAGAAAATATTCTGCCACTGAAAATGAAAGATTTTTGCTTTAAATATTCAAACAATATACATTTGTATCATATGTTACTGAGGCCATCGGCTGAGACCCAAGGGTGATCGCACTTCACTACGCTACACTTATCACCCGTGGGCAAATTCCTTGTAAAATCGGCGTAGGTGATTTCTATGCATGAAGAATTTGATTGGTTCCAGTGCATTTTTGAGATGGCATTACAGCCAATAAGAGTAAGCGTTATGTACAGTATAGACCGGTACCATAGTGTACAGGTATCAGTGTAGAGCAGCACAACAAATATGGGGTCTGGAATTAACCTCTCTTTAGCCTTGACTTGGGTGTGGGTGTCTGCTTATCTAATTGCCGTTTCGCTCCCTTGCGTGGTGTGCAGAATTTAATTGAGGTACCGGGCAAATGTCTAAGTATGTCTAGGATTCTGTCACACTCAAGTTTGTTTACACACTGGTTACAGACATGTCTGTTCACTGACTCAATAGATAAACATCGAAATATTTCCCCATATTGTTCTTGACTAGTTTTGGGAGATAGAGATCTGTATGATTTGTCCTCGATTGTTTTTATGGGCGCCGCCATTTTTTGTTTATCTTCAAGCGAATAAACCAGCCTTCATTCTGAAGATTGAGTTCCGAATTATATATCGAGTGTTCTAATATATAATTGGTCAATTCTAGTATGTGAATTAGCATATTTAACAATGATTTTACTAGGAGTTTGCCCACAGGTGATAATTGTAGCATAATGTAATGCGATCACCCGTGAGTCTTCGACGATGATGTTAGGCTAAAATTTAAATTTTAGGTCCATCATAAAAAATGAAAATAATTCACGCTAAAATCCTATTATGGTTATATATTAGTTATGGAGACCTGGTAACTGGTGGTCAAGTGGATAAGATGGCCCAAAAATATTGCCATAAGTCCAGCGGTACCTCTGGATACAAGTTTAATTCCTATGTGGGGCAGCTGCTACTAAGGTAATGGTCTGATGACAAAAGCCTATAGGTGATGCGGCTAAAAAACAACTTCGATTCGACTTTTGGGACGAAACGTCTATACACCAAAAGTTCAATTTTACTACTTGCGACAATTTTTTCGCAATTAATGGCTTCGAATTTATTACACAATATATTGTTTGGAACATTGTTCCAATGATTGTACATTGTAGTATGGTATAATATGACAGTCACAATGTGAATGTCAGACTCACTTGCAGTTCCAGATCCCATATCTTTCACGAGATAAAATGGCCCTGAATGGATGACCGACGGCACTCTCCCGAGACTTATAGTAGTCCGGAGGGTCCCCGACGAGTCCGCGCGGGGGTAGGCCGGCGACCGAGACCCCCGGGGACTCGATTTTGGAGATATTTGATCTGGTCGGCGAATAGGTTCGTTCATCATGATGCCATATTGTTTTCGGGCGGTGGATGGTTTTCTGTGATTTCATTGGTCGAAAATGAATTTGAGATCATTAAGGATGCGAGATCATCGAAATAAAAATATAATCTACATTGCTGAAGAAATACACAAAGCAGTTATATCATGCAACTATCTAGTATTATAGCTTAAATAATCACATGTTGATGTTTCGATAAAGAATTTTGATTTTAAACCGTCGGCAGAAAGGTTAGATACGAAAGGGAGGTAATCACAACCCCCTTTTCATAAATTGTTCAAAGTAATCAAAACTAAATTAAGATTATAACAAGAAAATGCGAGCTTTGTATTATAATTAGATAGGCCTTGAATTAGATAGATTATCTATCTTACATTTTTTTTCGATGACGTTTAAAGGCCCACTACCTTTCCGAAACGGTTTTTGATTTTTTAAATGGGAATGTAAAACGAGATTTATAATTTTGTCGAGTGGCAAAAGTTATTAACTTATCGTTAATACTAGACTTATTATTACCTCCTAAACAATTTAATTAAAATAAATAAAATGTTAATTTTCATAACGCGGGTCGTCTTATGATTTCCCCCGTCGTCCTAAATACCGCACGGTAGTTGACTATCACTGCGGCAGACGGTAAACGAAATGACTCTCCATTTTTATCATATATTACGCAGGAAATTTTGCATATGTTTGGTGTTGTAACCTCACCTTAGGCCACCGGTATATATTTTCTGAGGTAATTAATGTTTTTAAGTAATCTTTATATTTTGCTCCGGAAAGGTAGTGGGCCTTTAATCCTTCTCTTTTCATACACAGTTTTCTCTCAAGGATATGGTAAGTCCTACACATTTTAAGATACTCCAACAGGAGTTTTAGTGCTGTACAACGGGATACTTTTGAAACATTTTAACTTATTATATAGTTTCTATTGGCAAAACTTTATGCATGAAGGCTGATGAAGTCTAAAAATAGCAGTACGACGCATCCTTAACACTCTGACTACGGAAGCGTTTGAGAGACCAAGAAGCGCACTTTGACCCGCTCAATTTTAACGGCGAAGATTTACGCCTCTTTGTTACACTAGCTATAAATTTCTACGTAATTTGTCAATCAATGTGCTTAATACTTTAGGTTATTTGTTGCAGTCGACGTTTCGGATGAAAGTCATCGGTAAAGATGGACCCGTCTGACGAAGTTACGACACAAACGTGTCTTGATGAGTGGAATGATTGCGAGAAAGAA
Source organism: Argopecten irradians irradians (assembly GCA_004382745.1). Lineage (NCBI taxonomy): Eukaryota > Metazoa > Mollusca > Bivalvia > Pectinida > Pectinidae > Argopecten > Argopecten irradians. Next base: position 2,509,952 of record SAYR01044025.1, read on the forward strand.
TACATGCAGCTCGAGGTACATTTTTGAACAATCATCTTTTTGACATATGTTGAGTATTTTCAATGCGATGACTTTTCATCCACCTCCGAAAACTTGTCAATATTCTATGGACATTGATTTGCAGAATGCACTTAGGTGTGTTTAAAATAAATGACATGTTTCTGTCATGCTCCGGTGAACATGTTGTAAAATAATAACAAACAAGAAAGATTTATAATGGAGACACAGACGTCCTTTTAACACGACTTTTGATTTATTTCTTATTGACTACATGATCACTACATGATCACCCTATGATCAGACAGAGATCACCTAACAAATGCTACTGAAGACGTGGTCTCCAGCACGAAAATGTTCAAAAAGTTTAGGTCTAGAATCTACCAACAATCAAATATATAAATTTATAACTCTTTCAGCTCATACAAAATTGCAATATTTGCATAATTTTCCGTTTTGTACTTTTTGAGGAAACATTATTAATTAGCAAGCCTGGCACATTTTGAGGTAACCATTTCATTAATTAGCAAGCCTGGCACAAAACATTTTTTAGTACCATTTTGGCAAGAGTAAAGACTAAAATGATTGTCATAAAGTTTAAGCAGTGCACAAATTACCCTTGAAGGACCAATATTTGTCAGGGTAATCAAATCTTCCGTATATCAACAAACCAGCGAGAAATAAACTGTACCAATTTTATCAACACAAATATATAATATTTTGTCTTAATTACTTGTAGGCCTACAACAAGTTGTCTATCAATTTGTTATTTATCTATCCCGATATGGAAGATTTCTACCTGCGGGTCGCTCGGTGATGGCCGACACAATAGGGTCCTATTTTCGTCAGGGGGGGCTGTTAGGCTTATTAAGTTATTATGAAAATTGACGTAATTCCAAATAAATTTTGAGAAACAGACGCTTGTGAGACTGTTTAAGCTGAAAATTTCTTTTTGGTATACATTGCTTTTAATTCTTTAAACCTCTTGGTCATGGAAAGTAGGGACCACCTCTGTTTACATAGAATAACGTTATGTTTTCAACAGTACCGCACCAAAAATTTCGGATACGTTGAATCGCCTAAATAATTTGTAATAACCCAAAATCTGGGCCATGAATCACATGATCAGACACATGACTTTGTTACATTGTTGACATTCTGCTGATCAGTGCACATTGACAGTCAAACGCTGACGGTAGGGTTTTAAAGTTTCATTTAAAATGGACTTAAGAAAATACCTTCATTTTGGGGTAGATTGCTACATCGTTTTTATTAAATCACCTGGTTATAGCACACAACACTCTTTATGAAATCACGCGATAGTTCATGAGATATAAGCAAAATTGAAAACATGACGAAAACACGTTCCTGACGAATTTAGGGCACTTGACCATAAATGTAATATAAGCAAAGTATGCAACTATGAAATTATGTAAAATACAGAGGAACAGCAATCAATCACTTGGGAAATTTTTAGGCAAGTGGTGGATTTAGATTTGTGGAGCTTGTTTAATTTGTTGTTAATTCAGCATTTGAAGCTCCTTCTTTGAATAAACACTGGTGCAACATTTAAACCAGGTTTTACCCACATTTTTATGCTGCACAACAGGATAAGAGTGAGCTGATATCAGCTGATAATATAAGGGTTTCAAGTTCCCAAAACAACGTGGGTAAAGTAACTGTTTACTGTCGATTAGTCCCACCTTCCGGTGATTATGATGTCGTCATTTGACTAGCTAGATGTCATAATCACCGGAAATTGGGACTAATTGACATTAAATAGTTCTTTACCCACGTCGTTTTGGGATATCAGAACCACCATATTCATCATAATGTCTAAGATAAGGTATTGGTATCTGATTGAATGCTTGTATAGTGAACATACACGATTAACAAATTCATGTTATAGTGTAGTATTTTTTATTCCTCAACAAGGTTCCTATAAGATGTCTTTAATATGTGTTAATAAATGATATTTAGAACGAAATGATGTTGTTAGTCCCCATATATAGGTTGGTTATAACTGTACATGTGTTTTATATATACTACATGTATTCATGATACTATCACCTATTCTCCAGTAAATTGACCACATTGAAATCGGAAAATGAAAAATTAAATATTTTTGAAAGCCGTCAATTATTAGTTTACGTCAGTTGTGATGGTCTCGGGCACAGGGACCTGGCAAGAAAATTTTTAACCAACAGTATACATATATATGTATATTATAGTATCAAGGGTATGAACTCGGCGGGCGAGAAAAACGGACCTATTTTTGAAAACAGTGATTATTTTAATAAATGGGCTCTATACAACATTGACGTATATATCTTACATTAAAGAGAAATAATTTATCTTTCCATTGAGTGCTTGATGAACAAAATTGACCAAGTATTGCCGAAGTTATGGCTTGATAAATCAGGAAATTACTCTTATTAGTTCTTGTAAAAGAAATGTTGTTTGGTTAAACTTTTATGCCTAAAGTTAATTTACAGCCTGACGACATCTGAAAAAGAATGTGTCCGCTTTACTTGAGAATAGGTGTACATATTATATATAAGTAAGTCCTTGAAGTTCTGCTTTAGGCTAAATACTATAATATAACATATAATATATATAGTACAGATGTACTAAAATAACGTACTATACTGTCATCCTTTTATTACAACAGGTAGCTATATTTCATTAAAAATTTAACAAAGTCTTGCATAAGTGTAGAGTTATCTCCCATGCACAACTTAAACAGTTTGTTACTTGTACCCCACCATCATCAGATGGTAGCCCATGGGCTTTTCAAATCGCCTTTCGTCCATGGTACGTCCTTAAACAATGCTTGTTACCGCTATTTCTTGAGAGGTGCTTCATGGATATTTCTCAAATTTTATGATTGTCATGCTGATTTTCAGACTGATTGAAAAAACAAAAGGCAGCCATCTTGGATTTAGGTAGTTGATTTTTGTTACCGCTATTTCTCAGAAAGTACTGAAGGGATCTGTCTCAAATTTCATATGTAGGTTTTCCTAGAGCACTCAGAGTGTCGTGCTGATTTTGAGACTGATCGGAAAAGCAATATGGCGGCCATGCAGCCATCTTGGATTTTGGCAGTTGATGTTTGTTACGTATACTGCTATTTCTCATTAAGTGAAGAAGGAATCTGTCTCAAATTTCATTTGCAGGTTCTCCAAGGACCTTAGTTGTGCATATTGCATTTAAGGACTGATTGGTTAACAAGATGGCCGACATGCCGCCATCTTGGATTTTGATAAGTACAGTTTGTTACTGCTATTTCTCAGAAAGTACTGAAGGGATCGTTCTCAAATTTTCATGTTGGTTATTTTGGGACCGATATCGGTCAACAAGATGGCGGACCACCATCTTGAATTGTGATAGTTTTAAGTTTGAAAAGCAGAGAAAAGAAGTTTTAAGTTTGAAAAGCAGAAAAAAAAGTGTAAGTTTGAAAAGCAGAAAAAAAAGTTTCAGTTTGAAAAGCAGGAAAAACAAAGTTTAAGTTTGAAAAGCAGAAAAAAAGAAGTTTAAGTTTGAAAAGCAGAGAAAAGACCCCTCTTTCATTTGTCAGACATAGATCATTCTTTGGTGGGTGCCAAGATCCCTCTGGAATTTCTTGTTACCAGTTAATTTTGCCGATCATTAAAGGTCCACTACCTTAAAAAGAACTTTCAGACACAAACTATTTAAGTTTCTTAAAAACAACAATAACATAAGAAAATGTATATTGATGGCCTAAGATGAGGTTATACACCAAATAAATGCAAGATTCCCACTGTGATCTATGTTAACAGTGAAGATTCATTTTGCCGTTTTGCCGTCTGGCGCATAGTGATAGTCAGGTAAGGCGTGGAAATTAAGATGACGGCGGAAACATCAGGGGACCTGTGTTATGAAAATTAACATTTTATTTATTTTAATTAAAATGTTTAGAACTTAATGATGAGAGTAGTATTAACGGTAAACTAATATCTTTTACAAAATTATCAATCTCATTTTGCACTTACATTTTGAAAATTAAAAGCCGTTTAGAAAAGAGAGTGGGCCTTTAAAGAGCATTATTATATGATAATCATTAATAGTGTATATATGATACACTATACTATATATGTACACTGTAATGACTAACCCAAACAGTACAAGTGACAGATGATCGAATGCAAATATTATAATTTTGCATTTTGAAGAAAAAAAACCCAACTTAATTAAAATACCCGGTAACATAATTTGTTGAATCATAAGATATCAATCAAAGAAATGATATTCACATACTATAAATAGAAATGTTTACTAAATTTGAGGATTGAAATTGATATCATGAAATAACATAAAATCATATTGCTATTTTAATTAATTCAATTAACTAAAAACTCTATTAATTGGAATACCCAGCACATATGTATATATTTAGGCTACTGGGATTTTATACTTAATTACTACTTATAAATACTACTTAGGCCAGATAAAAAATATTCTGGTTTCTGGTAACACCCTTGAAAAATAAAGGGTCGGTAGATAGGGATTCTATTTTTATTTTTTTTTTATTTTTTTTTTTCTCTTCATCCTAGTCTTGCAGTGAAAAACTGAAGTAGACTTTATTCAACCTTATATAAACCATGGATTTGATTCCCAGGAGACTATTGGTATCTTAGATTTACAGAATTTGTACCAAAATTCTGGATTTTGTGAAAAACCAAGCACAATTTAGGTTTTTATATGTTTATTTGAGGACAAGACTGATAAAAAGTTTTTGAGAAGGCACTGATTTTAAGCGTCGGTCGGGTTACCGGAAACACAAATATTTTTTTGTTTGGCCTTATATAGACTTAAGAAGGCAGTGAAATAGAAAATTAGGTTTATTTTCAAATCAATGGCAACTATATTGATATGTATAAATACATGTACAGCATGACATTGACATGCACTACTGTGTATAAATTTGTAATGTAAATAATTATGTAATACATGTATAAAACAAACAAGTCTGATGAGATATTTATATTTATAGCGATACAAAAGTTTTGAATCTTTGATCATGATCTTATTGGAAATAGTGCATTGTGATTTTAATTATTTTTCTGTTATATTTAAAGATTACATGCATGCATAGGTTTCTTGTTTATTATATTAAACTTTATTTTGTTAGAAAAAAATATATCTGAGATGTTTCAAATAGATAAAATATGTCTGATTAAATCAGGCTCATGCAGCTGTTATCAAATCCTTTTTATTAGAGCGCTTGAGTTTATATTTGAGCTTAAAATTATAGGAAAAATTAATAAATTTTTAATTAAACATTTGTGAAATGATTTTGATTTGGATACCAACTATAGCTTTTGGTCTAAATAAGAATTTAAGATAATTTGTTTTATTTTTACATTTTCATTTGCAGTGCATACAGCAATTAACAACTTTAATAATGTAACTTTAGCAGGGTTAATTTACTAATTACAGAGTTTGATTAATTTTTAGGTCACCTGAGATGAATGAAGTCTCATGGTATTCATCGCCTTTTGTCCGTCGTCTGTCAATTTACACTTTAGACTTCTGTTCCAAAACTGCTGAAGCAATTTCATTGAAATTTTGCACAAACCTTCTAAGGCATAAGGTCAATCAAAATTGTGAATTATATGACCCCAACCCCCAGGGGGCTGAGAGAGGGGCCAAAAGGTATAAAATTGACTAAAATTTCAAAAATCTTCTTCTCCATTCACAGCTAGATGTGGTAGAATCAAATACTCTTCATAGATAGAAAGGTCTGAAGGTCATATAAATTGTGAATTATATGACCCTGGGGTCACAAGTTTCCCCCTGAGGAGGGGGTTAAGTTTACTATAGTTTATATAGGGAGAACACATTTTTGAGCATTATTTGGTCATTTGTAATAGGAAATTAGTCAAATGTTGTCAGAATTATCCCTATGAAATGGCTATTGAATTCTATTAACAAATTTTCCATGACTGACCCCATGATCCTTGGCGGGGCCAAAAGGGGTCAAATAGGATAAAACTTAAAAAATCTTCTTCTGAAATTCTGGAACTGGTAGAATTAAATACGCTTTATTGATGGAAAAGTCATAAGGTCCTTTACAAAAATTATGAATATATGACCCTGGGGTCTCAGGTTTCTTCCTTGGGAGGGGGTCAAGTTTACTAAAGTTTATATAGGAAAAACACATTTTAATTTCATATCCATATTGGTCCTGGTCGACGCCCAGGGGTCAGAGGGGCAGGACCAAAATGGGTCAAAATGGCTAAAATTTCAAAAATCTTCTTCTGAATTCACAGATTTATTGGAACCAAATAGTCCTCATAGATTAAAAAGTCAAATTTATAAAATCACTGACTGACTTCAAAGGCCTGATGGGCCTATATGTAGTGTAAACTTATATGTCTTTGTTTCATTCTGTATCTGAACTCAGGTGACCGTGAAAAAGGCCCATGGGCCTCTTGTTAAAGGTTCCATTATAAAAAATAAACAGCCAATGCAGGTTTCATTTAAAGACCTCATCAGTACAGTGGGGTTTAGGAGGTTGATTGAGGAAAGTCGGAGTACCTGCAGAAAAACCACTGATTTTACTTTTGTCACAGTTGTGAATGTATTATAAATCCAGCATTCATGGAATCTAATCTATATAACTTCATGTTAGAACAGTGCATGCAGACGGCTATATTTGTGGTTGATAGTAAATATCTACCTGTGGTATAAAATGATGATGAATTGATGGGTACCCTTAAATCCACCACTTACGTACTGCACCCATATACAATTGTATACCCGGCCCATCTCCCATGTCGTAGAGATGATGTTATTTTAAAAGGAAGTTCCAAAATAAATCCTATTTACATTTTTGTTTTAATTTGTAATATTTTTTTGACTTATTTCAAATCGTGTGGATTATTAACACACAACCCTATTAAGGATCATTTATATGCTGGCACATATTTATAGCAGAATTGTTTTATCATGAAAAACAAAAAAAACCCGCATTGTTCTGATAAGTTAAATATAAAAAAAAAAAAATCATCTTGAGTAGATGTTGACACTTGGATCGTACCAATAGATTAAAGAGATAATTCACTCAGGCAAATTCTTTTACATAACCAATAAGCAAAAATATAGCAATAAGAATGTATTGTTCTACATTTCTTTATGAAACATATAACGTAAATACATTGACAATTCCATACATTTTTAAGTATTTTAATCAATATCGTTGAAATATCAAATCGTTGATCAATACGATTAAGCAGGTACAATATTAACTCTGTTACCCATACCCCGAGCCAAAGTCACGCCACGTTAACCAAATGAACTACATAACCACTGAGAAGGTGATAAAAATGATTTTTAGGCAAGACAATTCACCTAATAAGGTAAACACACTACTGTCAGAACGATTTGAGCCAGTTCTAGCCAAAAGTTGCATTACTTTACGAGCAAGGGACAGGTTCGGCATAACAAGAAGTTCGACAACAGTGGTAATGGGCGGAACAGCGAGAAAGTTTTGAATATTTCACACACGTGTCACCAAACCATAGGCGTTTCAGTTATATCACAGTAAAAACTGACTGATCTTAATTTCCATTAGAACTTGTTTTTCTGATAAATATACAACTTTTAATGTTCCTCTTAGAACGTGAATTGCTCCATTTAATTCAGGTGAACAAGTGCACAGTATATATTTTCAAGGTTGTCTATCACTTTTTAAATATTTTTTAAAACTTTTGTAATTTAAATAGCGAACATACTTGTTTATGTCAGAACATGTACATTAAACCTATTATGTAGATATATGTTACTTTTATTTAGTTTAATTAGGACTTGGACATTTCAATAAAAATACACTTAAATGTACATGTATACAATACATGTACGTAAAAATATTGTACAATTTTTTTAATAGTTTTATCCCTATTGAGACCCTTGGTGCCTCTATGTTGTTTTTGGTAGATAAATTTTGAATTTTTCAGTTTCTTAGATGTTGGACTTACATTAGCCTTTAGCTGCCATTAAGAAAAGACTTGTATGTTTCAAAAAAATTCTTTATATTTCTTTGATTTAATATCTAGTGCATGTCCATAGGCCTTAATAAGATTTGTCAAAATCTTAAAAATGATCCGAATGCATTTTTTTTCTCTGTCAAAGTGATCTATGTATCCCGGAGTCACTCTATGTTTATAAATTACGCTATTGCATTAATCATTTGTGTTGTGTTGTAGACTGATCATGAGCTTTTACAAGAGGAAACTCGAGGAAATGCTGACACTTGCAAAAAAAATGTCTGACGGGATGTAGGGAGACGACTGGCGAAGATTCAAGGCTACTGCAAGTGTGAGATATCAAATTTATATTGTGTATAAACTTGTGTGTTTTAGACCAAGGAAATATCTACTAGATACTTAACAGGTACAACCTTGAGTGTTTTGACATTACCAAGGTGTATATATATATCTACCTCTAATACAAACTATAGTCTATAAGGTGCAATTTTTTAATGACTTTTGCGAATCAGCGACACTATATTAGCGATTATTCCTATACTTACAGAGATGAATTCATTGTTTGAAATCAAATTTGAATATTAGAAATGATATTTTGTCAGTTGGTCATGATTATCTTCCAAATACAGTGGCTATTCCGATAATTATTCAGAAGAATTAGGAATTTGAAGATTAAATATTATAATAAATGTTCTTTTGGCAGTAGTATAAATTAATAAGTGTGGTGGAAAATTTCAGAAAGTCCAGAAAAATGACAATAAACTCCTAAATTTGAAAAGACTCAATACTAAAAAAAACATACTACATGTACATGCATATATACCTCGTAGTGAGTTTCTA
>SAYR01044025.1:2518822-2630246 GCA_004382745.1 Argopecten irradians irradians
AAATCGCTGTAGTGTTAAGGTGAAATATTAATGGACAATTTATGTTCCTGCTGTTTTTGGTTATCAATGCTGCTGGGTTTGATGAAATTCACAACACTACATTCTTACATTAACGGGAACAAAAACTGACACACGTAACATGTCTTCATTCAGTCAATATGAGCGATGTACTTTTCTGCGAACAATGTTGACCAAAAAGTGACACGACTCAATGATCACAATGAAAGGTTTTTAGAGGCCGCAACTGCTTGCATGGGGTAACTCTGTTGGACACGGCACACGAGGACGGAAAGAACCCGACACTATTAAGTTGGCATCTTTCATTTAAAAGTACTGGTAAATACAACTTTCTCATGCGGTTACTTTAAAAATCACAATTCTGTTCGCGGAGATGAAGTTTCCAGAATTTAAATTCGTATGGAAATATTTTTGAATCTTTAATGCTACACAGATTTTGAGCTATTATTCGCAGTGGTAAACTTTGCGAATATACCTTTGATATGCAAAAGTACAGTAAAATTAATCGGAATGCTAATAAAAGTTGCTTTGGTTTAGCAATAAAAACTGTTGTAGTCTAGTCGATATGGTCCTTAATAAACACATTGGATCGATCCTTGGAGAACAAAGTTCAATAATGCCAGGTCCTAAACAGAATCCACAATAAGCAAACAAACTCTATTGAAACAATACCCAAGTCACATGTATGATGTTTAAGTCAACGTCTTTTATAATTGTGAAACAGACCAGGCCAGCTCCAACAGTTTGTAGCCCACTTCACTGACAAGTATTTGCACTCTACAATAGTTCTACAGACATATAGCACTAGGACTGGGATTCTGAAAACAAACAGCTAATATTAAGGAATGAAGAAAAAAAAAAAAAGACAAGTACAAATTTTTTAACATTAAACTTAGAAGTCAACAATTAAAATGAATATAATTTACATTTGATAACATTTGATACATACAAAATTTTGGCATCTAAGATAACGAATAAAATAAACATTCATTATCGTCAAGATGGATCCAGCCCTTTATCACTATCATGCACTACAAATTAGACATCATAATAAGCCGGATGACAGTTTATGCATTAAATCAGTAATTAAAGCGGCGTTTGGGTGGGGGGGGGGTTGGGGTGGGGGGGGGGGGGGGGGGGGGGGGGGGGGGGGGGGGGGGTGGGGGGGGGTGATATCCACTGCGTTTGCGGTAAGGTACCAAAGTGGGTAGCAATTGAAAACGTAACTATTACTTTGATGATATATTTCTTATAATTTGTTGACATGTTTAATTGAACTTACAACATCCATATTTGCATATTTACAAGAGTTAATCCGCCCTTGCGGAGGTATTAATTGTGACATAATCTATTTGCAAGCGGGGTAACCTCATACCTTTCGGGAAAGCGGACGTGAATTGGCGCTCATAAATAAGACGTAAACAATCGATACCTTACGCCGAAAGGGAGCTAACTCTTTAATAATGGGCAAAGACGGAATACAGCAAATTAAATTCATTCAGAGAGGCCTGGACATGTACATAATTTTATAAATCCTAAACCTTTTCTGATAGGGTCATAAATATGGAGAAATTTCTGCTACAATTTACATCCCCTTGGAAGTGGTGTTGAATTGTCATAACTGGCAATGTGTAAACATATAACTTCAAATGAAAAGATTCGAGAGACAAATTTTTATAAACAAATAATAATTCCTGGGGAGTAACTCTTCAATATGAAAATTAGGGAGGATAATTTACATAATGAAAAAATAGGGACAACTTTGCATAATGAAAGATTCAAGGGGGATAACTTTACATATGGAAAATATTTTAGTGGGGATAACTTTAACATAACAAAAAATATTCAGTGGGATAACTTTGCATAATGAAAAGATTCAGGGGGCATAACTTTAACTAATGAAAAAATTCAGGGAGGAACTTTACATAATGAAAAAATTTCAGGGAAGGAAGTTCTATGTAAACAAATGTACTCTATGTATTAAGGGACCATATGTAATTTATTTCAATGAAAACATTTAAGGAAAAAATTTCAATTTAAATTGATTCTGTTTCTTCACTGCACTAAAGGGCTGTCAATGAACAACCTCATATTCTCACCTTCATCTTTCCTTCACCTTTTCTTCTTCGTTCTTTTTTGCGTTTCTGTTTTCTTCTGCATCATGTTTTGGTTTCTTTGTCTTTTATTCATGGCCAATTTCTCAGATTATCTGAGGAAAAAGTGCAGATCTATGTTATACCTGTTCTAAATATTGTGAAAATTATGAAATGAATTGCTTTGTCCACTAAGTGGCTATTTGGTTTATTGTGCTTATCCTGTAATCAACAGCTAGATCTGAGTGAAAAGTTTTTGTGTGTACATAATTGAGAGATTTGAATATATATCTCAACGTAACATTGGATTGCCTGTGTGAGGTAAATGTTGTTGTCGGGTTTTGGAGATTGTGGTATGCTTGGTTTATATATCTCATTGTAATAGTGAAACTTGTGTCATTTTATAGAGCTATTCAAATGAAGAAAATAAGTAGGGGTGACTATTGCCATACTATTTTAACTATTGCAAGTACTATTGCTTCGAGGGACCACACTATTGCGATAAGTTTAACTATTGCTGAATACAATTGCTAATTAGTATTGTAATAGTATGCACTGCTGATTCGAGTACATGCCTGTCGATGAATTGGCCACCATGACGTACATCTAAGTGCAGTTTGTTTTGAGTTACTTCCGCTTTATCTGCTAGCGCCCAGTACCAACGTCAAAGCAATGATGATGTATTGAGAACATTGTCGTGTTGCCGTTTGGATTGAAAAGCATGGAAAAGTGACATTTTTATCTTGACTGTTAGTCTGTTTTACTCTATGAAACTCTGTACATGATTTGTCCAAGTTCACAGAAAAAATATCTGACTATGGAAACTATCGATAGTTTTTGGCGTACTATAGGGCCATAGTTATCAAATTTTTGAAATTTATAGACTGAGCCTAGAATCTTACCAGGATATGTCTTGTAAAGCACTCGTCTTTTCATCCTTTTTTTCGTTTTTGTTTTGGCTTTTTTTCTTTGGCATCTGATTTCATAAATCGATACTGCTCAGGTAGCTGAAGAAAAAAAAATTGTTTAGAAAGACATTACATTTCACGTTCTTAATTTTTCTCTCTAATTTGACAATAGATGGCCCGAGCCTGCAGAACTGACTGAATAACAAAACATTGATCAGTTATATTGTGATTTGGTTAATTGTTTAATCGTAATAATTAGTTAAACGTCAATTTAACATCATGAAAGGATGTGCCAGGCTTTCTTTGGGTGGAGAAAAGCCATCGTACCAGAGAAACCACTGGACCTGGCCGTCAGTACCTGAAACTGCCCCAACATAGAATTTGAAACCTCACAACCCAAGGTGGAGGGCTTGTGGTAATGATCGAAAGTGGACACCTACCGGTCCGGGATGAAGTCGAAAGCCAGTTAATGACTTTAGACAGTGGGTTCAATTCTTCCGGGATTGGTGGTTGATTCAATTAAGATCGCGGGAGCTGAACAAATGAAAAACATTTAGGTGACAGATTCTTCTCTTATCCAGCAAAATGCAAATACAATATATTTAGTATAGATCGTCTTATCACTTGTGGACCTTAGTTTTAGGACTTGGACGACAGGGAAATAATAATGAAAGAAGTGATTCCGGAATTGGATAATCAATCATTTAAAAGAAGATATACAATCATGCTTCGCTTAAGTTTTTTCTTCCCTCTCTTTTTAACATTCAAATTTTAAAGTTTTGATGCCACACAAACACTGACTTTAGTCGGTGAGACAAAGCCCAATAGGCAAGAGTCATATGGCGAAAACAATATCACACTTCACTTCAACCAATCCTTTCCAATCTATTATAGGCATTAATCATTCATGATTAACAATAGAATGCATAAAGGTAAAACAAAGTCGATCAACTTCAGAAAATGTTTCCTGTGTGTCTAAGGGTTACCTGTTGGTCATTGATACCAGGAGCATATGTAACCAGGGAGATTTGCAGGAAGCGCTGAGTTCTTCTTTACCCTCCTTACTTACAGAACTTGCTCGTAGGATGTTCTAGATCATAATGTATGATCAAATTGTTGCTTCAGTCACTCTGAGGATCTGTAATAAAAAATATAAAGTTCGTGAAAGATTATTTTTTTGAAGTTTAAATAATAAATAACAATTAGGATATCATATCGGAAAAAACTTTTTTTCATCTAAAACAAATATGTATTTTCCTGAAATAATCTTGCCGTGTTGATTTTCTTGATATGTTTATTCCAATGGGAATTTCACCTACCCAGTGGATAATGATAACATTTGTTTTGTGCAGGACTGTATAATATGTCCACGTGGTGAACGTAATCTTTTCTAATCTTCCGCTGAAATGGCGTTAGCAGGCGGGATATTAGGCTTTGAACATTATTCCTCCACCCCAACAGAAACAATAGGTCCTGCACCAAAGTCATTATTGGGTATCACGTGGTTATATGAATGATTACAATTGCATCTGCAATACAGTATTACGATATACCGAATTGAGAAAATATTCTGCCACCTGAAAATGATACAGATTCTTTGCTTAAATATCAAACAATTACATTTGTATCATATGTTACTGAGGCCATTGGCTGAGCCCAAGGTGATCGCCTTCACTACGCTACACTTATCACCCGTGGGGCAAATTCCTGTAAAATCGGCGTAGTGATTTCTATGCATGAAGAATTGATTGTTCAGGGCATTTTTGAGATGGATTACAGCCGAATAAGAGTAAAGCGTTATGTACATGTATTCAGAATCCGGTACCACGTGTGCAGGTATCAGTGTAGAGCAGCACAACAAATATGGGGGTCTGGAATTAAACCTCTCTTCAGCCTTGACTTGGGGTGTGGGTGTCCTGCTTATCTAATTGCCGTTTCGCTCCCTTTGCGTGGTGTGCAGAATTAATTGAGGTACCGGGCAAAAGTCTAAGTAGTCTAGGATTCTGTCACACTCAAGTTTGTTTACGACACTGGTTACAGACATGTCTGTCACTGACTCAATAGATTAAACAGAATATTTCCCCATTATTTCTTGACTACTTTGGAGATAGAGATCTGTATGATTTTTGTCCTCGATTGTTTTTATGGCGCCGCCATTTTTTGTTTATCTTCAAGCGATTAAAACCCAGCCCTTACTTCTGGAAGAATGAGTTCCGAAATTATATATCGGTGTTCTAATATATAATTGGTCAATTCTACGGAGTTGAATAAGCATCATTTAACAATGATTTACTAGGATGGCCCCAGTGATAATTGTAGATATGTCATGCGATCACCCGTGGAGTCTTCGACGATGATGTTTAGGCTAAAATTTAATTTTAGGTCCCATCAAAATGAAATAATTCACGCTAAAATCCTATTAGGTATATATTAGTTATGGAACCTGGTAACGTGGTCAAGTGGATAGATGGCCTAAAATATGCCATACAGTCCAGCGGTACCGTCTGCATACAATTTAATTCCTTGTGGGGCAGCTGCTCTAAGGTAAGGTCTGCATGACTAAAAGCCTATAGGTGATGCGGCTAAAAAACAACTTCGATTCGACTTTTGGGTACGAAAACGTCTATACACAAAAGTTCAATTTTATACTTCGACAATTTTTTCGCAATTTAATGGCTTCGATTTTTTACACAATATATTGTTTGGAACATTGTTCCAATGATTGTACATTGTGTAATGGTATAAATATGACCAGTCACAATGTGAAAGTGTCAGACTCACTGCAGTTACAGATTCCCATATCTTTCACGTAGATAAAATGGCCCTGAATGGATGACCGACGGCACTCTCACCGAGACTTATAGTAAGTCCGGAGGTCCCCCGACGAGTCCGCGGCGTGGGGTAAGCCGGCGACCGAGACCCCCGGGGACTCGATTTTTGGAGATATTTGATCTGGTCGGCGAATAGGTTGCCGTTCATCATGATGCCATATTGTTTTCTGGGCGGTGGATGGTTTTCTGTGATTCATTGGTCGAAAATGATTTGAGATCATCTAAGGATGCGAGATCATCGGAGAGGAAAATATAATCTAACATTGCTGAAGAAATACCAAAAGCAGTTATAATCATGCAACTATCTCAGTATTATAGCTTAAATAATAATTGTTGATGTTTCGATAAAGAATTTTGATTTTAAAGCCTGTTCGGCAGAAAGGTTAGATACGAAAGGGAGGTAATCACAACCCCTCTTTTCATAATTGTTTCAAAGTACTCAAACTAAATTAAGATTTAACAAGAAATGCGAGCTTTGTATATAATTAGATAGGCTTGAATTAGATAGATTATCTAATTCTTACATTTTTTTTCGAATGACTTTTAAAGGCCACTACCTTTTCGGAAACGGTTTTTGGGATTTTTTAAATGGGAATGTAAAACGCGAATTTAATAATTTTGTCGAGTGGCAAAAATTTATAACTTATCGTTATACTGACTTATATTACCTCTAAACAATTTTAATTAAAATAATAAAAGTTAATTTTCATAACGCGGGTCGTCTTATGATTCCCCCGTCGTCCTAATACGCATGGTAGTTGAAACTATCACCTTGGGCAGCGGGTAAACGAAATGACTCTCCAATTTTTATTCATTATTACACGCAGGAAATTTTGCCATATGTTGGTGTTGTAACCTCACCTTAGGGCCACCGGATAGTATTTTCTGAGGTAATTAATGTTTTTTAAGTAAATCTTAAATATTTTGTCTCCGAAAGGTAGTGGCCTTTAACCTTCTCTTTTCATCACAGTTTTCTCTCAAAAGGATATGGGTAAGTCCTACACATTTTAAGGAATACTCTCAACAGGAGTTTTAGTGCTGTACACGGGATACTTTGAAAACATTTTAACTTATATATAGTTTCTATGGCAAAACTTTATGCATGAAGGCTGATTGAAGTCTAAAAATAGCAGTACGACGCATCCTTAACATCTGACTACGGAAGCGTTGAGAGACCAGAGAAAGCGCACTTTGACCCGTCAATTTTAATCGAGCCCGAAGATTGTACGCCTCCTTTGTCTACACTTAGCTAAAATTTCTCAACGTCAATTTGTCAATCAATATGCTCGCTAATACTTTATAGGTTATTTGTTGTCAGCAATCCGAACGATTTCGGATTGAAAGCATCGGCTAAGATGGAACCGTCTGACGAAGTAGTTCACGACCACAAACCGGTCACTGAGAGCTGGAATGATTGCAGCTGATGAAAGAATACATGGCAGCCTTCGAGGTACATTTTTGAAACAATCATCTTTTGCACATTGCTTGAGTACTCTCTTCAACTGCGATGACTTTCAAACTCCACCTCCCGAAAACTTGTCAACTATTCTATGCGACATTGATTTCGCAGAATGCACCTAGGTGTGTTTAAAATAAATGACTATGCTTCTGTTCATGCCTCCCGGGGAACATGTCTTAACAAATAATAACAAACCAAGCAAGATTTAAAATGGAGACACAGACGTCCTTTTAACACGACTTTTGATTTATTCTTATTGCTACTATGATCACTAACACATGTATACCCTATGATCAGACAGAGATCACCTAACAAATGCTACTGAAGCGTGGTCTCCAGCACGAAAATGTTCAAAAAGTTTAGGTCTAGAATCTTCCAACATCAAATATATAAATTTATAACCTCAGCTCATACAAAAATTGCAATATTGCATATTTTTCCGTTTTGTACTTTTTGAGGAAACATTATTAATTAGCAAGCCCGCACATTTTGAAGGTAACCATTTCATAATTAGCAAAGCCTGGCACAAAACATTTTTAAGGTACAATTTTGGGCAAGAGTAAAGACTAAAATGATTTCATAAAGTGTTAGCTATGTGCACAAATGACCATGAAGGACCAATATTTGTCAGGGTAATCAAACTCTCGGTATATCAACCAAACCAGCGAGAGAATAAATGTACCAATTTTATCAACAAAATATATAATATTTTGTCTTCATTTACAAACAAGTGTTCTATCAATTGTTATTTATCTATCCCGATTGAAGATTTCTACCTGCGGGTCGCTCGTGATGCCGACACAATAGGGTCCTTATTTCGTCAGGGGGGCTGTTAGGCCCATTATTGTATCTTGAAAATTGAGCGTAATTCCAAAATAAATTTTATGTAGGAGGGCTGCGGACTGTTTAGGGCTGAAAACTCTTTTGGTATACAATTGCTTTTAATTCTTTTAAACCTCTTGGTCATGGAAAGGACGGGACATCCGCTCTGTTCACATAGAATAACGTTATGTTTTGCAAACAGTACCGCACCCAAAAATTTCGGATACGTTGAATCGCCTAAATAATTTGTAATAACCCAAAAATCTGGGCCATGAATCACATGATCAGACACATGCTTTGTTTACATTGGTTGACATTCTGTGATCAGTGCACATTGACAGTCCAACGCTGACGGTAGGGTTTAAAGTTTCATTTAAATGGACCTTAGAAGAATACCTTCATTTTTGGGGTAGATTGCTACATCGTTTTATTAAAATCACCGTGGTTATAGCACACAACACTCTTTATGAAATCACGGCGATAGTTCATGAGATATAAGCAAAATTTGAAAACATGACGAAAAACGTTCCTGACGAATTTAGGGCACTTGACCAAAATGTAATATAAGCAAAGTATGCAACTATGAATTATGTAAAATACAGAGGAACAGCAATCTCACTTGGGAAATTTGTAGGCAAGTGGTTGGATTTAGATTTGTGGGCTTGTTTAATTTTGTTGTTAATTCAGCATTTGAAGCTCCTTCTTTGAATAAACCACTGGTGCAACATTTAAACCAGGTTTACCCACCATTTTATGCTGCACAACAGGATAAGAGTGAGCTTATAGCATATACAGCTGAATAATAAGGGTTCAAGTTCCCAAAACAACGTGGGTAAGTAAACTGTTTACTGTCGATAGTCCACCTTCCGGTGATTATGATGTCGTCCATCTGACTAGCTAGATGTCATAATCACCGGAAATTGGGACTAATTGACGTTAAATAGTTCTTACCACGTCGTTGGGATATCAGACACCACCATCATTCCATCAAATGTCTAAGATAAGTTGTTGGTTTGGTATCTGATTGAATGCTTGTATAGTGAACATACACGATTAACAAATTCATGTTATAGTGTAGTATTTTTTATTCCTCAACAAGTTCCTATAAGATGTCTTTAATATGTGTTAATAAATGATATTTAGAACAAAATGATGTTTGTTGGTCCCATATAATAGGTTGGTTATAACTGTACATGTGTTTTATATATACTCATGTATTCATGATACTAATCACTATTCTCCAGTAAATTGACCACAATTGAAATCGGAAAATGAAAAAATTAAATATTTTTGAAAGCCGTCAATTATTAGTTTACGTCAGTTGTGATGGTCTTCGGGCACAGGGACCTGGCCAAGAAAATTTTTAACCAACAGTATATCATATATATGTATATTATAGTATCAAGGGTATGAACTCGCGGTCGAGAAAAGCGACCTATTTTTGAAAACAGTGATTATTTTAATAATGGGCCTCTATACAACTATGACGTAATATATCTTACATTAAAGAGAAAATAAATTTATCTTTCCATTGAGTGCTTGAATTGAACAAAATTGACCAAGTATTGCCCGAAGTTATGGGCTTGATAAATCAGGAAATTACTCTTATTAGTTCTTGTAAAAGAAATGTTGTTTGGTTAACACTTTTATGCGTTTCTATGCGGAGACTGACGACATCTGAAAAAGAATGTGTCCGCTTTACTTGAGAATGGAGGTGTACAATATATATATAGTAAGTCCTTGAATTCTGCTTTAGGCTAAATACTATAATATAACATATAATATATATACGTACAGATGTACTAAAATAACGTACTATACTGTCATCCTTTTATTACAACAGGTAGCTATATTTCTTAAAAAATTTAACAAAGTCTTGCATAAGTGTAGATTATCTCCCATGCACAACTTAAACAGTTTGTTACTTGTACCCCACCATCATCAGATGAGTAGCCCATGGGCTTTTCAAATCGCCTTTCGTCCATGGTACTTCCTTAAACAATGCTTGTACGCTATTTTCTTGAAGAGGTGCTTCATGGATATTTCTCAAATTTTATGATGTCCATTGGTCCTAGATTGTCTCTGATTTTCAGACTGATTGAAAAAACAAAAGGCAGCCCATCTTGGATTTGGGCAGTTGATTTTTGTTACGCTATTTTCTCAGAAAGTACTGAAGGATCTTGTCCAAATTTCATATGTAGGTTTTCCTAGCACCCAGAGTGTCCGTGCTGATTTTGAGAACTGACAACATAAGCAACAGGGCCATGCAGCCCATCTTGGATTTGGCAGTTGATGTTGTTACGTATACTGCTATTTATTCAGAAGGTGAAGAAGGAATCTGTCTCAAATTTCATTTGCAGGTTCTCCAAGGACCTTAGTTATGCATTATTGCATTTAAGACTGATTTGGTTACAAGATGGCCGACATGCCGCCATCTTGGATTTTGAATAAGTACAGTTTGGTTACTGCATTTCTCAGAAAGTGCTGAAGGGATCGTTCTCTCAAATTTTCATGTTGGTTATTTGGGACCGATATCGTCAACAAGATGGCGGACCACCATCTTGATTGTGATTAGTTTTAGTTTGAAAAGCAGAGAAAAGAAGTTTAAGTTTGAAAAGCAGAAAAAAAAGTGTAAGTTTGAAAAGCAGAAAAAAGAGTTTCAGTTTGAAAAGCGGGAAAACAAAGTTTAAGTTTGAAAAGAAGAAAAAAAGAAGTTTAGTTTGAAAAAGCAGAGAAAAAGCCCCTTTTTCATTGTCAAGACATAGATCATTCTTTCGTGTGGGTGCAAGATCCCTCTGGAATTTTTGTTACCAGTTAATTTGCCGATCATTAAAGGCCACTACCTTAAAAAGAACTTTCAGACACAAATAATTTAAGTTTCTTAAAACAACAGATAAATAAGAAAATGTAATATTGATGGCTAAGATGAGGTTCATACACCAAATAAATGCAAGATTCCCACTGTGATCTATGTTAACAGTGAAGATTCATTTTGCCGTTTTGCCGTCTGGCGCATAGTGAATAGTCAGGTAATGGCGTGGAAATTAAGATGACGGCGGAAACATCAGGGGACCTGTGTTATGAAAATTAACCATTTTTATTTATTTTTAATTAAAATGTTAGAACTCCATATGATGAGAGTAGTTATTAACGGTAAACTAATATCTTTTCAAAATTATCAATCTCATTTTGCACTTACATTTTGAAAATTAAAAGCCTTTACGAAAAAGAGAGTGGGCCTTTAAAGAGCATTATTGATTTATTATATGATAACCATCAATATTATATATATGATACACTATACTATATATATATATATGTGCACTGTAATGACTAACCCAAACAGTACAGTGAAGATGATCGAATGCAAATGACATAATTTTGCATTTTGAAAAAAAAAAACTTAATTAAATAATATAAATTGTTGAATCATAAGATATCAATCAAAGAAATGATATTCACATACTATAAATAGAAATGTTGACTAAATTTGAGGATTGAAATTGATATCATGAAATGACATAAAATTATATCACTATTTTAATTAATTCAATTAACTAAAAACTCTATTAATTGGAATACCCAGCACATATTTAGAGATTTTATACTTAATTACTACATATAAATACTACTTAGGCCAGATAAAAAATATTCTCGTTTCTGGTAACACCCTTGAAAAATGAAGGGTCGGTAGATAGGGATTCTATTTATATTTTTTTTTATATTTTTTTTTCTCTCATCCTAGTCTTGAAGTCAAAAACTGAAGTAGACTTTATCAACCTTATATAAACCATGGATTTGATTCCCAGGAGACTATTGGTATCTTAAGATTTACAGAATTTGTACCAAAATTCTGGATTTGTGAAAAACCAAACAAATTGTTTTATTTGTTGTTTGAGGACAAGACTGATAAAAAGTTTTTGAGAAGGCACTGATTTTAAGCGTCGATCGGGTTACCGGAAACACAAAATTTTTTTTGTTTGCCTTATATAGACTTAAGAAGGCAGTGAAATAGAAAATTAGGTTTATTTCAAATCAATGGCAACTATATTGATATGTATAAATACATGTGCAGCATGACATTGAATGCACTACTGTGTATAAATCTTTGTAATGTAAATAATTTATGTAATACATGTATAAAAAAAACAAGTCTGATGAGATATTTATTTTTATAGCGATACAAAAGTTTGAATCTTTGATCATGATCTTATTGGAAATAGTGCATTGTGATTTTAATTATTTTTTTTATATTTAAAGATTTATAGTGCATGCATAGGTTTCTTGTTTATTATATTAAACTTTATTTTGTTAGAAAAAAATATATCTGAGATGTTTCAAATAGATAAAATATGTCTGATTAAATCAGGCTTATGCAGCTTTATCAATCCTTTTTATTAAGAGCGCTTGAGTTTATATTTGAGCTTAAATTATGGAAAAATTAATAAATTTTTAATTAAACATTTGTGAAATGATTTGATTTGGATACCAACTATATGCTTTTGGTCTAAATAAGAATTTAAGATAATTTGTTTTATTTTACATTTTCATTTGGAGTGCATATCAGCAATTAACAACTTTAATAAAGTAACTTTATCAGGATTAATTTACTAATTACAGAGTTTGATTAATTTTAGGTCACCTGAAGATGAAGTCTCATGGTATTCATCGCCTTTTGTCCGTCGTCTGTCAATACACTCTCTTAGACTTCTGTTCCAAAACTGCTGAAGAAATTTCATTGAAATTTTGCACAAACCTTCTAAGGCATAAGGTCAATACAAAATTTGTGAATTATATGACCCCAACCCCCAGGGGCTGGAGAGGGGCCAAAAGGTATAAAATTGACTAAAAGTCAAAAATCTTCTTCTCCATTCACGTGATTGTGGGAAGAATCAAATACTCCTTCAAAATTTCAAAAATCTTCTTCTCCATTCACAGATGTGGTAGAATCAAATACTCTTCATAGATAGAAAGGTCTTAAGGCCCTCTACAAAAATTGTGAATTATATGACCCTGGGGTCTCAAGTTTCCCCCTGGGGAGGGGGTTAATTAAGTTTACTATAGTTTATATAGGGAAAACACATTTTTGAGCATTATTTGGTCATTTGTAATAGGAAATGAGTCAAATGTTGTCAGAATTATCCCTATGAAATGGCCATTGAATTCTAATAACAAATTTTCCATGACTGACCCCTAAAGGGCCTTAGGGACGGGGCCATAAGGGGTCAAATAGGCTAAAACTTCAAAAATCTCTTCTGAAATTCTGGAACTGGTAGAATCAAATACTCTTTATGGATGAAAAGGCCTTGGGAGGGGTCAAGTTTACTATAGTTTATATAGGAAAAACACATTTATGGACATTATTTGCTTAGTTTTCATAGGATATTGGTCAAACTGGGTTAGAATTATTAGCCTGAAATAGCATTTTAACGTCATATCCATATTGGCCGTGGTCGACGCCCAACGGCCAGAGGGGTGGGACCAAAAGGGGTCAAAATGGCTAAAATTTCAAAAATCTTCTTCTGAATTCACAGATTTCATGGAACCAAAGAATGTTCATAGATTAAAAAGTCAAATTTATAAAATCACTGGCTGGTTTCAAGGGCCTGATGGGCCAATATATAGTGTTTATATACATGTACATTTGACTTTTTAATCTATTATTTGGTTCCATATGCATGTTTTTGTTCATTCTGTATCCGAACTCAGGTGACCGCTAAGGCCCATGGTCCTCTTGTTTAAGGTTCCATTATAAAAAATTAACAGCCAATGCAGGAGTCATTTAAAGACCTCATCAGTACAGTCAGGTTTAGGAGGTTGATCGAGGAAAGTCAGAGTACCTGGAGAAAACCCACTGATTTTATTTTTGTCACAGTTGTGAATGTATTATAAATCCAGCATTCATGGAATCTAATCTATATAACTTCATGTTAGAACAGTGCATGCAGACGGCTATATTTGTGTGGTTGATATTAAATATCAACCTGTGGTACAAAATGATGATAAATTGATGGGTACCCTTAAATCCACCACTTACGTACTGCACCCATAAACAATTGTATACCCGGCCAATCTCCCATGTCAAAGATATGATGTTATTTTAAAAGGAATTAAGTTCCAAAATAAATCCTATTTACATTTTTGTTTTAATTTGTAATATTTTTTTGACTTATTTCAAATCGTGTGGATTATTAACACACAACCCTATTAAGGATCATTTATATGCTGGCACATGTTTATAGCAGAATTGTTTTATCATGAAAAACAAAAAAAAAAACGCATTGTTCTGATAAGTTAAATACAAAAACAAAAAATCAACTTGAGAGTAGATGTTGACACTTGGATCGTACCAATAGATTAATTCAGGTGACAAAGTGCACAGTATATATTTTCAAGGTTGTCTATCACTTTTTTAATATTTTTTAAAACTTTTGTAATTGAAATAGCGAACACACTTATTTATGTTAGAACATGTACATGTACATTAAACCTAATGTAGATATGTTACTCTTATTAAGTTTAATTAGGACTTGGACATTTCAATAAAAATGCACTGAAATGTACATGTATACAATACATGTAAGTAGAAATATTGTTCCATATTTTTAGGTCATCTTTTTCGGGTCAGATGACCTATTCTCGTCATGCACCGTCTGTCGTCGTGCGCCGTCCGACGTGCGCCGTGTGCCGTGTGCCATGTGCCGTGTGTAAACTTTTCATTCAAACAAATTCTTCTCAATAACCGAAAGGCCCAGGGTATTGATATTTGGCCTGTTGCATGCTGGGATGAAGGGCTACCAAGTTTGTTCAAATGAATGACCTTGACCTTCATTCAAAGTCACAGGGGTCAAAAAGGTTAAAATCTTTAAACAACTTCTTCTCAAGACCCAGAAGGCCCAGGGTACTGATATTTGGCCTGTAGCATGCTGGGATGAAGGGCTACCAAGTTTGCTCAAATGAATAACCTTGATCTTCAATCAAGGTCGAATAACCATGATCTTCAATCAAGGTCACAGGGGTCAAATAGGCTAAAATCTTTAAAAGACTATGTTGTATTGTACTAATAGTCAGATGACCATTAAGGCCCATGGGCCTCTTGTTAATTATTTTATCCTTATTAAGACCCTTGGTGCCTCTATGTTGTTTTTGGTAGATAATTTTTGAGTTTTTCAGTTTCTTAGATGTTGGACTTACATAAGCACTTAGTTGCCATTAAGAAAAGACTTGTATGTTTCAAAAAATTTCTTCATATTTCTTTGATTTAATATCTAGTGCATGTCCCTAGGCCTTAATAAGATTTGCCAAAATCTTAAAAATGATCCGATGCATTTTTTTCTCTGTCAAAGTGATCTATGTATCCCGGAGTCACTCTATGCTTACAAATTACCGCTATTCATTATATCATTTTGTTGTTTGTAGACTGATCATGAGCTTTACAAGAGGAAACTCGAGGAAATGCTGACACTGCAAAAAAAATGTCTGACGGGAATAGCCAGTCAGAGGAAGCGACTGAAGAAGATTCAAGGCTACTGCAAACAGTGAGATATCAAATTTATTGTGTACAAACTTTGTGTGTTTTAGACCAGGAAATGGCTACTAGATACTTATAGGTACAACCTTGAGTGTTTGACATTACCAAGGTGTATATATATCTACCGCTAACACAAACTATAGTCTATAAGGTGCAATTTTTTAATGACTTTTGCGAATCAGCAACACTCTATTAGCAATTATTCCTATACTTACAGAGATGAATTCATTGTTTGAAATCAAATTTAAATATTAGAAATGATATTTTGCTAGTTGATCATGATTATCTTCCAAATACAGTGGCTATTCCGATGATTATTCAGAGGAATTAGGAATTTGAAGATTAAATATTATAATAAATGTTCTTTTGGCTGTAGTATAAATTACCAAAAAGGGTGGTGGAAAATTTCAGAAAGTCCTGAAAAAGGACAATTAAAACTCCTAAATTAGAAAAGACTCAATACTACAAAATACATACTACATGTACGTGCATATATACCGGTAGTGTTTCTGCAAAATTTTGACAAGTTCCACTGAAAAGATATAAGTCTATGTTGCAATTGTAGCTACATGAATCCCAAAAATTAGTCTTCTGGATCTCAGTTTATAAATTGTAGGTTGGTGACTTTTTCTGAGTACTCCAGGTTTGTCTTAAGTATAATTTGGCATTTTCTGTATGCCAATATTCAATGGACTCAAGGAAACCAGAGTACTCAGAAAAAACCCACATGATTAAGTAGGATGCAGATTTGACATTGACATACCATATTCGACATAATAAGCACCAAGGGCACTAAAAAAAAAAAAAAAAAAAGAAAAACGAAAAAAAGGGCACTTAATATGCCAATATTACATGGACTTGAGGAAACCAGAATTAGAGAAAACCATCATGATTAAGTAGTATGGGGATTTGATATTTGACACACTATATTCGACATAATAAGCACCTAGGGCATTTAAAAAAAATTTAAAAAAAAGGGAAAAATAAAGGGCGCTTAATAAACAAAATTTGGTTTCGCATAAACTTATTGCTCAAAGTAAGCCATAAATCAATTTTCAAAAGAAATTGTATGATAACAGAAACCATTAGTTTTCATATTTTCAGTCTGCGTTTAATTCAAGGTCAGTGAAAATGAGGCC
Source organism: Argopecten irradians irradians (assembly GCA_004382745.1). Lineage (NCBI taxonomy): Eukaryota > Metazoa > Mollusca > Bivalvia > Pectinida > Pectinidae > Argopecten > Argopecten irradians. The sequence goes on from SAYR01044025.1 coordinate 2,535,624, forward strand.
TCAAAAGTGGTGAGACGTGCTTATTTGGTCAAGTACGTTAACGTCATTAGTGATGACGACTTTGCAATGTAATTGAACTAGTTACATATTCTAGTTATTATATGGTATAATCTATATTGCTTTTGTTATGTGTTTCAGAGCAAAGCAACAGAACCTAGATAATCAACAAAAAGCTGAGTTAAAGGAGCTTGATGAAAAGACTAAAACCCATAAAACACACTTTCGAGAGATGGAAGAAAGTCTGCCTCACAAGAATGGGTAGGAATAATGTGGTGAAAGGTTTATCTGGACCATAATTATAGAACTCTTTAAAAAAAAGAGATATATACTCTATAAGTTATAAAATTAAAACAAATTAGAAAATGGGAATCAACACTGTATATATATGTTTATGAATTTGATTACCATATTCGCTGTAATTAACGCTCAGGTGCTGAAAAATTGTAAGGAAGGGGTTGCTTATATACAGTGGAACTTGGTTAATACGAACTCGAAGGGACCGAGATAAAACCACGAGTTATCCGAGTGTTCGAATTAAGCGAGTTTTCATGTCTACTGACGATCTCTTTACTTGGTATATATAGACTAGTTCCATGTCGTAAAATGGTGTGACTATAAGAGAAATGTCAAAATCGTCGATGGTTGTTGCAAAATTATAACAATAAAACCGAGATATATATTTTGAAATGCTGTACTACAGCAGATTTATGAAAAAGATAAATCAGGGAACTGTCCAAAAGATCTCATTTCGAGTTATAAGAACATTTTATGTATGATTTTTGCCATTCGGACCCAAAAATTACTTTGTATTATCTGAATTCTTTGAGTTTTTCGAATTCGAATAATCCGAGTTCTTTAAACAAAGATAATGAGGGAATTCGACCGGGACCAGCAAAGTACTTCATATTAAGCCAGGGGTCGAATTATCCGAGTTCATATCAACTAAGTTCCACTGTATAAATAAACCAAAATGTAAATTGTGGATAAAAAAGTAGCCATATTTTAACACTTTCCGAACTGATGGCACATTAATCTAACAGTAATTATGCATACCGTATTCGCTGTAATTAGCACCCAGGGCGCTTAAACAATTGTAACAAAGAGGGGCCCTTATTATTGATCGAACCAAATGTAAGCTTGAACAAAATGTCTTTTATCCATTGAGACGCATTATTACGTCATGATTCACATATAAAAGACTTGCAAGTTCATGTATTATAGGATACAATGCTGATGTTAGAGGCAACACATGTTGTAAAATATTGTTAAATTCATGGGATTGAGGCATTTATACATTGGGGCGCTCATAGGGAGGAATGCTAATTACGGCGAATACGGTATGTTACTATCCATATCCAAATTTACATGTACATGCATGAAGGTATTGATGCCAATGTCATTTAATGTCATAGACTGACTATAATGATAAATAAAAAATATTAAGTGGGAGAGTTTACCCTGATCAACAGGTTTTTACAGTGGATATGATATCATGTGTTATGTCACCGTATTTGCATAAACATATGGTTTTCTTGAATTGTAATCTGAATGAAAAATACAGAAAAAACTTTTAATTAACCTAAGCATAAAAGAAATTCAGTTTAAAAAAGGGATGTGAAATTTAAAGTAAATAAAATATTGATACACAAGCAAGATTAACTGTTTGAATAAAATTAGATTCTATTTACTGTGTTTCACTGCAAATAAGACACAAAACTCCCCTCTCCCACACACACAACACTCCCCTACCACCCCCCCCCCCCCCCCACCCACACAGAGAAGAAAATAGGTGAAAAGTGGTGGGCAGGGGTCTTATTTGCAGACAACCTGGCTGACAACATTCAACATTGATCAATTAGATTGCCATCTTGCAATTTTGAACGCCTGTCATTGCTGTTAGTGAAATTAAAAGCAAACAAAATAAAGATACACAAGCAAGATTTACTGTTTGAATAAAATTTAAATCTGTCTAACAGTATCTTTCCTCAGATTTCAAACCATTCAGCTTTTAAGATGTAGCACATGCATATACGGAGAATCTATATTTGAATATGAAAATGAAAACAAAATTAACAGTATGAATAAAATTTATATCTATGGTAGTTGCAACCAAATTTCGAATCGTTTAAGATGTAGCACATGTATATTTGTATGTAGCACATGTATATTTGTATGTAGCACACGTATATTTGTATGTAGCACATGTATATTTGTATGCATTTTGCACAAAGGAAGTTTAGTTATGTAATGGAAATTGGATTGGTGATCACTATCACAAAAAATGAAAGGTAATTAAACATTTACTGACTTTATAATGTTCTTATTTCAGAATATACCTGAGCATCATTCTGGGACAGGTGAATGTGTCTTTACTAAACAAAGCAGATAAGTAAGTATCAGTAAAATTATATACATACACATTTAACTCGGACACCCCTGACATTCCATAATGGACTAGTCCAGTCTTTGATTAAGAAGAGTCTAAATGCGTCTTCAGGGATGAATGAGTGAAAGGTATAATTGTGTAAAATCCCAATTACATTGATAAGGAAAATGTCTTTCGTCTCTTTGATGCATTATAGACTTGACATACAATGTAATAAAATATAATATTTTCTAGATTTGATAAATTATATTTATTTAGTTTTCTGTTTAAGTTATTTCCCCATTTTTAATTAGCTAATATCTGCATTTTGTTGAGATATATCTATGATTCTATGAATTTTAGTACAATGTAATACAACAAAGGTTTAAAACTCGGAAATGACAATTTCAACAGGCAGGATGAGGGTTAATTGAAATAAGTACTATAATCATAAGCCAACTTTCTTTCGCATGAGATTTATTTTCACAATTTTTTCATTTATGTTAATTTTCCGATGATTTATCTCAGGAAGTTAACATATGTCCTTATTTATTGATGAAATAAATAACTTAAGACGTGTCTGTTACAGGTTTGCCTACAAGGAGGATTATGAAAAGTTTAAGGTGACTGTGAGTTACATAACATTGGTACTGTCTGCAGCCCTGTTCTTCATCAATGGATCTAGGTATATAGTCTTCTTACACTAGTGATGTAACAATACATCAGACTATTGATACAGTCTGATTTTATTTGATCAATTGATACAGTCTAATTTTATTTGATCAATTGATACAGTCTGGTTTTATTTGATCAATCAGTGACAGACTGGTTTTATTTGATCAATCAGTGACAATTCAACAAGTCAATAGCAGTTGCCAACAGTACGCCAAGGTTTCAATCATAACTTTTACTAAAATGAAGTACAATGTACTGCCTAAAAAAGAAATGTGACAAAATCCTTAGCTCTTTTGTCATTTCCTTATGACACTCATCGATGCCTCCACTGATAAACTAGGGTTTAAAGTAATGGCTGATGATCTGTAGTTTGATCTGATATTATGGCTGTGTTTTACAATTACTCTAGGTGGCTGGACGCTCTACACAACTTCCTTCTTGTATGGTATTACTGTACCCTGACCATCCGTGAAAATATCCTCGTGGTCAACGGCTCCAGGTATAAACCTTCTTTACAAAACGCTTCATTGCTATCTAAGTATTAATGAAAACAGGCTTTATATTGAAAAAAATGAAAACTATCTTTGTGATATTTAATTATAATCTGTAGCCAAGTTATTTCACCTCCACTTTCAAATGCTGTTTACATTTTTAGTATCATTAGTTCACACCATCAACAATTTTGGCCCTTAGCATAACATCACTGTTACGTTACTTTTTGTTAGCACATTAAATGTGTCCTTTTCTCATTTTCTTACAATTGTTGTTAGTTTGTTATAATTACTTGAAAGTTTTAAAGGAAACATTTCATTCTCAATATCAGGTAAGTGCATGTGCATGTATGGGTAATTCAGTGCACCTACTCTGTGGGTACTTTTATAGAGTTCATACCAGTTGTACTGGATATAAGTAAAGCAGCTTATAACGGAATGTGATTGGACCTGAATTCTCAAGATGGTTGTACATGTTCATGTACTTTAAACCAACTTTCTCTTTCGGGGGATTTACTTTTGTGAATTTTGTAATCCAAAGAAATTAGCGGAACTTAATTTCCGCTTATGGTCGACTGATTCACATACCATGTGATACCTTATAACGTTAGTGCAGGACTGTTGTTTCTATTGGTGATGGAATAATGTTAAAAAATTGTATACAGCGCTAACGTCATTTTAGCAGGAAGATTTCCGGTACATAGAGAACTTTACATTCCATCACCACTGGAGATACTAGTCCCGCACACACATTATCATGCAGGTACATGCATCACGTGGTACATGAATTTATACACATTTATATCTACATCATTTATATTTATATATAACGTTATCTTTGCAACCTTGTTTCTAAATAGAAATGGCTATTGAGAAAATTCAGCAGTCGGGAAATAGAATTGATTAACAGTATGTAAAATGTATGCTTCAAGTAAAACAATTTCTAACAAACAGAAGGATTTAATGTAATAATTTTAACAAAAAGAACATGATTTCAAGAAAATTTATAAGAAATCTGGATCTTGGATTCAAGAGGTTTAATTCTGATCAGGTAATGAAGTTATAAAGAGCTATTTTGGTTTTGGCTGTGGCATTGCTTTCCATTACGTATGTACAGATACAGCAAGATATCTCAGCTGTACAATCTGTATGAATTTGATAACTGAAGCAGATGCAAATGTAATATTTTCAAATTCTGGAGGGAAAAAAATTGTGATATTGAAGAGGTCAGCTTTATTGCATTGAATATGTGGTTTCAACATTATTACATGAGTTATTTGATATCATCATTGCGGAACAATATATATTTTGTTTATGGGTTATAACACATGTACACTGGTGATTTATTTCAATATTATGTTACTGTATGAGGATTAAAGTATCCTGCTCTGGGTAGCTGTGATGAAATTTAAGATCCTTGTCTATTAATTATAAGATACTTGAAGGATATAGCATTTTGAGAAGAAATGTACATCAATTTTATAATATGATGTCTAAATTGACCACAAAATAACTATATATGTAAGACCCCTCGCCTCACATGTTTACATTACAGCCATTGAAGTGATTTGTATAAGTTATAAAACTAAATTGTTTCACAGGTAATGTAAAAAAAAATTAATATTCTTATATTCTTTTCTCTTCCAGAATTAAGGGTTGGTGGGTGACCCACCATTTTGTATCGACTGTATGTGCTGGGATAGCATTGATTTGGTAAGTCATCTCTTTACTACAGTGTAAAGGTGAAAATGTACGTATACGCTAAAGAGAAATTGACGCTAATTAAGCTTGAACATGCAAATTTCCCCTGATTTTATGAATGTATGAACTATGTAGCTAAAAGTCTGAAAGCATGTCATTCAATTGTGAAAATAACGCCACCTGGAACATCTTATGCTTACAAATCACAAAATTGGGTGCTTTCAAAAATATCCACTTAATAAAGTATACATTTAAGTTATTAACTGTGCTATAGCATGATAAAGGTCTCTTACCTGGCCTACTATACTTTTTGACCAAATACAAAATGGTTCCTAGAGGTCTTAGAATTTAAAGTAAATGGTTAGCAAAATAAAATCAGTTTACAGTTGGTTAAAACTAAGTATTGTTTATAAGCCCAGTGTGTGTTTTTGATTTATCCTTTTGTAGGCCTGACGGTTACTCCTACCAAGCCTTTAGGACCCAGCATGTTGTCTTCTCTCTCTACCTTAGTAAGTAAGGTGTGAAGCCAGCCGGGATCGAACTCATAACCCTGGGCTTACCGGTCCTCGGTTCTACCTATTGAGTGGAAAGGAAAAACAATATACACTACATGTATTTCCAATTAACCATGAATAATTTTTCAATAAAAATATCAACTGAACTTTTCAACGATTAACAATTCGAGAATCAATCACTATATATAATAACTCATTGTGAAAATTCCTTTCTGGTTCGTGTCATCATATATTTGTGAGAATAACATCATGTTTTTTTAGAGAAATTCATTTGCATAATATAACCGATACCTTCCTGCAAGGGAGATAACTCTGTAGTATGCAAAATATATATAATATGATATATAACAATACCTACTGACAGGGGCAGATAATTCTGTAATATAGAACAATACCTACTGACAGGGGCAGATAATTCTGTAACATATAAATTTCAATACAAAATGGCAGTTTATAGGGCAGTTATTATAACATTTTTGTAGTATATTTTTCAGTTTTAATTATTTTGTATACCGTACATTTACTGGAAACTCATTTACTCATGAAAGTGTAAAGAAAGAAATCTGTTACAACTGTTATTTAGTTTTAAAACTTCTGTTGTTTTTTAGGCATGCTGTATGTCATGCAGTACTTTTACCAAAAAGGCTCTCTGTACAGACTCCGAGCTCTAGGAAAAGGACATGAAATGGATATTACTGTTGGTAAGATACAACAAAAATGATAATAGTAAATTAAGGTAGATATATATATATTAGATGGAGTATGTTTGAAAATAGGCTTATAGATACAGACTATTTGAATATAGACTTGTATGTATATCTCCACAGACTGTAATTGGGAACTTAATCACTGCATGCTAACTGTATTCTTTAAATCAATAAGCTTATTAAATGAACACATTTACAACAAATTATGGTTATAACATACATGTCCTATTTATTCCAATCAAGGTTCCTATCAGATGTTTGTAATTATAAAGTATGCATATAACAAAGTACTTTCCTTGGCCCCCAGGGATTTGTTTTATACCAGCAAGGGTAACTCTACAAGGGTTTTACTGATAATTTTATATTCGTTTACAGAGGGGTTCATGTCGTGGATGTGGAAGGGGATTTCCTTTATACTACCATTCCTCTTCGCTGGCTATGTGAGTATAATTAATTTTTCTTTGTTTTCATACAAAATCTGGCTTTCTGATTGGCCAATATTTTTTTTGCATACCACTATGAAAAAAAAAATCCGAGAATGGCGCGAAACTCTGACATTATCGTGACGTCACAATAGAGACATTGACGTTGCGTATTGATTCAGAAAAAAAAATCCCTTGAAAAACCACTATAATGTTACATTTAAACATACTTCATTTTATCAAATAGAGTATAAAATTAATTATAAGTATTGATGTCACTATTTTTTAATTTTATCGGGGTATGAAAAAAAATTTGTTTGCAAACTTTCGTGAGAGGATTCACACAGTTTGCAAACAATTTTTTTTTCATACCCCGATAAAATTAAAAAATAGTGACATCAATGCTTAAATACATCAAAGACTTGTCTGTTAAATATGCATCTAAATGATTAGATCTATGAACCTGAAAATACAGTAGGGAAACACCATTTAACATTATTATCATTAATGAGTCTTCACAAATAAATGTGTTCAAGTTTTCAATTTTATGTTCAATTTACAAGATCCTATTGGCATATGTATTATTTTGGTGAGCTAAAAATTGTATTGTAATTTTATTTTTTTTATTTTTGAGTTTATAATAATAAATACTAATGATAATTTGAATTTGCTATTTATGGTGATGATAAGTGTGCTTTTAATTATAAAATAAAAAAAAATATCCAAGACAAAAAGAAAAGAAGAAAGAAGGAAATTAAAGTGAACAGTCAGGCAAGGATGGCTAAAGTCGGTAAAAATGGTGTGAATGTATCCAGTATAATTTCTTATGAAATAGAAAAAATAAAATTTCTCGCCAAAATCTGTCTGCGTGCGAAGAAATTAATTTAAAGTATAGGAATCCTGAAACGTCCTCCCGGCTGACTATGTCCGTGGTTACATTTCCACGCAGCCTCGCTTTCAATGCTTTCAACTTTCCTTTACTTTAATAGTCAGAACTGGGAAACGTAAGCAGAACTTGGCAGTCGTATTAATATGTGAGAACTTTTGGAAGGCCAATGAACGCGTTTAGACTGGTTTTCTTTGCCCGACTATTCACTTTAAGAAAGGAAGAAAAACAAAACTTTTAAATAAAGATTCTGATGATCAGTTCTTCAAGACATAGGACATTAAGACATTTGTGTTCTTAAGACATTAAGGCATTTCATATTTAAGACATTAAGGCATTTTATATTTAAGACATTAAGGCATTTTATATTTATGACATTAAGGCATTTTATATTTAAGACATTAAGGCATTTTATATTTATGACATTAAGACATTTGTGTTCTTAAGACATTAAGGCATTTCATATTTAAGACATTAAGGCATTTTATATTTAAGACATTAAGGCATTTTATATTTAAGACATTAAGGCATTTTGTATTTAAGACATTAAGGCATTTTATATTTATGACATTAAGGCATTTCATATTTAAGACATTAAGGCATTTTATATATAAGACATTAAGGCATTTTATATTTATGACATTAAGGCATTTCATATTTATGACATTAAGGCATTTCATATTTAAGACATTAAGGCATTTTATATTTAAGACATTAAGGCATTTTATATATAAGACATTAAGGCATTTTATATTTATGACATTAAGACAATTGTGTAATTGATTTCAGTGTTTCCAGCTGTACAATTCCTATGTATTGTATCACCTGGCCCTCAAGTCTCCACATTGGCAGGTAAGGACTCACAAAGGAAAGGTATCACTTAATTCAGACTGTTTTACGGCAACTCGGTGATAAGCAAAATATTTTGCACAAAGATACCTTAGGGTCAGCTGCATATTGTATGCTATTTATTACATCCAATTTTTTACGTGCTCTTGTTAATTACAAAGGTCAAAGGGTGAAAATTGATGTTTTCATTGTTTAAATTCTAATAACAGATAATTAATATCAGATTAGAAGTCATATGTTTGGCAGTTTTAGCAAATCATGAATTTCAGTTCAGAATATAAGAAAAATTGAAGAAGTAGGTCACAGTGACCTAGCTATATATAGTTAAGCATTTGTTCTATTTTAGCATTAAAAACTTGAATGATTTTGCTGAAAACTTTCATTTCGCAACAATTTGATAGCTTGAGATTGATGTTTAGTACTGCATATGGATCGTGACATAACCTGTATTTACAGGTATTCGCCCTCTCCTTCCTTCATGGGTTCCTGGGAATGGGGAACATCGCTACAACACTTGCTGTTGTCAAGCAGAAGATCACAGAACAGGTCGCAGGAATGTATAAATCTCGTCTCACCAACAAATACCGCTTCAACTCTCGCACAAAAAACCTATAACAGGTCATGATGAGGATACCCGCCTAAAACTGAGAGGCCGTGTAAGTCGGCAGTGGTGAAGCGGCTAATAGTGGTACAGCTAATTAACTTGTACAGTACGAAGGTCTGTAGTAATTTATTGTTAGTGAAATTATCAATTATTACTTTTGAAGTTGAGTGAAAATCCGTAAAGCTGACGTAAATGTTTGTGAAGAAAGTTTTGAAAATGATGTTTGTTGTTGGTTAGATTATCATTGTGTGTACCAGGTAACTGTTACCACAAATCAATGGTTAAACTATACATACATGTAGTTTAAGAATTGATGAAAAACATAGATTTTGATCACATGAAATGTGTACAAAGATAAAAAAATTAAATAAAAAAAAAAAAAAATTAAGTATGAAAACTTGCCTATCAAATGTATTTAAAAAAAATTATAACTTGATAAGACTTTGTTGATGAAGTGAATAAAAATAAAGGATCAAGAACTTCTCTTTTCCTTGAAGAAAATTTGACAACATAACAATGAAATATTTGAACTTGTCTATTAAATGTTTAAGAAAATTTAAAAAGAGTTTTTGAAGAACTGATGTAAATAAGAATTTGGAACATAACGTTTCCTTTTAGAAAATTCGAAAAATAACAATGAAATATTTTAACTTGTCTATTAAAATGTTAAAAAAAATACTATTTAAGAAAAGTCTTGAAGAACTTATATAAATAAGAAATTGAAACGTTACTTTTTCTGTTAAAAATTGTTTATAAAATAATCATGTCTCGATATTATGTTTCAATGTTTGAATCTTCAACATTTTTTACTAATTGATATTTACAGTGACATACATAGATCATGATGTTTGATAACGAAAATTTGATACACAAAATATTGATAATCTTTAAAATCATATTAACCCTTCATTAAACCCAATTGATAGTGAAAATTTAAATCTGATGAATTTTAATTTTCATGTTTTTTGTTAAAATGACAAAAACAAAAAAACAAAAAAAGAAATGCTCCATCTTAATTAAACTACCTATAAGGTATATCATTAATATAAATTGTTAAAACCTAATGTTTTGGTTTTTGTTGCATTTCATTATCAAAAATATATTCAGAAGAAAAAAACATCTGATTATATTCAACCCGTCTGTAATAAGTTAGCTTAATTGTTAAAACAAGATTAAAACTAATCAATCATTCCACCGATTTTTTAAAAAGTGGTGAATTTGTATTTTGTTATTTGCTTACATTGCCATTATGTTACTGAAAACGTATTTGTTTTGGCGGAATCAAATTTCAGCGCAAAAAAAAAAAATCTTAAACAGGTTAGTGCAATGATGAATTTGCACTATACATATATATATATAATGGTATACATAAAAAGAAAACACAACTATAAAACAGTTTTAATTAATTGTATAATGGTATACATATATTTCAATTATCATTAAATCTTTATTTCAAAAATCTTTGTTGCAAGATGCAAAATATCATCATTTTTGCGGGGCCTCCTTAAGCTTATTGTGCCGATTTTCCAACAAAAATCTTCTACCATACTTCTACATTTATCATTCGATATGTTTGAACTATCCAAAAAAGGATTAATTGTAAAAAGTCAGTGTTCAAACTATCACTTGCTAAAACCTGACTGTTTTTCCTGAATAAAAGTTGCATTTCGAACTGTACGCTGATTCAGCTTAACCAGAGGTTTACCATTCCGTCTTTGCATATTACAGAGTTAGTTCCCTTGCGGGTAGGTTTCGATTGTTACGTCATTATAATGTGAGCACAATTCACGTCGATTTCTCTAAAACGTATGACCTTACGCTCGCAAACACATGACGCCACAATCAATACCTACCCGCAAGGGCAGATAACTCTGTAATATGCAAATACGGAATACTATGTAACCAATATAAAACGCTCAAACATATCTTTGCACAGCAATGATAACAGGAAAAGACCTTATATAAGATAACCGCTAGAATGAGATTATCTCTAAAATAGGTATATTTACAGTATCCATAAATAACCGTGCAATCTTACTCTAATACGCATTTACTTGAAGACATTTGTTATTTAAGAATTAAGACATTAAGTAATTAAATGTTTTAATGTTATGCGTTAAGATATTATTATACAATGTAAGTAAGTAAAGGTTTTAATGTGATGCATCAGGATATTAAGTAATTAAATGTTTTTATGTAATACATGTACCTTAGAAATCACGTTTTGTTTAAAGGCCCAATATATACGTAAAATTAAGAAAATATTCAAATGAGACTACAAAAGTGATATTTGTTTTCCAACTTGACATAGCCAAGAATTTACATTTCGACCTTTATCTAGTGTGATGTGACCTTTTGTTATTATTAATGGTCACTTAGTATTTTCTACGCATATTGGGTCTTTGAAGTGCTGTAAATATTGAATTTGGTTTAGAAATACACCCTATATCACTCCAGGTATTATTAAAGTGTCAGTTTGTTGTTAAATATTGGCAAAAGCATATATACATGTACGACTCCAGGTTTGTGTTTTGTCCATCTGTCCTACACATCATTTGGTACACATTTATTTTCTATGCTATATGGAAGTGAAACTTTATAACTGGTATATGGGTCCACCTAAGTGATGAGATAATGTGTCATATAATTAAACTAGGTCACTGCGATCTAGTTTTGATATCCAAAGACACTTGAACTTCATGTTTGGTTTATGGGTCAATCTAAGTGAGGCGATGTGTTGGATACATAATTAGGTCACTGTGATTTATACTTTGACCGTACGTTGTACCCCCACTCCAATTAAAAATATGTTCAGACAACACTTCGTGTTCTTTAAGATACTGGGCATTTATTCTTCCTACATGGATACATCTAGGTAAGGCAATGTATGGAATATCATAATCAAGTCACTATGACCTATATTTTACCTTTGACCTATTTTTAAGAGCTTGACTGAGCTTTATGTTATATTTGTCACTAAAACTTGTTATAAGGGTCCATTTAATTGAGGAGGGAAATGCAACCTCTTAGCACATATGGTGGGGGACTTTTAATTCATCAAATTGTCCTGTTTTGTAGTTTTGAAGTATTTATGAAATTTGTGTAAGATATAGATCGCTATATGTCTTATGAATCGTACATATATATATTTTGTGTGGAGTCCTGTATAATTGTACGTTATATATGTATTTTGTGTGGTATTCTTCATGTTTTTTTGATGTGAAATAATTTGAACTTGTATTTAGATGTATTATGTACTTGTATAGTATATGTATTAAATAGTTGTATCATCACATGTGGAATATTAGCAGTTTAAACCATGTCAACTCAAACTCTTTTAACTACTTTAAACCAGCTAACATGTATTTGCGCGACGATATAATTTATACTGAATGATTCTTTTCTGAATTCACTGATGATTGATTTTCGTGATTCTGTACTGTCCGCAGAAAAAGCAATTTTAATTACAAGCGGAAATTGTTGGTTTGCAGTATGTTTAGAAAAATGTTTGATCGAAGGTAAATATCATCTAGTATTGACCAAGGTTATAACTTGCCACAAGGGCAGATAACTCTAATACTTCAATAGACTAAATGCAGAATTTAAATAGAGAAGTGCATATTACAGAGTTATCTGCCCATGTTGGGTAAGTATTGATTGACATTTTGCAAACGTAACATCATAATTTTCAGAGAAAACGACATAAATTTTCACAAGATAATCACGTCACAATGAATAACTACATGCAAGGGAGGTAATTAATGTAACATGAAAAGACGGAATATGTTCACTAAACATACTATCCATGACAATGGCTGTTGTAATACCAGTCCAAGGGGAGTAATCTTGTTATTACTGCAACATTAAGAAAATTGAGAAACTGAAGGTATACTGTATTATACTCATTGTCGACTGATTGCAATACGCTTCATCGAACATGTGATAAGTGTAGTGAAGCATAGCCCAATATCCTGGTAGGCCTTCAACGAATGATGTATGATTCTGAAAAAAATTGACTACATGTACATTGCACTCCTCCTTTAGACTATGATATGTAAAGAGATTTCTTTTATTTAGTTTTTGAGGCACTCTTGATATACATAATTGTAATATGACCTATTCATGAAGTTTTGATTTGTTTGTTGGATTAATACAGTTTCAAGTTTTTTATGTGCTATGTTTTTGATAGTCCCTCAGCCAACATCTCGTACTATTGAAGATGGTCCCTTAATTATAATTAGCCTAGCTATGTAGTATTAGGAAGTCCATCGGCATTTGTTGTTTCCCCAGTATGTACAAAATAGTTGGTTATTTTCGGAGGATGATATTTTCTCTATTTCGTGGTGCATTGTTATAATCACAAAAATTAAAATAATTGAATGGTAGAATCAAATATACCATGAAAGCTTTGTTACAAATAATTCAAACTGGTTCAGGTAAAATTCATTTTTTTTGATTACGTAAAACAGTGAAAATTTCCATCCTCGACAATAACCAGCTATACTGTATTTTGTATTGTTGTATTATTGTTGATAGTGGGTGCTATTATTGTTAATGATCAACTTTTCCATCTCTGAACCTTACTTTACTGATGTGTTTTCAATCGCAGTTTTCAGACTTTTATATTTTATAGTTTGGGCGTTTTCTATTACCGCATTTTCTGCAAAGAGTACATCTTCTCTTTGTAGATACCCATCCTTTTATGAGGTCATATTATGAAATAATTTAAGTCTCACAACTCACTATGACTTATCTAAATGATTATATATCTATATTTTATTTCTCACATTTTGTAAGGGAGATCAGTTTTGGCATCAAGACTAGTTTGAACTAACTTTGTTGAAAACATGTCAAGTCTTGAAGATATCTTCACCTATATATCTTGTCATATAGGCTGCAAATTGTAGCAAATACTTTCAAAGATATCAATTTTTATCCTCCATTTACTATAGAACATATTACTCAATTTATATGTATTTGCAATCCTCTTTCATTTGGAGCTGAAAGTTCTTTTGGAAGACTTCCTGAGAAGAACATTAATACTGAGTTGGTCTAGATGCTTTTAGGCAACAGTCTCATTCTTTGCTAAAACAAGGGAAGTAACTCAAATATACCTACCAGAAATCAGCCAAATAGGGAACAGAGATTGGAAAAGTTGAACACGCCAGGTTTGATTAAAAAGTTTATGTTGTTATGACTGTGTCATATTAAATGGATATCAAAGAAGATATCTGACTTTTGTAGACTTGTGCTAAATATGTAGTGGGAAAATTTGGTATATCTTGTTAACGTTAACAATAAAATTATTGCATTTACTGTACATATTTGTTGTTTGCTAATATGTCGACCAAGACATAGTAGAGTTAGTCCAGTGACCCTATCCTTACACTTGTGTCACCATCTTAAACCTCCGGATAGTGAATTTTCGGGATTGCTGCATGGATTGCTAGGAGCCGCGGTGGCCGAGTGGTTAAGATGTCCCGACATATTACCACAAGCCCTCCACCTCTGGGATGCGGGTTCGAATCCCATGTGGGGCAGTTGCCAGGTACTGACCGCTGGTCGGTGGTTTTTCTCCGGGTACTCCGGCTTTCCTCCACCAACAAACCTGGCACATCCTTACATGACCATGGCTGTTAATAGGACGTAAAAAATAAACAAACCAAAGCATGGATTCTGTTTTCTTAGTCATTAATATTTTCAAATCGTTCCCTAGCTGGTACTCCATCCATATTGTGAGTTTTCCAGATTATCAAAATCCGAATTATTGCAGATCCACTGTATAATATCTCTAAGCTGATATAAATATCTATAGCGACCATCTCTGTATAAAGACCACCTGCTTATTAGAACTACTTGTTCAGGGTCCTAAATGATCAATCTCAACTTTATTTGACATGTGTATAAAAACCATGATTTCCAAGACCATTGCTCGTACTTAGAAGGATGTTTGTCGGCCAAGTACATTAAACTTCCATAAAACTGAAAGACCATATTTTCTTGGTCACTTGCGTTGTCTTTATTGACAGGTTGACTGCATGTGAAACGTAAGATTTGTGAAGTTGAGTTCTGGGCAATTATGGTAATGATGGTTCATATCCTGTTGGTGAGTTTTACCGTCTCTTAATTAGATTATGTTGTGGTTGTCAAGGAGGTGCCAGGATATAATTATGGAGTTCCCGGAGAAAAACCAGTGCATGTACCTTACAAATAACTGCCACACTTGGATATTCTACATAGGACTCAGAGATGATAGTAAGACTATTGGACAGCCAAAAAAACAGTGAAGTCAAAATGAAATATGGCACCACGTTTGCTAGAATAAGTATTCAATAAAGATTAAGACTCTGTCTATAGGGAAAAACATTACCATACAATAGGTAGACCTGAATTAGCATGCATGTTATCATATGTTCAGGGATTTTGATGAAGCTAAGCCCCAATACCAAATCAATAATGTATGAACTCTTTCATTTCAAAAAAATTTATTGTGCATTTTCGTTTGAATTTGATAACAAATAAGTCTACAATTGTTGAAGCATAATAGAATGACACATAGCATCTTTATTTTGATTTGATCGTAATTGAAATGGAATGTAAAATGATGTACAAAACAAATAGTGAAAGGATGATGGCTAACTTCAACATCATATAATGTAAATATTGCAATAAACATATACATAAGGTACGTTCACACAAATATCACAGAACATCAGCATGAACTTATTTAGATTTAAATTAATACTGCTCGGTACGTAAACCAAAAGGAGAATTTGGATTAGGTGGTACAATACACAATAGAGAATATTTGTTTTGATCTATCTGATTAAAACCAGATATTGAAGATCTGGTTTTAATCAATTTGATTCTCGATAGAATTATTTTAACACACAGACACACAATGTAGCTTATAATAAATGTTGAATTTATGTAGGCTGAATGTTGAAGTATCATGTCTAAATGTTGAAGTATCCTGTCTAAATATTAAAGTGTCCTGTAATGAAAAATATGCCATGTGCTGTAGTCTTCATGTTTCATAAGAATTTAAGGCGATCTTCTCCTTGTCGAAACCATTTCGGTAAGACTGAATGAAACAAACACATGCTATTCAAAGAGAAGAGCGAACACTTGTTTTTAATACAACGCGTATCGCTTGTATTACAGCTGTCGTGTATACTATATGGGTGGGTCTTGTCCTACAATGACATCTAGTGGTGACCTCTTGAACCATTTCATTCACAATCTTTCATTCATAAATTCCCTATTCATTGAACAATTTTCCTTTAGACCAATCAGAAGGTTGCCTTTCAGTAACTGCATTACATGTAAAGCAGCCTTAGGAAGACTGCCTTCTGATTGGTAGAATACACACACTGTGTATAATAAACAGTCCCATCTATAGTTTGTAATATTTGGTCTATATGAGTCTGATAAAATTGAGAAAAACAGTTGAAGGAAATGAAAGGTTGCATTTGGATAATACTATCCATACCATATATAGGTTGTTTCGTAATGTTTCAAAGATAGTTACTTGTAGATGAAAACGGTTTATATTAGAAGAATAAATTAAGGCGAATTTGAAAAATAAATACACACTTTTGAATGTGTCAATGCCTACCGTACAACCAGTAGTTTTTGTCACATGATATTTTTTAACTGACATTGACGTGGTTTAAAAGTACATTACACAAAATATTAAAACAGACAAATTGCGAAATGTTGACCCGCCGAGGTAATCGGCCACACAATGTCAATAAGAATATCGCAAATCGCAACTCACTTTCATAAAATTGCACTTTGTTCTAGTATTGCACTTAAAAAGATTGTTCAGTATGACTTATCTGTAAGTTTCAATTATTTAAGGGTTCGAAATCCAAGTAATTTTAAAAACAAAGAAATACTGTTGTGCCTCTGGTTCAACGTATTTGTTTTGTCAATATTCTATTTTAAATCAACTTTCAGTCGCGTGATTCAAGTAAATTCGCGAAAAATTAATCCGCGAATTAATATGTTCATCATTTATATTGATTGGAATCACCATTCAATTCATAAATTCGATAATATTAATCTTGACGAAATTGTTTTGAAAGAAAAATCGATAAGTTTAGTAGCCGTGAAAGGAAGTGAGTTTACTGTACATATTTCATATCAGAATTAAAGAACGGATATTTTTGATTTTGACGAACAAAACTTAAAACTTCGAGTGTTCTATAAATTCTTATAAAAGATAATAATAAAAGAAACAGAAGATACCTATTATCACATAATTACAAAAAGCTACATTTCGAAGAATTTAAACGTTAAAAAGAGCTGAAAAACCTAACGGAGGCAGCCATTTTGTCCCACCGTCAAGTCATTGCTCCTTGGCAATATTTCTGTAATCACAATGGAATTCCTTCTTGAAAAACCAATGAAAATCGCTCCAGGTCATGTAACACTTGTAACCTGAACGGACGAATTCATTCGATATCAGATGGATTTACTTAATAAATACATAGTAATATTAAATAAAAGATCGAACGTATGAGTGGAATGCATGGAAGGGAAAATCGTTGAAAAAAGAATGCTGTTTAAACACGATACTGCTGAAACTGCCGATGATAACATTTACGTAATCTTCGTCATGGATTAACGGTTAAGATAATCTCATACCGCCGAATTTGTAAATAACACTGATACAGTTATGGTGGGTCGGGGAGCCTTTTTTTAGCGCCATGCTGTTGTTCGAGAAAAAACCAACGGATACTTTCTTTCTGCCATTTTGAATAAATACACCTGTTATCGATATGAGGCTAAGATGTTCGAAAGGTGATTGGCTACCAAACGATGACGTGCATATCACTCATAAATCCTTGCTTCCCAACTATTATATCGGGATATGAATATATACAACATTATCATTCATATATTAAAAATATATTGATTATCCATCCTCGATATTCAAGGGGTTACTATCACTGTCGTTATATCACCCACCCCTGGACTATATCAGAAAAAACTAAAGGCATGAGAAAATATTTGATCAATCACAGGCTTGCAGATACCACAGGGGGCCAACTCAATGGAAATGGATGTTTTCCATTTGAAAATTTCATATTTTCCGAAAAAAATCACATGACTGTCATATATACTCATCAGTACATCCACCAAATACAAAAAAATGTATGACAACATCCATTTTCATTGCGTTGGCCCCCTGTGGCAGACACTTCCTTGAAGATTACAGAGAGCGATGCCCAACTTAAAAATCATGCAGTGTACCATGATTGGATTAATTGTATATTAAGGAACAAATAACCTGTCATATATGTTGTCGTACAGAGAGCCTTCAGTTTTGTTATATGATAACATGAAGTCTAGGGATTGATACAACGATAGTGATAGTATATATAATCTGAATTATTATTACACAAATACATTTGTACATTGATTATCATCAATGATGTACATTGATTATCTATGTAGTGCCCTTCGTTTTATTTCGTGAAAACTTACTGGATAAAACGAAGGGAAGTAACTCAGGTAGATAATAAAGTTTATCGTAATGTGATAATGTAACTTGATGCACCCATTAAGTCGTGAACAACTTAATAGTATCATTATCATATAGGCGATTGTCAAATATATACAAAAAAAACATAAAAATGTCACTCTTATTAACACATTCATAAATTGGCACGCATATAGTCTGTTTGGATTTGATGATCCGCTTGTTCTAACATTGCACACACTCATGATCATATATTAGCACACAGACTTGGATCATGCGATCTTCCTGTTCTTAGATCACAGAGAAGGTTTTTCTTACAATCTCCGGTACATTTGGCAGTAGAGGCGGACTTCTGGTAATAACTGAAAGAAAATCGAATAATTCATGACTATAGTGATCTGTGTTAATCACAGTACTTACTGTAGAGCATTTTGATCTGTCAAAGTTATTTACCTCCGTTTCAGAACTGACGAAATGAAACAAACAGAAGTAGCACTGTTAAATCATATATAATGCTGTAAAACGTTTTTATGGACTTTGTATCTTAGCGTATTACGAGTAAACTGCATTAGTACACAATGAACTGTAACATTAGTGAAAAAAATAGAATCATCCAGATGATCTCATACTGAGATCAATTTGATGATATCAAAAGGTAAAACACAATAGCGTGCATAAATATTGCTTACCTGTAAAATTTCTGGAATAAGGTGTCATTACTCTTCATACGATAAATAAGTTTGTCCCATTCGTCTGGGTAGAGGTTCGTCAGGTTAAATGCGGTCTGGGAAAGAAGAAAATGATTCGACAAAATTAATCAACATATATTGTGATAAAACAACATCTAGATGATAAAGCAAAACAAAAACAAACACAAACAATTGTTTACTGTATTACAGCAGTACTAAAATTGGCAATTGGTTGAACGATTTCGACGTTAGGTGGCGCTCACAAGCAGCAGCGATGTTGGAAGCGACATCGATTGGAAAGCGTGTCAGCTCTACTATTTGTACGAATTTGAATTCCCACTACATAGGATAGCTACCAGTCAAACATCAGTACAATGTCCAATATGAATATAGCCAGATTGAACCATTTTTATACCACCCGTCAGATTACCTGGAAATCAGCAGAACTATATGTACGATTTGATTAAATTCCGACCAGAAGTTATGAAGAAGT
Source organism: Argopecten irradians irradians (assembly GCA_004382745.1). NCBI lineage: Eukaryota > Metazoa > Mollusca > Bivalvia > Pectinida > Pectinidae > Argopecten > Argopecten irradians. The sequence continues at coordinate 2,555,511 of SAYR01044025.1, forward strand.
CAATTTTGTAACATTGTTGACGCCACGGTATAACATAGATCGCCATAGCCCTTTGGATCAGAAGTGCTAACATTCATCGCTTCGAAATATTCCCACCTATAGTAAACATTATCTAAAATAATACAGAGGTTTATTAAACAAAAAATCGTTAAACATTAAAACTCCAAATCAACATACCGCGAAAAAAAGTTTGTTTACAGTAAGTCAATGAAAATATTTTACATTCTTTACTTTATCTGAGTCACCGTGGAAAGTTGCAGATCATCGTAAGTGATCGCCTGATGAAATATGTTATGTAAACAGGGCTGATGGAGATAAACTGTGAACATCCCTTCATCTTACGAGGATATAAAACGATAACGTAACGTCTCGATATACACACTGGACTTCATAAGAAAGAGCACATTGGAAATCAAAGTCTCCTGAAGTCAGACCTGAAGGGTTTCGATGGCATATGGTCAACCAGACAGACAAGTATTATATACATGTGTAAGCGCGCTTTAAACATCGAGAGGAATGAATGTTCTTGCCCCTTGACTGAGTATCATTGGCTGAATACTGCTGTAAACTAAATTTATTTTCGTGATAAAATTTGCAAGTTTTGCGGGTGATTGTAGAGTTCGGGAAAATTAGTTGCAGCGAAAAAACAGTTTCAACGACAGGCAGAACTTTTGAACTTTTGATAGGAAAACACTAAACTTTATACTATCTGTTTCCATTAGTAAGAGATGCAGAAAATACATATAACATATTAAGGATATTGTGTTGAAGAGCAGTTCCTTTTATCAACGCTAATCATTGAAGATCACTCACACCTCGATATGCATGAATTAATGTGACTTTGTGTTTTGATGATGCAGTTTGATCGTATTGTCTCTTCTTAGAGTTCTTAACTAATTTATAGTGCTATCTCACTGAAGAATCTTGCTTTAAAATACCCTTTTGCTGCATTACAATGCCAACGTGTGATGCTCTTGTTCGCATTTGACAAACAAGTAATGGGTCCAACGAAGCTTTAAATTCATATTTAAATTCAAAATTAACAACAATAGAACTTCAACATGGAATAGTTTTTCCTGAGATGCCGGGAAATGTGTTAATGATAACAAGTTTGATGATACCATAATCAAAATCCGGCTGATAACATATTCACTTGATGCGAATTGCTTTTTAAAAACAATCCTAGGTTTATTTAATAACATTATTGTTATCTCTCTACAACATATCTTTATTACAATGCTACAATTTTAAATTTATTGCAAACACATCAATTAAACTAAAGCCTAATCTCGGACCAGCCCATCCATTAAAGCAGGCCTCGGGAGAAGCTTTGACAGCTGCGTGATAACGGTTTGATAACATCATTTATCATACGATAAAGAGAAGGAATTTCTCTATACCGGTTAACAGTTTCTTGGTGTTCATACACGTATACATCTCATAAAGGCCATTCAATGGCTCATTTTACAGTACTTAAAATTCCGTTTATTGCAGGAAGTGCTTTTGTTTTTTCGTGTTTTCGTCTGTTCCTGTTTTTGATAGCGAAAATATTGTCATTTGTCAGCGGTGGAGTATCTTTAAAGTTAAGGAGTGTTCATGAAACTGGGTCCAGAATGATGAATTCGCGTATTTGCAATACATGTACGCAATATTAGTTAAGATATTATGTCATATTGAGAATGGATTTCGCGCAATTTTTGTTTTTAAGCGCAAACGTCTAGTGTGAAAATCACTAAAACAGAACCAGTAAAAACCACTACACAAGTCTGACAGAATGCGATACCTTTCCCCAAAAACCGGATAGCTTTTATTTTGGATCACTATCCATTAGTTGTTTAACAGGGTAACTGATATTATGGTAAGTTATTTTGCATCAATGTAGAGAAGTCGTATGTCGGAGGTCAAAGACTACAAGCGCGGTGTTGATATTATGATAAAACAAGGTTTCAAAGTTTTCGTCTTTAAGCAATAGATGATATAACTAAGAGAACTATTTCTTTCAAAATTGCATAGATGAACATGAACAAGAGCATTGCTACAGAAGATGAAATGACCATTACCATTAATCGTACTGGTCAATGAAAGCTGATCAATGTGGCGACTTACATTTGTTATTCACAAACTGAAGTGTCCCTGACAAGTGAACTTGAAAGTTATCAGAGCGTTTCTCTAACGAAAGTGGAAACTGGGTATTTCTAATCTTTGAAATTAACTGGACGATATTCTAATGAAAGTGTAACTGGGTAGTTTTCTATTGTTTTTCCCACTCAGATTTGAGAATATTAAATTTTTTGAGCATTTTCTTTTATTGTTTTTATTTTCATAAAAATACCGATTCATGCAATATATATACGTACATAAGCATAAGCATGCATACATGTAGACAAATATACATACATACATACATACATACACACACACACCCTTACATGCTTATATTCATAATTTTCTAATGTTGAAGTTAACTGGACGATATTCAAACGAGAGTGTTAACTGGGTATTTTTCGAACGTAAATGTTCACTTGGCGTTTCTCTACCGCAGTTGTTAACGTGGCGCTCTCAAAAAGTAATCCAAGCGTTTCCCTAAAGACAGCGTAAACTGGGTGTTACTCGAAAAACAAATGTTAGAAAGAAAGTATCAACTGGAAGTTTCTTCTCTACAACAGAATATTTAATTGGATGTTTCTTTAACGAAAACATTTCCTGGATGGATTTTTCTCAAACGATAAGATACCAATTTCATTTCCCAAGCCAATGCAACAAAAATGCACCGTAAAGTTTGTTTGCGTGACATAAATGTGTACAGAGCAGAGCAAGGCAAACGATATCCTTTGATTACAAAAATTTAGACAAAACAATTTGTGAATAAATTAAATAATTATCCATCTTATATCTAAAACATGCAACCGCAAATGAAAATATTTTAGTCATTTCCGGTTTCTAACATAAACAACAACAAAAAATCTTACGTAACAAAACGTGTACACATCTGTGAATTAGTCCAAATTGCAACAGCGGACGACTTTTATTCCATACTGCGAGATGATAATATATCTTGCACGTGAAAAACACGGAAATGCTTAAAGGGGTCGCTTGTTGGTGTAACTAGGTCATCTCAGAAAGAGAAAATAAGATAACGCGTATCTGATACAGAGAGCACTAGATATGAAGCATGGTGAATTGAACCAGGTGTTATGGCCGTGTATTTATTACTGTATTTTACTTAAAAATAGCGTGATACCGTATAGCTGGATATTTTCGCGGGAAAGACATTTTTGCGATTTCGCAGGACATTGCTATAATCGCAAAAAGTTGATCCGCGAAATATTGAGAAAAGGTTGAATCATATTAACCCTGACAGTCAGATTGTGAAAATTTAAATTTAACAAAATCAAATTTAATTGTTTTAAATTAGAATCGTTAAATGTTGACCTGCATAAATAGCTCATTTCATTACTTTTTTAAAATGTGTTCTTTATAACAAATAAACGAAATATTATCATTCATGAAATGTTGAATTTACATAGAGATTAATTAATTAACATATTAATTTATGTTACTATTAATAATAATTGCGCTTGATACAACTATATACAGTCGGTAAAATTGTTTTGATTGAACACAGTGGCAGCGTACCGTGTGGGCAGATATTATTATTGGTAAACAACAATTTTGCGATTTTGATTCAAATTGAGACAATTTGATAATTACAAATTATCCGACTATATGTGATAATATGATTTACCTTACGCAATAGTATCCAGCGTGACAAATCATTCGGAACTACAACATGGCAAATCATGAATTCAATTACATGTCTAATGGAAGAGTAGCTGATTTACGTGTACCAGTGATCTTAATCAGACTATATGTGTAAATAGGATTTACCTTACCCAACGATATCCCGAGAAATCATGAAATACCACGCCGCAAAATACCTAAACGGTTTCAGGTAATAGCAACAACGGACGATCATACAATGTATCTATAAACGATGCATCCCTTGGCAACGTAATCAGAAATACAGCGGACTCTGATCAGAATGTTTTCAAGACGCGAGAAAATATGTTTTGTTAAGAACTGGGCGTATGTGAAATTGGCCGGATCCGTTTGACGCCGACAGTTTGTGTCCGACATCTGCTAGATCTATCAGATTCTCTCCATTCTGCTGGTCTGATCAATCACAAAGGCTCCCGGTTTTATTAAACGTCGATTAAATTTGGGAGTTGTTTGGAAATACATTATATTGTATCATACGCAACAGCCTCCACAGTGAAGCGCTGTCAATCAAAAACGCGCGACGCATGCGCATCGTGATTATTTATCAATCTGGAGTTATCTTTATAGCATGTTCCCCCAAATCATGATGTTCTTTTCAAGGTTAGCTGGGATCGATTTACAAGGTGTTGTAACTTTGATCATGTTTATATCAATGCATAATATTTAGAACCGCAAAAGAAACGTCTTCTAAAACTCCGGGAATCACGATTTGATGAATATCAAAACCTGTTTCTTTCACAATATTCATAATTTATAATATTCACATGTTAACAATTGGCCCAGCAAGATATAGATTTGACATAATATCTCGAAGACAATTGGCACTGTAACTAACTACTCTTAAAGAAATTTTACATAATTGGATGGACTGTTATATTGACTGCAGGAAATGGTTATCTCAATTTAATCATTTTGACCCCTATGGCATTGAATGAACGTCAAAGTATTTCGTCTGATATGATAAATGATCTACCCGATATCTGGAAGAAATTACGCTTACGAAAATTTCAATATTGATAAAGGTCATTCAATTCATCCAGCTTGGCCGGGATGTAATACCGTATATCGTCTATGTATCGAACAGTAATTTTTGACGTAAAAGTTGTTTTACTTTTGGGATTCACGTCACTTGCATGATTAATAGATTTCAAGGTCAATAATAATCTTAGTCTTTGTAGACATTATAAATTGAAGTGATGACGTTTCTTTTGCGGCTTAGTTTATTATTAGAGAAAGAACATTCCTTCCTACCTTGGCGTCATATTCAAATTCCCAGTTTGGTTTGTTGCTAACATTAACATCAGTAAGATTGAGGAAATAATTCTGATAGTTCAACGCTGCCTGTAAAACAAAAAAGTGAAAGCATAGCATCAGCTTAAAATGTCAAAATATGTATAACTCAAACTTACATAACGTCAAATGACACCAATTAACCAAAGTCAAAATACTGCAAACCAGGTAACACGGTCATGAAACAGTCATCGACTTTTGCCAAGCCAATAGAAAAACGTAACTCTGTGTGTAATCGACAAAACAAAAAAACCTGACAGAAAGGGCTACTTCTGAAATTAGGATCAGTGTGAATGCATCATACTCATATACAACTGAATAAATTATAGACACAAATATGTACTATAAGTAATTTGAAGATATTTCTGAAAGTTCCCATCTAACATATTGTTTACAGTGGAGTTCAATGATTTGTTTGATCATTGGTTAATAAAATACACAAGTTGCTTCACATCGATGAAAATAAACAGACTATGTTAACACATTAAAACATTGATTTCTGTATAACCCATTCAAAAAGTTTAATGTAATGACGAATGAACACAAATCCCGCCTTTGAGCAGTAGGTGTAAATGGTTTCATAGATACGGTACCAGATTCTAATTGTGTGTCCAAGTTCCCTTACCCACGAACTGCCTTCGTAAAAACCATCCAGTTCGTAGATCCGGAATCCCGGGTTGAGGTTTGAGAATGTTGTCACACTTCCGGGGATATAAACGACGCTGATTGGTCGGGTGAAATTGACGTTGTCATACATCACTTCATAAAAGTTGGCGTGGCTGTGTCCAAAAAATTGTCCTACAATAGTGCTCTCGTATCTGTAAAAGAAGAGCAAAAAAGATTCCCGGTTGTTTCCGACAAATACGCGAAACATGCTCGCGCTCAAAAATGAGTAGATTTACAGCAATGTTTATTGTTGTGTTTCATTTTAGAAAAATTCTGAATCTTTAAAGTATTATGATGGGATATATAATCGTGTGTATCTATAGAAATTGATTTCATCAAATAGAGTAGGAAATTCGATATGAAACGATAATTACTTCTGTTTCTTTTAATATAATCTGATTTAACGAATACATAATTTGTCAGAGATGAAAAGAGAAACTGTTACGGCTGAAATTTACTCTTTTTTTTTGAGAAAACTGTTCAATGAATTAAATGTATCATGTAGCTATTTTCTGAAAGTCTTCAAAGCTGAAATCTGCTAAGTAGCTGAATATGTCCATCTCTGATTCGTTAATTGAGGAATTATTGAATCTGTAGAAATTAAAAGCATTACCTGTTGACAATTTTAAAGTAATTCCAACTCCAAGCCTTCAAACAGTCGCCAGATCCCGGGAAGATGTGACCAATCATATGGACCTATTATATGGTAAATCGTAAATTAAACATTTAATGTAAGAGTAGCTATTTTAGCAGTTAGTTTACCTTTAACGACTTTTTTGTTGAATGTTATTGTAATAAGTTTTAATTGCGCTAAACACAATCCCTTTAAGCCATTCGTATTTGAGGCTTATAAATCAGCTATAAGCATTCATGTAGAATTTTTATAACACTAAAATTAGTGGACGATCATATAAAAAATGACCATTCCTCTAATATGACATAGGGATATTAATTTTTTTAAATGGGAATTGTTGTTTTCTTTCTGATAATTGCTATTTAGTTAGCAATATCAAGAAAACCAAGACACTGAAAAACTAGATAAAACTTACAAAAACAAAATGTATACTATTTATGCACTTCATAAATGATATATCTGTTAGTCTGTTAGTCTATGGAAGGTTTCTGGTTTTCAAATACCTGAAACAATTTGTCAACGACAGATAACGACAACAACAACAACAATAAAATTCACTATCGGACAGGTCCGTCGTTCTTTCGGCGTTTTATATCCAACGGTCTTGGTCCGATCAAGTCAGCTATAAAAAGTCGACAGAACGTCAAAATAATTCGGATTATCAGACAAATTACTAGGGTTTGTTTTTCTCTATCTTTACAAGAACAGTTGGATAATTTACTGGGGTCTCACTGTGAACATAGTAAAACGGAGCACAGTCTGCGAATACACTATTCATCAGTTACGTAATCCCTGCAGGAAGTTCTATAAATTCTGTCCCATCAATCTTATCAATCTATATTTATCTGAGTTTGTTTTTACATAATAAAGACTTGGTTTTTAACAAACATTTTAAAATGCCTTTTCAAATATCTTGAGAAATCTGTAAGGAACGTCTTTTTACAACATTCCGGCTTTAGCCCCGTCTCCCTGTCTGTTATCCGTGTAGGCAATTGGCAAACAGAATTCAAAGATTTGTTTTTTCATTATCTATTGGATATTGGCCAAATGTTCTGTGGACTCTTCTTCTAGAGCGCGTGCCGAAATCTTCTTGAGACCAATTTCAGATTTCTAGTGGTATAGTCTTGCAGTAAAATGCATCAATGCAGCCCGGATGTGCAATTTACTGACCGAGTTTCCATTTAACAGTAAAAACGGCCGACACTGAGTCATAAAACAGTGCAGATGCACATGCAGTGTGCAAGGCTGTATACTCTTGAGATTGAGTGCACGTGAATTGCACGAGGGATATATTACATGCTTGATGGTTGCAACAGATTGTCTGTTAACGATTCAATAGGCAAAACCCACCACTCAAAGTCCTTATGAGAATCGATTATTCGTTATACTCAAAACTCCATATGGGTTGCATATTGTTATTCCAAAGTTATGACTATAGAAGATAATTGATAAAATAATTCAACCGATAAACATTAAATAATTCAACATTCAAATGCCACAGTAATGACGATAAAATTCAAGCAAATATTTTACGTGAAAAAAATCAGGTCTTAAAATACAAGAAGAATGAAGCGCATGCTCCAACAGTTAAGCGTTCTCCCATATTTCACATCCTGTTGTAGCTAGGGGAAGTGCTATTTAAGTCTTCGCATGTGAATAGGGATGTCCCAACCGAGTGTAAGAATTTGGCTGGTAAACACTTGGGAAGCCTCATGTTGGGTGGCGCGATGGCCGAGTGGTTAAGATGACCCGACATGTATTACCACACGCCCTCTACCTCTGCGTCGCGAGTTTGAATCCCATGTTGTATAGTTGCTAGAACTACCTCCTTAACATGAAAAGTCCTTAAATGACCCTGACAGTTAATATACTGTTGGACGTTAACGAAAACAAGTCTAACGTTGACTTCTGTATAGTTGTTTTCGCGGGTGTTAAATTTCGCGATTCATTCTATAGAACTTATTCATTGGGAAATGTGTTCGCTAATCTTCTTTAAACTTTTGGAAGCGGAACAGAGTTCCATATGTAAAACCATGTTGTTGGGTTTTTTTTTTAAATCGCGGGGTATTAAATTGCACGAATTTTGGTGAATCCGCGAATTTAGCTAAATTGAAATCCTCGCAAGTATTAGCAACAGTACTAAAGCCAAACTATTAACTGAGAGTTGATATATCCATATCCGATTGAAAGACCGATGTAAGAATATGTTGTTATCTGCTTCTTTCATCGACACCCGTTATAGGGAATAGACCAAACATGATGGTTTAGTTTTTTTGCATTTGTTCATTAAAATTTAACAAATTGTGAAGAAACACTCCAAAAAAGTAACGAGGAAGAGCTTGAAAACAGGGCTATCGATATTTGAAACAGAGATATTGACGGGAAGTTAAGCTAATTTTTCTATTCATCAAACAGTGATAAATCAAGATGTGCTGACAAACTTTAGTGTTCGAAAATTTGCCAGATATAAATCATGATGATTTTTTCTTGCACGCTTCTAATATCAAATTAGCCCCGAGGTTAACTATTGAACATGTGTTTGTCTACTAAGTACGTGCCGATAGCAGGGAGAACATTCTACTACGATGGGTACCACTTATAAAACCATCAAACCATATTAAACTGCCTAATTGTACGCGGATAACTATTACCCTTCCTGCTAGTCCAGATTGCTGACGAGAAGCTCTACTACAACAGCTGTTTATTAAATCATTTACCCCTGAATGAAATTGAACTCGTCCGATTCTGAAGTAGGAACGGTTCATTGTAAAGCATCAGGGGTGGATAAGTTACATGTCATAATTATAATGACCGAAGTACTTTTTTGCTAGTATGTATGTTTATATTTCTTCCTAAACTAAGAACTCAACATTGTGAATAGGAGTAAATTTAGTTTGAGAATGAAATTTTACAATTTTTATAATGTTTTTTGTTTTAAACTTTGATCGTAAAAATGTCATTTTCACACTTTTAAATGGCACCCAATGAATTTTTATACAGCCAAAATAACCGGCTATGGAAAATCGTCGTCTTGGAATTCATATATGCATTCTTAACCTTCTTATATATCGTCCGCAAATCAGTGGGTATAAAAGAAGCACTACTTGTCAAACACATTTCAACATTAAACATTGACAATTTCGAATATCGATTGCATTTTTAACTTATGTTGTCAGATATGAATCAATGTACCTTTTCGTTGTTATCCTCTGCCTTCTGTAGTTCACCGATAAGCCACTGCAGTTGTCCATTCGGGTCAGTCGTATTAATAAGTAACCACCTAAAACAAAATATGTCATATTGATATTCATCTGAAGTTTGACACGTATTGATTAAGCATTGAAATGCATTCAGTTGAAAATTGTGGGAGCATGAATGTCAACTGGATAGTGACAAATTTAATGATGACTGCTAGCGTCACATAATGTAAGGGGAAACGTTTACAGCATATTTCAGATTTTTTTTTCTTTTGCTTCAGAACCTTTAGTATTCATAGTTTATCACAGTTTGTACATAGACTTATACTTTGGTTTGTTTAGTTTAACGTCCTATTAACAGCCAGGGTCATGTAAGGACGTGCCAGGTTTGTTGGTAGAGAAAAGCCGCAGTACCCGGAGAAAAACCACCGGTCAGCGGTCAGTACCTGGCAACTGCCCCGCATGGGATTCGAACCCGCATCCCAGAGGTGGAGGGCTTGTGGTAATATGTCGGGACATCTTAACCACTCGGCCACCGCGGCCCCACATAGACTTATACTACATAGAAAGCAGCTTCGCTAATAGTGATTTATCAACAATGTTATATTGTTATGAAAGGCAATAAAATATGATTCTTAACTCTGATTTACACTTACCAATTTCCGTTGTTGCAAAAATTCATATTCAATGATATGATTCTAAAACCAGGGCTAGGGGACACCGAGTAGAAAGCTCCTCTGTTAAAATACAACATAGATATACTAAAACCAGGGCTAGGGGACACCGAGTAGAAAGCTCCTCTGTTAAAATGTATACAAAAAAATAATACCAAATACTTCAGCCATGTTTATAACCATTATTTCTATTGGCTGAAAATGTATGTTTCCGTTTCATATTAAAAAAACATATTAACATCGCCGTTTGTAACGAAGCTTCTGATTTGCTGATGGAACGGCGTAAATTTACTTAAGAAAAAAGTCAATCGACAAAGCATCAAAGACCTCTTCCTGATTTATCTAGAGAACAATTATGATTTTGTTTTAGACTTCCATTACGTGAAAATCTTTTAGAGGTAATTCTCATCATCCAGGCTACTCTGAATTTTCAAATTACTTCACGTACTCTTAACTGCATGTACAAAGAAATCGTTAGTCCGTTGTTTCGGCCAATCAGGGGCTTTGTTACAAAGAGCGGCATTAGTCATTGACGTTATGAAATGATAACATAAGATAAATGCCAATGAAAATACTCGTTATAAACAATATTAAATTATATCTCTATATTATCTTTTCCAATGAATTAATTGAAAATATTATTTTGCTTTTAACTTTCATCAATCAGACCAATGTTAAAATATCAGGAAAAAAAAAATAAAAAAAAATAGAAAAAATAAAATAATCAATGTTTCCATAAATGTTAGCTCTATAATACATAAACATTAGTTTTATTTTTTAAAGCAGGTTGATATCAAAGAAAATTTTAAGAAAGCTTTGACATTGAATCTTTACAAACATACATTAGATATTACATTTCATTATTGACTGAAAAACGAACGTAATACGACTGCAGTTAAAACACATTTCGCATGAAAAGTAATTACGTTTTCGATGACAAAGGTTTGTTGATTTAATTTCAAAGAGTGTTGCTGCGACAGGCTTCGATTAGGCGAACGGACGTTCTGTTAGCAATGACATTCAACAAATTGCAGCTTTTAATTAATGACTTCGTTATCCGGACCTCTGAGACAGGATTGCATGTAATAAAGGCAGAGTCGATACTGGAATGTGACAGTCTCGATCGGATACCAGGACGCTACAGTGGATTGAATTCTAAATACGGGAATCGCGAGACAATAATTGTACTCTTAATCGTGCAAAGCATCTGGTATGAATTTGTTCTATTTTGTTAACAGTATCGAACATAAACCGTCTTGGAAATTAAGCCCGTACTTGAAAGTTAGCCAATAATATTTTACTAGTAGCATAAAGAACATATGTCGCGTTTTATCTCCGAGTGTTTTGGGTTTTTTTAATTTTAATATATTTCTTATTCAAAATGTAATAATTGTAAGAGTGATTTGGGAAACTAGATAAGAAAATTAAAACCTAAAGAGATTCATATATTATTTACTTTAATATTACTTTTCTTTGTGCATTTTCGCTTTCCTACAGCGTGAAGATAAATACGTACCGGATATTTCTAACTTTAAAATCAAATCAAATAATGCTTCAGTACGTTGAAATCAAATAAAACACTTGTTCACTACCTTGAAATCAAATATATTTTTTAGTACATTTTGTTCTTAAAATCAATTCAAATAATTGTTCCTAATCAGATTAAATGATTCTTTAGTACCTTCAAATCATATAAGATATTTTTCGGTACCTTAAGATGTCCTGTCGAGCTGTTTTAGGAAGCCATGTGCCCCAACTGTCAGCCAGCGCCTCATAGAGCCAGGAGATGGACTGGTTGTCCGTTATGTAGTCTGGAGGGAAACTGCAAATATAAAAATATTTTTTATCTGAATGCATTCTTAAAGAAAATTATTAATGTCTTAAAACTACAGATAACGTTAATCTTTTTAATTGTGGATAATTTCGCTCCGCAAGCTTTGATTATATTTCCGCATATATCGAGTAGTCGGTTATTTTTAGCAGGGCTTTCGCCTGAGACTGATTTGATCGTGAAAATTTGATCGCCAAAATATCAAGGAATTGTTGAATCATATACCATTTGAAGCCAAATCGCGAAACTTTTAAAGCGCTGAAATTTTATTTTCTCGTTCTTAAATTAAATTCGGAAAATGTAGATCCGCGAAAATAACATAGCAGTTTTCAACTTATATAATGATTAATCATAGCATAGACCCAAGTCGCATAAAATGTCGCAGGGAAAACAACACCTGCCAGTTGATTTCAGTTCTGAAAAAAAATCTGCTTTTTATTACTGATGTTCAGTTTTACCATGAAATAGTCTTTTTGTAATTGTCAATCAAAAAAGAAAATATTCTGATAATAATGTTAGTTATGGTAGAAAATAATATTTATGAAAGCTGCATGTTGGTCTTAAAAGTTTGTCGTTTCCTAAAGAAATACGTTTTAGTGTAACTGTCCCCAAAGTTGAACTCAGGTTTCAGGACACGTTTTATTAAGTTTAATGTTCTCATTACAGGAACAGTTGGTGAAAAATAGCGCATGTGATTCATCCTCGAGTAAATCCCACAAATCGATTTAAAGCAATTCCAGTGTTGGATTTCACGGCTCACGTAGCCAACCAATTACATTGAATTAATCAAATGTCCAAGGTCTTACAGGAGGTGACACACGATGGATTTGTTACTGATCATTTACAAAACATCCCAGGCCGAGGTTGACAGTTTTGGTGTAACGTAAGTTACAGATGTGAGATATAACTGAGTTTGTATTACTAAATCTTATTACATAATCTTTCCATCTTTAACATTTTGCTATGAATTATCCCATTTTCAATCAATAGATTTCAACCTACTTTTGTTTGTAGTAAAACCTTCATTCCTTACAATAAAACACGATTAAAACAACTATCCAGGGAACAATTAAATCACTTCATTATAAACACATATGTAGTTTGTTATACACGTATTATAGACAACTTTAAGAAACGTTGACGGGGATGAAAGTATTATGTTATAACCATGAGTTCGTCATAAGCAAGTTTGTTATAAACGAATTTATATAATAAAAAGACAAAAGTGAAATAACACGAATCATTTTTAGTATTATGATTTTATTTAAATCTGCCTTTTTAAAACCCAATTAAGACCCAATGAAAATAAAGTTCAAAAGAATAACTTTTTCGAACTCAATTATGTCACACTACTGTAGTCCGTGACATTATATACCCCGGGGTACAGAGAACCGAAATCAGAGGTATTTTTTGTAGTAACACATTATCAAAAATCAAATAAATGTTTGCTAGTAATCCCAAAACGCTTTCATTTCTAAATACGCATTTAAACTATTTTATTACTAAGTATGGTACAGTTCATTATCAAGTCACAGGGGGTAAATGGGTTAATATACTAGCAAAGGCTTGCTTACATTAAATATGTTTGTTTTAGTTTGTGATATGCTTTAAAAAAGAGTCGCGCCCCACAAAAAATAAAAACAAACAAACAAAGGAAAATAAAAAAACCAAAAACCAACAACAATAAAAAAAAAAAAAAAAACAAGAACAAAACTACAAAAAAAAAAAAAGCAACTAAACAAAAAATAACTGTATCCCCAGAACTTTTAAGCATGATAGTTATTTTTTTCTTGTCAGAAAATTTCATAAGGAAAGGTAACATATATCATATTTCTATGCACATTAATATCGCTTTTACTGAACTGGACATGCAGCAATATATGATTATGTACGTCTACAGTCAAACAAACACCAGCAAATCGTTATCCAAGCCCACTTAAATTCTTTTCTGTTTTCGATAACATGTCTGTCTTTTAATCACAAGTGAATTGGTATCCCATCAACTCTATTGTTTATCTTCCTTTTTATTCCGTGCCCCGAATCATGGTTGTAGTTACACAGACACTTTTACTATATTACCTCTAACAATATGATAAGCGATTATTGTATAAGCGATTCTCTACATACAATCAGGAATGGCAACATTCTTTTATATTCAATCAGATAACGGGGACGTATGGGCATATCTCTTCCGATAAGACTATTTTGCTTACGACGCAAATAGTTAATGTTCTTTTTCCATTCGGACGACGATTTCCGCGTCATTTTAGGTAGCGGTTATTATTAATTAAAAACGAAGCCTTTTAACTTTAATAAACATTAGGAAAGAAGTACTGCATACCACATGATTTTCGCGAGATTCACATTTTCGCAGGAATATCGCGAGAGAGCTCAAACTATAATTTAAATATTGCTCGAATGAAGGTACATTGTAAGACGTATACTCAGTAAATGAATGTACTATTGTCTTATAGTATGTTTTTCATGTTCAGTCCTTCTAAAACTCCCAATTAACGTTTGTCAGAGAACAGACTCAAAATTCTCAGAATTCACCAAAATCCTTTTATGAGATTTTGCCCAAAACGTACAAGAACCAGGTAAAAAAAATCTTCAATCTTTCTCTATTATGTTCCGATGGAGGCAATGAAAAGAGTATTTTGACCACGATTCAGAACAATTCGATTTATATTGTAAACAGACTCTCGAAATCCACTTAAATTAAGAGTTTGTATCCAAAAAGTACCAGAACACGCAAAATTCTAGTTTCCGTTCAAACAGATATAATAAAAAGATATCAAAAGTGAATTTTAACGCAAATATTGACGCCGTAGCATCCTAGCTTCGTCTAACATGACTAAATAATCATCGAAGTCGAGACAACGAACCTATACCATTACTACTGGGTACAAATGATTTAAAGATTTCCGGGTTGTACAACGCTAGTCAATATATCTGTTTTGGGTGAACTAAATTTTACACGAATCTAGAGTGAAATGTCCTTGATCCGAACATCACCAGGAAACCATTACTATGCTTTGTTCTTCTCCGATCGAGGTCTAGGAGATCAAATGAATAGCTAATGGTTGTCACGACGAAACACTGCATCCACACCAAAACTATCTATCTTTTATATTCAGTACACGGAACGCAGATTATCAATTTATCTCAAAATGCATCGCGTTCTAATTCAATACACCAATTTATATGCAAGCCATGTATGAAGGTGCTGTAGCGCGGACGACAATCATGCACTCTGGAATTATTTGGTAAATTCTATAGAACTATTGAAATAATCGGAACAAAACGTGTTCTGAAAATTAAAGACAGCATGCGGTTCTGATCCAATTCATTTATTGACAAGAGGCGTGCTTTTCAAAAAGTAATGACAGTGTTATGACCAAACTAGAACCTAAGCTCACCAAATTCGAATGAACGAGTGGAAAATGTATAAAAAGTATGTAATTTTGAAAGGAAACTCAAAAATTGGTTATTGAATAGCGGAGCTTATTACCACCAAATTGTTCTTCCCAAACAACTCCAATATGACTAGTTTGAGAATAAAGAGGATTTTGACAATAATAACGTAAAAGTGTATTATAACTTTTGAAACCTTAACTATTACCACATACTAAAATGAAAAGCAATCATAGTACCTTGAATATATTGTCTTTTAGAAGGAAACAAAATCATTATGTGGCGTGCAGTAACTACAACTAGACACAATGCATATTAAGGTTCAATTCAGCGACTGCCGTTTCCCCGATGGAAGACAGTAAGACTTCGTAATGAATTCACAATCATGTTCCTCATGACGGGCATCTCTTATCTAGCTATTCAGTTCTATATTAGAATTGATTTGTGTCTGAGTTATATATGTTCTACCTTGTAAAAAACGATTTCTCTGAGTAGATGTCGGTGTTAGCCAACACGTCAGCAAATGCACCATGTGGAGTGCGGACATTGACTTTCTAGGAAGGTGCATTTACATTAAATGAAATCACTATGACGTCATGGTTTTACACTCAAGAACATGTGGCTTATTTATCACATATTTCGCTTCAGTCAGCGAATAAGCAAACATGGCGTGTACGTACCAAAAGGTCAATAAAGGGATGAGACATAAGCTTTTAAAATACACGTAGGTCTAAATGATAGATTTTAATCAACATTGCAGTGTTTTCATTTTTATTCATATATTTATACAGTGTATACGTTTTTTCAGTTCATTTTGTTATTTTGTTTTGCATTTCTTTTGTGTACTTTCAGACGATTACAACTATAGATAATGTTTTGGAGAGCATTGGCATTCAAGATAGTACATTAAATGTCGGTTAACCAAAAACAAGTATTTGCTACAATTAATTGATATTCATTGCATGTTCACAGAATACGTGGTCCAATACTCAATGACCTTTTCTATGTATCGTGCGTCTTTCATTTTCAATTTTTACGATAATTTTGTAAGAAAAATCAATTAAAAATCACAATGAGCTTAAAAGTGTATTTGGAGAAAAAATAAATAATTCCCAGAGTTTTAGCACGAGTGGCAAATTGAAATATGCTCGATTCATCTGCGGATATGTTCGCTCGGTCTGACTTACGTTTTGAACAGTTGAAACCCGAAATACTAAAAGAGCAAAATACATCAATTTTATGCCGTTGCTTTAAATTGGGGCGAAGGGCGCGGTTGAATGATACAATACAAATATTTTGTCACTCGGCGTAAATATTGAGAAGTTGATGAAATATAAATACCTTCATAGCTAAAGCAATAAGTTAATCCTTTTCGATTTTTAGTCAAAACGAGAAAATTTTGACCCGCGAAAATATCTACAGGTAAGGATGCCCAAGGATTTTAATCGTATATGATAAATAGTTGTCGTACAATATAAAGTAATGAAGTCGATAATAAATTTAAATGATGATTGTGATAGTAAATTTAAATATATACGAATTTTCATCAGATAAGCAAGTTACTTCCACCACCATGATGTAAAGCAATTACACATATCTTAATGCATTCATGCATAACATAAATATCCGTTTTCAATAACGCCATCGTAATTGATTTATTTATTGGTAAATGAATGAATAATGCAATATGTTTCTTTTATCAGATACATATCTAAACATTTATCGGCGATAAAATAAGCACACGAAAGTTGAACCTATTTTTCCTGAGTTACTGATTGAATAATGTAATATGTTTCTTTTAACGGATACACATCTTGATATTTCTTATTAATGAAATATGCACACAAAATCTTAAACAATTTATTTCCTTATTTTACAAGAATTGCATACCTATTTACAGGCGCGCTCTCGTGGTTGCCGAGGGAATTGAAGACGATCTTATCTGGCAGATATTTCTTGAATAGTTTAGTGTAGGTTTGTAGGGACGTGAGTTGGTCAGCTCTCGACTGGTTCCAGATATTGTGTGGCGGAAGATCTCCAGTAAATATCACATAGTCAAACTGAAATAACACTTAATCATGAAAAAAACTTATACTGTAAAAGTGGAATTATTTGTGGTGAGGAAAATTTCGCTTCTTTCGCTTTGATTAAATCTCCGCAAATATATCCATACGCAAATATGTTAAAAACTACAACTTCTTCACGTAGAAAATAAAACAAGTTCACAGCGTGTAAAGTATGAAGAGTTTGAAAGCTGAAAAAGCGAAAATATCTACTCACGAAAATATCTACTCACAAAAATATCTACTTACAAAAATATTCATTTTTACAGTATTATAAACCAGTTTATCATAATTTGCGAGTGATAAAACGTCTCGAAAATTAATCGCGGCCAAGAAACAATAAGCCATATTAAGAAACAACAAATACACAGCCGATCATTATTTTTTATAATCAGATAAGAATATGAGCAAAACTGACGAAAATACAGATTCGTATTCTCAGTCAGTTTGATAAAGGATCAGACAGTAGGGGTCACGTCCTGACCTTTCGAATTGGCCAATACCGAATTGAAGTCCATGGAGTTAAGAACGTGACCCCTAGTGAAATGTTGTCAGATCCTGTATGAAAAGGGGTGATAATTAGGATCTGCATTTCAATTAGATATGAAAAAAAAGAATTACAAACCTGATCCTTTATATCCCTGAGATGAGAGAAGAGACTATCCAGGGTAATAAAGGGCGTGTCACATGTGGCTTGTGACCCCCACCGCCCGGCACCTTTCTTGGTAGGTGCTATAACAAACATAACACATAATTATGAAGTCTGTTACATTTCTAAATCGTATTTTATTTCAATTCATTACATAAATACTATTTTATATCATTCTTTCAGCAGTTTCTATTTAATAATGTCATTTCCTGAATACAGTCTTACTTAAACAAACTATATAAAGCATTTAACATATGTGAAATAGCACTATAACGTGGGTTGAATGTTATTTATATTTCCATTTTTTCCAATGTCCCCTACCCGTCGACCTGTATGGGAAAAGCCACTGCCTGTGATTGCCTGCTTATGTGTTTTGGGTGACAGTGACTTGTTCATGTGGTGTCTCCTCCTACTTTTTTGTCCATTTTATAGAGTTATTTTACAGGAGCATGTCGCCAATAACACTGAACATCACTCCATACCCGGTCACATAATTTAGATAACACTGACAACATGCAAACCAGTCGTTCCACTCCCTTTGTAATGGGAGCTAACCTGTAGCAGAAACTACTACTTTTACATGTATAGACTATAGAAGTTTGTCTCGGCCAGGCCAGAACCTACAGCTTTCATGAACGCCAGTTCTAAGGGGTTCCTTCTTTCTAATATCTCTGTGCATGGTTACCGCTTTTTCGCCCCAAGTTGAGTGTAAGCACCTGTGAGAAAGGTCCTTGGACCATGTCTCTGATGGATATAAGCCGCAGACTTCTGGTAACTAGTAATTGATGATCCTACTTAGCAATCAGTAGAAATAGAATGGGACTATTGGTTGAATTTTTATCAGTATCATATAACCTGTTTGGTGTGATGCTACCCTTAAAATGTGAATTTACCTATTTACAATTTCAAAAATCAAGTACATGTACTGGTACAAAAATATATATATATCATATATATATTTTGGCTTTTAAGCGAAGAATCAGATTAATCTCATAGTTGAATTGTGTTTTTCTCTCACTTACGCGCGATCCCGTCTGGTTTGCGGCAGCAAAGCGGCTCTCCACACTCAGTATTGGCACCTGCCGCGTAAGCCGGATCTAGATGGATGTCAGTCAGATGGAGCATGCGCAGCTTCAACGCTCCTGGCTGTAAGACAAATGGTGGCACATTTGGTGACGTGAAAAAAAAATTGCAAGACGAGTTTCAGGAAAATAGCACAAGAATTAAAATGCCTTATTCGGTAAACTTTATCAAATTGAAGAATTCCTAAGGTTTCTTTAGAATATTTTAAAGTTAGATTTGATAAATTTATTTCTACTGATATAGTATGTTTTTGGCGTATTCTTAAATGTATATATACATATATATTACTGTTTAATGCATTCAGTCGGTTGTCTGTCTTAATGACACGCATAAAGAGATAATAGGACCCCTGCACTGACTGGATTTTCCTGGAAGAATTTTGTCTTTTAAGTGGATGAAAGAGCGAGATTAAACGCGCTTGGTTGTCTGGTAAACTCTCTAACCGCTTATACAAACGCGCCCGGGAAGTCGCCACAATTTCTCCAAGAACAAAATATCACATGACATGGCAGATTTGGCAGTCTGACAATGCTACCTAGAAATCTGTCTTAATTTTACAAAATTTGACAATTTTGTTATAAAAGGACTCTGTCTGATTGATATTGAGAGACAGAATTCTATTGAACAGAAAACTAATCGGGAAATGCTGTTTTCGATGAATGAAGTAATTGCTAATAGGTATGTCGCAAGGAGATATCAAATGAGTGCAAGGAATTTAACTGGAAGTGTACATATGCAGGTTTCGGGATCAAAGAAGAAGTGTTTGCTCCTTTTTTCGGAAATGTGTTATCCGATTCCAGTTTTACATAACAAATAATAGATAAGGAAATTTCTTGAGCAGTTTAATACGTATAAGAATTGCGAAAATTTCAGACCTAAAGACGGTTTATGCGAGTGAATCCTGAAAGGTTGACAGCATTACAGTCAAAATTAAGATGTCGTAAAAAGTAAACTTTTCCATATTGCAATTGAAGATGAAATATTGAAATTTAAAAAGATGAAATCTGATGGAGCTTATTGATAGAAAATAAGTTTAAAATGATTTTTCTTTCAATTGTTCTGGAAATTACATCTGTATATAACTTGTTTTGGTAGTAAAATTATGCACTTAAGTTGATGAACATACTCGCAACATGGTAAAAAATGATATTCACAATGGCATCCATCTTGATGAATGTGTTTTGAAATTTTGAACAAATCAATACAAAAATAATATTTTTTTACTGGAAATGACCGAAAACACCTTACAAATTACCTTAGGAGGTGTTGGCGGGGTGACTGGAGGTTTCGGGGTATCCGGTAGGGTTACGTTCCACATAACATTTGGATCCGATGGCGTCCCGCAGTTTGTTCCTATCAGAATTCCACATGCTTGAGCAGGACTAAGGGATAACCTCTCGGCCACTCCGAACAGTTCGTCCTGTCAACAAACAATGGACGCACATTACATCAACTCGTTCATCACAGCAACAGTTGGCGTTCAAATCACTATACATGTACTTCCAAGTAAGAAAGTAAGTGAGAAAGTTACGATTTTTGTAATATGTCTCTGTACTATGATATATGTGGAAAGAGCAAACAAAAATTGTTTTCAAATGAAAAAAAAAATAAAGAAAGAAATATATTTGCATGTCATACACGTGTGTTCAAGAGTTTTGTGATGGAGAGTGTCGAGACCATGCAATACGAGTATCTTCAAGAATATCTTCAGGTTACTACGCTTACCAAGACTTCAGGTAACTACGTTAACCGAGGTTATATATAATTAATACTATCGAGTAAAACCTTATTTTGAATACCCTTGTTAGAGAGAATTACATTTACAGTAGGTAAACTAGTGTCTTTTGGTTTGTTTTTTTAATGATAAGCTTGCAATCGAAAATAGATATGCCCGTGCACGGTGCCACCAACGGCGTATATACGTTTATTGTGACCTACATTTTTGTAGCGGGTGTAATTGTGACCGAGATTTAACTGTGACCTCGATTTGTATGGTGGGTGTTGATGTGGCCTAAATTTGTATGTTGGATGCCGTTGTGACCTAGATTACTAGGTTGGGTGCTGCTGTGACCTTGATTACTAGGTTGGGTTCTGTTGTGACCTAGATTATTAGATTGGGTGCTGCTGTGACCTAGATTACTAGGTTGGGTGCTGCTGTGTCCTAGATTACTAGGTTGGGTGTTGCTGTGACCTAGATTACTAGGATGGGTGCTGCTGTGACCTAGATTACTAGGTTGGGTGATGCTGTGACCTATATTACTAGGTTGGGTGCTGCTGTGACCTAGATTACTAGGTTGGGTGCTGTTGTGACCTAGATTACTAGGTTGGGTGCTGTTGTGACCTAGATTACTAGGTTGGGTGCTGCTGTGACTTAGATTACTAGGTTGGGTGCTGCTGTGACCTAGATTACTAGGTTGGGTGCTGCTGTAACCTAGATTACTAGGTTGGGTGCTGCTGTGACCTAGATTACTAGGTTGGGTGTTGCTGTGACATAGATTACTAGGTTGGGTGCTGCTGGGACCTAGATTACTAGGTTGGGTGCTGCTGTGACCTATACTACTAGGTTGGGTGCTGCTGTGACCTAGATTATTAGGTTGGGTACTGCTGTGACCTAGATTACTAGGTTGGGTGCTGCTGTGACCTAGATTATTAGGTTGGGTGCCGCTGTGACCTAGATTTGAATGACATATGAAGCATAGAACGCTTACAATACCGGAATACCTGGCCCTGTCCATATTTTAGATTTGGGTTATTTTTACCTGCACTGCAAACCATCTTTCTTTCGCGCGGTCATGAAATTTTGAGATTTACGTATTTAAGCAAGATACGGATATTATCCCGAACATCAGTGTCGGAAATACGACACATAGACTACATATACATACAATCACCATCAACACAGAAGTGGACTTCGCTAATAAGCTTACATACAGCTGTTGGATGACAATTACGAGACTAATTAAAGCTTAATCCATGTAGTTAACATTAATTTTAAAAACAAGAGCATAAACATCAAAACTGTACGTTAACCAATTCCCCCTTAAAATGTCACTTGAACTCTTCTTACTTTGAGTGTGGAACAGTTCATTGTGAAATAATGGGGTTGGATACGTTGATAGCCGTATGATTATTACACGTGATTAATTTCAATAATTGTACGTGAAAAGTACAGCCATATGATAGAAAATATGACTAATACCTTCAAAAGTCCAATACAGGAAAAGATGGGAAAATTAATCTACGACCAAATGTGATTTCGATTGATTTTGCCGAAATGTGACACGATTTTATTGCAGATAAAATGAATTATTAATATATATGGTCTGAATTCTCGGGCAGCTGAAAGGTAATCGAAGCGTTAGTGTTCGATTTGCAATATCTAATTACGTTCCACATTGGTTTATATTAGTAAATATAC
This sequence comes from Argopecten irradians irradians, assembly GCA_004382745.1. Classification (NCBI taxonomy): domain Eukaryota; kingdom Metazoa; phylum Mollusca; class Bivalvia; order Pectinida; family Pectinidae; genus Argopecten; species Argopecten irradians. Next base: position 2,578,210 of record SAYR01044025.1, read on the forward strand.
TCGAGAGATACTGCGAACTTTGTTATATTTGTGAGAGTTAAAATTTCCCGGTTTCGATATATGCTGAAAATACACAAATGTACTTATATCGACGCAATTAAATTTTAGCGTAAGAGCGGTATTGAACAAGTTTGCGCAATGATGAATTTGCGCAATTACCACAATATCTATATTAACGATGACATACAGAAATTAAAAAATTGCGCAACCACATTTAACATTACCGCAAAAAATATGTACGTAGTTATAGCGAAGAATTAGATAGTATACACTATCTGCTAACTAAATCTCTGTATACAATAAATGCAAACTTTCAGTTATAAGCGTACCTTTACAATATTTATTCAAATTAAACATTTTCGTGATATATCTCCTAATATATAATTAATCTTCTGGTATTTTGTTTTACTGTTGTCTCACAAGCTTTAGTCGACTTTGCCCCTAGAAAAGCGATAATTAAAGTTTGAGAACAACCAGTTGCTGACTCTTGACTTTCAAATCTAAGATTACTTTAGCTTCTACGAATGATCATTAGTCCCACCCAAATGGTAACTCCCGAATGAGCATTTGTCCAAGCCAAATGGTAATTTCCGAATGAGCATTTGTCCCACCCAAATAGCAACTCCCGTAATGGTATGAGCATTTGTCCCAGCCAAATGGTAATTTCCGTATAAGCACTTGTCCCAGCCAAATGATAATTTCTGAAAGATCATTTGTCCCAGCCAAATGGTAATTCACAAAAGATCATTTGTCCCGGCCAAATGGTGATTCCCGTATGAGCATTTGTCACAGCCAAATGATAATTCCCGTATGAGCATTTGTCCAAGCCAAATGGTAATTCCCGTATGATCATTTGTACCAGCCAGATGGTAATTCCCGTATGAGCATTTGTCACAGCCAAATGATTATTTCCGAATGAGCATTTGTCCCAGCCAAATGATAATTCCTGTTTGAGCATTTGTCCCAGCCAAATGGTAATTCCCGTATGAGCATTTGTCCCAGCAAAATGGTAATTCCCGTATGAGCATTTGTCCCAACAAAATGGTAATTCCCGAATGATCATTTGTCCCAGCAAATGATAATTCCCGAATGAGCATTTGTCCCGGCCAAATGATAATTCCCGTATGCAGCCAAATGGTAGTTCCCGAATGATCGTTTGTTCCAGCCAAATGATAATTCCCGTATGAGCATTTGTCCTAGCCAAATGATAATTCCCGAATGGGCATTTGTCCCAGCCAAATGATAATTCCCGTATGAGCATTTGTCCCAGCCAAATGATAATTCCCGTATGAGCATTTGTCCCAGCCAAATGATAATTCCCGTATGAGCATTTGTCCCAGCCAAATGATAATTCCCGTATGAGCATTTGTCCCAGCCAAATGATAATTCCCGTATAAGCATTTGTCCCAGCCAAATGGTAATTCCCGTATGAGCATTTGTCCCAGCCAAATGATAATTCCCGAATGGGCATTTGTCCCAGCCAAATGATAATTCCTGTTTGAGCATTTGTCCCAGCCAAATGGTAATTCCCGTATGAGCATTTGTCCCAGCCAAATGATAATTCCTGTTTGAGCATTTGTAATTCCCATATGAGCATTTGTCCCAGCCAAATGGTAATTCCCGTATGAGCATTTGTCCTAACAAAATGGTTATTTCCGAATGATCATTTGTCCCAGCAAATGATAATTCCCGAATGAGCATTTGTCCCGGCCAAATGATAATTCCCGTATGCAGCCAAATGGTAGTTCCCGAATGATCGTTTGTCCCAGCCAAATGATAATTCCCGTATGAGCATTTGTCCTAGCCAAATGATAATTCCCGTATGAGCATTTGTCCTAGCCAAATGATAATTCCCGAATGGGCATTTGTCCCCGCCAAATGATAATTTCCGTATGAGCATTTGTCCCAGCCAATTGGTAACTATCTAACAATAACTGACGCTTGACGTTCAAATCTAAGACTACTCTGGTCCAAACGATTGATCGTGTCACCCAGGAGTACTTATGTACCCTACGTGGTTGTGATACCTTGATGACATTGTTTATATTTATTTATAGAGTTCATAAAACAAACATTTCGAGTGGCCTCTTGTCCGTGATAATCCATGGGTTACTATCGCTATATCAATCCCTGATAAAGCATGACCGATACGTTATTCAAAACAGAAGGCTCTATATGTGACAACAGATCAGAAAGGTAGTTTGGTTCTTGTACTGTACATGTATGTCAAAAGAAAAGAATAACGATTCACTGTGTGTCTTTGAAGGTGGGCGTGGATCTTCATAATCTTCAAAGGAAGTCTTCTGTAGGCCTCTGATTGGTCTGTGTTTTCCTCTTGTGAACTACCTTCGGTTTCGTTGATGATATAGTCTATATTATAGTGTAAAAGGAGCGGGTCGGTGTGACTTGTACATAGTGTTAAATACGGTCTCTGTCACTCAGCTGACGGAGCATGCTACTTTGGCTCAGTCGGTAGAGCCGTAGATTTCCACGCCGGAGACCCGGGTTCGATTCCTGGTCGGGGCACACGACAGGAATGTGTATTTTCCCTGTTCTTCTACAATAGGATGGATATTACGACAGCGATAGTAACCCCTGGATTGTCGAGGATGGATTCAGGAATGGATATATTACGACGGTAATAATAACACTTGCAGCGGCGTAGCTAGGTTTGGATATGCCTGCATGCCTGGGGGGTGTCGCCCCCTGCTCAGGGTCCAGGGGCGAAGCCCCGGTAGGGGGTATGGGGGGCGAAGCCCCCCAGAAGCTGACGGGAAATTGTTACTATGTAGTAACCATTTTACTTCTTTGGTAACTTTAAACGTATATACCAATGGTTAAATGGAGGTCACGATATTAAGGCGATAACCATGCAAAACTATATACATTGTATACATTCTAGACTCCCGTGACAAGTGCTCGAACAAAAAACGGATTTCGGCTGTAAATATTAAATTAGTAAGTAATGGGAGAATTTTGTGTTATTTTAACTGATGAAAAACTTATAGAGAATATTTTAAACAAAATAAAAATTAAGTTTACGTGTTGGTTTGTTTATGACAGCGAGTCAAAGACCACTGTCAAAATGGTGGAAATTGTGTAAGAAGGGACCAGTCCTCGACCACCTCAATAAAAAAATAAATATTGTATTAATGACCTATTTTTCTACATATTCTGTTCTATTTCTAACAATTACAACCACAAAAATTCTTTTCTAAATAAAAAATCTGTTCTTATTCGACAAAAATAAAAGTCAACTATTTCGTGACATCGGAAATCACGGATTAACACGCGTTTTAACGGGGTGGGAAGTGAACCAAAATTGATCAATTCACTTTTTCGTTACTAAGGCCAAGAACATGTTGTAATTGATTTAATTAAGTTGTTTTGCTATCATTTTTAAGATGATTATATGTTTTTAGAATATTTCTAACTTTTCATGCGATGTTGTTTATTTTGGTATTCGTAAATGTTTCCCGATTCAAAATTCACAATTGCTTGAGGGATTTTGGTGAAGAAGTCTTCTTCTTTAGTTTAAGTCTAATATTGTCTTCGACAAAATTCAAACATATTTAACAACTTGGTAACCGGAAATATATAGACTATTCTAATAAATTTCCAGAATGGCCAATCTTCAAGTCTTTCAAATGTTCACAAAGTTATGTCAGGCATACAGTTGGGCATATCATATGTATTTATATTCTGCAGCGTTACGTGTATTCAAATGTTTTTTTCTGACTGTTCAAAAATGTAAGTCAGACTATTTTCTGCATGCTTGAGCATGCAAGCATGCACGGGCGCTACGCCACTGACTTGGAATATAACAACAGTGAGAGTTACCCTTGAGATATAACGACCCCTAGACCATCGAGTATGATGACATCTTACCTTGAACTGTATGGTGATACTGTCACAGACTCGACTATCCTCTATCTCGAACACCTTACATATCTCGGTAGCAAACACGACAACGTCTTCCTGTGTACTCTTCTTCCTGACAAGGTTCTGAAGTCCCGATACGACGACTTTACATATACTGCATCCAATTTCACCGAAATCGAATGTCCCGCATGTCGACATCACCCGTTTATATTTGGGGACCTTCGAGGGGAGATACTGGTTCTCCGACAAGGGATGAAGCCTGTCGGCGTGGACAGCGTTACTTTCACCGACGTCGCCGCTATTTTTGTACCTAGTGTAGACCATGGGAACACAGGCTAACGTCAAAAATACTGTACATAGAAGTACGGTGAGCAGTGTCTTACTTTCCATGGTGAATACTTACTGTATCATACGAGAGCTCATCATACGATATATGTGGTGTATGGTGACCCGAATGTGTCGACACGTGACTCGGTCGAGCTTGACTTACAAATATTTACGTCGTATATATATATGTGTGTGTGTGTGTCAAATGAAGATAATACATGTATACTTCCCGTATCTCGGCAGCTGATATCAAATTATTGAACAGTTATCTTCAAATGAATGGCAGGGAAGAATTTCTTTAGTTTAGAGCGTTATCATGAATATTTGTATCTATATATGGTATTAATTAATATGTATATGTATGCATCACGGTGAATAGTTGGGTCTAAAATATGCATGCAATCGTACACCCGTAAAACTATTTGTCACAAAATTGAAAGATATATAAAATGAAAACATAAAAATTGTGTATCTAATTAGATCACTTGACATATATTCACCATGTATGATATATACCGTAATATTCCTAACTTGTCAAAAAGAAAAATTCGGTAATATTGTTTTCGTATTTTAAAGAAAAACAGTCTAGATCACAGGGACATGGTAAAAATTTCCAACAAAAAGTATGTAATATGTATAGTACATATTCTACAAATACCGTTGTTTGGTCCCTGTGGCCCAGATGCAGCATATATATTCATGCATTCCACACGTCTTTTAATAACTACAGCTCAATTAAACTTGCGGATGACTTGGTGACAGAGTTAGAACCTTTGGCTTGGTTATATTAGTTAAAAATCGTTTTAATAACCAGGACAGAGGAAAGCCGGAGTGTCCGGAGAAAACCATCGAACAGCGTTGTGTTGGAACTAACTTATTACAAGATTATACGGTCCTCAATGAAGACTTCTTATCGTCGAAAAACATTTAAACTGACATTTTTTAATCAGATTTCGACACGTTGTTCTAGTAATTATATTGTTGTGTGTACGTGCATGCTGAACCCCTTATGGTGTTTGAAGGTGACTAACTTTGTTTCTACATAACACGTACAAGTTACCATAGATATATGTCTAAATGTCACATGATTGTCAATGTGTCCGGCAAGTCACGTGATCCAAACAATTAGTGTGCTGTTTCCTGCTAAAGAAACTACCGGAAGTACATGTGTGTACATATACATGTATGTGTACAAATGATATGCGTAAATAACGCCTGCAATGAGAACACATAGGTAATATGTACTCTAAACATGTACATGTATACAATGTAACACTTCATTTTTAGACTATACAAAACATCGTCAACACCAGTTTTGTTTCGGGATAGTATTTCTTTTCACTATCGTACGCACAGGGACCTGGCACGAAAATTTTTAACCAATAGTATACATATATATATATTATAGATACTATAGTATATATATGTATAGTGTTAGTTAAAAAAATCATGCCAGGTCCCTGTGATCGTACGTTATATCAACTTGGATATCACGACACTGAAAGTAACCCCTGGAGAATCGGGGATGTCATTTGCCGTGTTCTTTTTAAAGGCACACTATATATTTCCACAACAAAAATTAGAAGTTCATTAGCAATCATGATGTCAGAATACATGTATCTATATCCATGACTTTTAAAAATGCAGTTATAGCAATGCTAAAAAATGCAAATTTCTTTGTGTATAAATTGTTTAAGAAGTGGTGGTTTTAGTGTAGTATTTAAAACGATAAGCTGTTGGGGATCTTCAAAATGATCAAACTCGTTTAATAATTTACATTTTCAAAATCAAAATCAAGTCGCTTAATTTGTAAAGGTATACTCTACATGTAAAAATTTATTTTATTTTATTTAATCATTAGCGTAAGCAGAAGTATTCAGACCTGCATGTACATGTATTTCTGTCACCACGGTGTAAAATATAAATTTTACATGACGAAGTCAAACCTTACCTAAATGTTTGTACGTTTATTAGAATATTTCGGTTATTCGCATAACAGAAGACATGTACAAATTCCCGCCCCTGTTCGTACATGTATATATATACAAAGAACTGTAATTCATTCATAAATACACGAAACATAACTGCCATAACTCGAAAAATACGTCACAAGTTCATTGTATAATTCAACATACCGAATGAAATGACGTCAGGCATGATAAAATAAGAAGACACGTCTATTTTTAGCAGCGCTCTATTATCTTGCAGGGCTAACGCACATGGTAGCTATACCGGGGAAAGCCGTGTGCGATACCAGACGGAGTTGTGTATTCAGAGCATATACGCTCTGTGGCTCTGCAAGCAGCGAATGTAGTACCTATGTGTTTATTTAAATCCCAAGGAAATCGACATTGGTCTGATATCAAATCAACATGGCGAAAGTTCTGGAGGGACTTTTAGGCACTCACGTTATCCGAGGACAAGGCGACAAAGCGGAGAAAGTATGTGTTAACTCGCTTTGTGGACGGAATTCTGTGATCGGCTTGTATTTCTCTGCACACTGGTGTCCCCCATGTAGGGGCTTCACACCCATTCTCGTAGATTTTTATAAAAGTTTAAAAGTGAAAAACGAGGGTGTTAAATTTGAAATTATATTTGTGAGTTGGGATAAAGATGAGGCTGGATTTAACGATTATTTCTCATCTATGCCATGGCTGGCGTTACCGTTTGACCCAGACAAAAGAAAAAAGGTAAGTTGATAAAATCTCGTCAGGTGTATGAAGAATTTACCTGTGAACAGGTGAGCCTATATATGTGTGTAATTCATTTATCCGTCTGATGCCGTGAAATTCGTCTGCTTGCTGCGATACTCGGGGCAGGCCGATAGGAACTAAATATTGCACCATCGTTGCACGCACACATACACACACTGATGAAATGACCCGATATAATTGGACGTTGATTTCATTTCATGTGATGACAAATTAAATACGGGTTGTGGACAAATAAATACGGGTGAATCGACATAAAGTACAGTGTTTAACTGGCGCAATATTACATAATTATGGTTCTGCACTTTAAAGATGGGGTCATGCATGGTGGCAGAATGTCATCACTAGGAGCAGATGGTATTGTGATTGTCATGATTTCATTGCCATTGTTCTACTGCAAAGTCATGATTTCATTGTCATTGTTCTACTGCAAAGTCATGATTTCATTGCCATTGTTCTACTGCAAAGTCATGATTTCATTGCCATTTTTCTACTCCAAAGTCATGATTTCATTGCCATTGTTCCACTGCAAAGTCATGATTTCATTGCCATTGTTCTACTGCAAAGTCATGATTTCATTGCTATTGTTCTACTGCAAAGTCATGATTTCATTGCCATTTTTCTACTCCAAAGTCATGATTTCATTGCCATTTTTCTACTGCAAAGTCATGATTTTATTGGCATTGTTCTACTGCAAAGTCATTATTTTATTGTCATTGTTTACTGCAAAATCATGATTTTATTGTTAATGTCTACTGCAAAGTCATGATTTCATTGTCATTGTCTACTGCATAGTCATGATTTTATTGTCATTGTCTACTGCATAGTCATGATTTCATTGTCATTGTTCTACTGCAAAGTCATGATTTCATTGTCATTGTTCTACTGCAAAGTCATGATTTCATTGTCATTGTTCAACTACAATTAAGTCACGATTTCATTGTCATTGTTCTACTTCAAAGTCCTGATTTCATAACCACTGTCTACAGCAAAGTTGAGATTTTATTGTTAATGTCTACTGCAAAGTGATGATTTCATTGTCATTGTTCTACTGCAATTGCATGATTTTATTGCTATTGTCTACTACAAGTCATGATTTCATCACTATTGTCTCACTACATACTTTTCTACAAAAATGACAAAAACGGCTAGTCATGACGTTCTCAAGATGTACATTTAGTGCTTTGGGTTCTGTCCAACCCCTGACTGAGACACATCCTAGACTATTGTGTAAGTAGTTTCTCAGATAGCCTTTGCATAGCGCTCAGCATAAAGGGAGTAGGATGATTGGTTTGTCAATTGTCAGTATAATGTGACCTGGTGGGGTGTGCTATTCATGGTCTTTGGTGACATGTTTCAGTGAGATAGCACTATAAAAATGGCAATAGTTACACTATTACAAGGTGACACAACATGAACATACCGGAGATTTCCAAAACATACAGACATTCACATGTACATGTATGCAACACAAATGCATACAGGAGAGCCTATTCTTAATTAGCTGTTAATTGGATGTTAAAACCTAATAAACAAAACTTATTGTCTGATAATATGCAAATGTTATGTCAGACAGAATATATTGAAAATACTTCAATTATTTTTTTTCAAAATATCATAATCAATGTCTAACTTTGTCAAGATTGTGTCATTACTAGAAAATATGACTGGCCATTTTATTTGTCACAATATAAAGATCAGCAAAACCCAGCTCATTTAAATGTTGCCGCAAGTAAAACATATATGTCTTGTGTACTGCTAAGTGTATCTGAGAGGAAAACCTGTCCAGGGAACAGAATTTATAGCCCCTGCCTGATAGCTCATGTTTTTTTACCCCCTCTCACCGTCCTTTCCTTCTTAAAATATCTAGTTATCCCAATGCATTACACAGAAGTCAGAAAACCAGGGCGTCTCTTTAAAAATTGAAGTGGATGTGTTTTTAATTTGTTTACTGCAGCATTATTTAATTACGTTCATACTTTCCTGCATATTTTACCATATTTTTTTTGGCCTGTCTGAAAAGGACTTCATATATTTCTGCCAGACATTGTCTACAAGGGGCCGTGTAAGATTGAAATGGCTGTTTGACACTGCATGAATTAGGCTGAATGTCTAGAGCTCATAAATAATGCGCTTGATCTAGCTTTGCAGACATCTACAACTTGGATTCCACTGGAACAGTTTAACACAGATATATGACATTGTGCATTTTACATTATTCGACCTTATAAGTGCCCAGGGCTCTTGAAAAATTAAAAAATAAGAGACTTTGCAAAAGAAATAGGATCAGTTGAGGCCTCTTAAAGGGGATGGGTGCTGCTTATATTGGTGTGTGTGTATGGGGGGGGGGGGGGCTTATTGGGAAAAATAGGGTAGGTACAGTTTCCTATTCAAACTCATTTAATTTCAAAGTCTATCTCATAAAGAAGATCCAACTTGCCCAACTATCTTAATGATTAATCCAATTTATTTTTCGCATATGATTAAATTTTGCGTATTTTGGTAGAGATAAATTACTGTGAAAATTAAACACAGCAAAATTGTTCTGACCTTGGTAAAGTGAATCAAGTGATTCTAAATCGCAAAATTATCATTCATCTTCAAAACATTGTTAAAAAAGGCATAAAAACTGGGAATTATTAAAGTTGTCTCAAAATTAAATTAAAAATCGAATATTTCCCAGGATTCTAATAATTTGCATGAATTGAAAAGGACAACATTTTGTTTTGCCATTTTTAGTTTCTAATTTAAGAAATGTTCTTCAATATTTAACAAAAATATCAAGGTATAAAATTTGATAATTCATAAAAAAATTCTTTAAGATTAAGAAACCGCTATTTTGTCATTTCTGTACATCCATATATGGTATTCAACGTTTATTTTGATGTTGAATACCAACACACTTTACAAGACTTAATCTATGTTTTGATCCTCAGGGCATAAAAATGAAAAACAAGTTTTATCGATATGAGAAAATCTGAGACAAACACAAAAACCGTAAAAGTATTCGCTATCTTCGCAATAATGCAGCACCTAGGAATTAAACGCAACAGCTGCCTGACTCCAGTACACACTCGACTTGCTTTATCATTTTCTCAACAATGCAGACGTGATTTACGACAATAACACCGTGATGTATTTTATATAAGCGATTGACGTTAAATCTTATGGCCTTAGTTGTATAAGCTTCCGTAGTGTCTAATTAACAAACGTCACACTGTTTTTACCTGCTGTGGTTTTATTTACTAATTTAAGATTATTAATTAGGGACTCTGTTTTCATTATGGTCTAAGCTGTTATTACGGGGAGTTTTTATAGGAGCGTTATATAGGATGGGTATGTAATGCACATGCATTATCTAACTTTCGTGCTCTCCAGAGAATTATAGACCTTATGTTTGGGAAACGTTGCGAGAAAGTGGCTTTATCAACAGCAGAGGGGAACCCAACATTGTAAGGAGTTCAGACATACAGTGATGCAATTGGTAATGTGATCAACTCTTTCAAAGTGGGTGGGGCTCTTAAAGGGACAGGGGAGGGGCGCTTATAGGGACAGGAGAGGGGCACTAATAGGGATGGAGAGGAGCTCTAATAGGGATGGAGAGGAGCTCTATTAGGGATGGGGTCGATTTTAGAGAGAGGGGTGCTTATGGGATGGTTGAGGGGTGCTTATAGGGATGGTAGAGGGGTGCTTATAGAGATGGTTGAGGGGTGGTTGAGGGGTGCTTATAGGGGTGGTAGAGGGGTGCTTATAAGGATGGTTGAGGGGTGCTTATAGGGATGGTTGAGGGGTGCTTATAGAGATGGTTGAGGGGTGCTTATAGAGATGGTAGAGGGGTGCTTATAGGGATGGTAGAGGGGTGCTTATAGAGATGGTATAGGGATGCTTATAAGGATGGTAGAGGGGTGCTTATAGAGATGGTAGATGGGGGCTTATAGAGATGGTATAGGGATGCTTATAGGGATGGTAGAGGGGTGCTTATAGAGATGGTAGAGGGGTGCTTATAGGGATGGTAGAGGGGTGCTTATAGAGATGGTCAGCATTCCCATTCACGTACTACAGTGCGTTTTTTAAGTACAGTTTGAAATAAAAACGTAGAATTTAAAAATCCATGCGTTTAAAAAACGTACTGTCAATAGCCTTTGCTTTTATCCGATCGTCGATACGCAAACGGGAACGGTCAATACAAAGCTCGAATTAGATATCAAAAGTGAAAGTAGAAAATGGTTTGATGCTTCTGATTGGCTGACCAATCAGCGTTCTTCTTTCAACACTATCAGCATGGCATAGAAAGGTATTGCCGATTTTTTCGTCGCTGGACCGTCACAGCAAAAACGATCTGCTGACACAGAAAATTGTGTTCAACAACAACAAAAAAGCCCAAAAAGGATACTGAAAGTAACAGTAAACTACAGAAAAACTTCAAAGAAAAATGGTTTCAAGATTTTGACTGGCTGCGAAACGAGAATGATCGCATGCACTGTATTACATGTGAACGTGCCTCAAGCACTCGAAAAACTTAAAAAAAAAAACAATGCGTTTGTATCAGGCTCCAAGAATTATCAGCGTTCTGCTCTTGTCAGGCATATGAGATCGGACGATCATACACTTGCAAAGAAAATTGTAACACAACAACGTTATGTTGAAGCGGCAACAAGTTGCGTAAGAGGAAAATTCATGCCAGTCTTAGAAGCCCAGATTCGAACGGCAACACATATGGCTGAACGAAATATACCAAACCGGCAATATCTTGGTTTCATTGATTTACAGGTATATAAAGAAGTAAGAAAATAAATATTTGTCGGATGTTGTTTTCATAAATTTTGTTTGTATTATGTGCAGATTTTCCTTGTAAATGTAGTTATTATAATGTTTTCATGGGTTTTTTTTTCAGATATCAAATCAATCATCTGTCCTGACTGAGGCCAGTAGGTCGTGTATTTTGTCTAACCATCAAGCAGCTCAAAAAATGCAAGAGTATAGTGCAAATGTTTAAAGAGAATTGACAATAACACGAATCATTCATAGTCCCTTTATTGGCATAATGGTTGATGAAAGCTTGGACATAGCAACTAACAAAAAGTTAGTGATGTTCTGCAAAATTGTTCATGGAGGAAAAGTCAAAATAGAGTTTGTAGCCAACATACCTATTCAAGATGGGAAAGCAGAAACTGTATATAACTGTATTGTTAACTGGTTGCAAGAAATAGGTTATGATATTGCCAAAGTAAGTGGTTTTGGCAGCGACGTTGCTTCAGTGATGTTTGAAAGATCCAGCGCGTGAGTTGGTGTGTAGACTTCAGAAGAAAAAAATCGGCGCAACTAGTTCATATTTGAGTTTCTATGCACATGACTATCTCTAGTGTTTCTAGTATGTGGCCCAGCGAAAAGACCATCTCCCTTTTCTAAATCTGTGAATGAAAAATGTGATAGCTAATCTTTATTCTTTATCATTTTCAGCTCCTAGATCATAATAAACTCAAAGAACATGACTTCTTTGATGGGAAAAATGGTAAAAGGTTTAAAAAAGACCCACACAGGTACGCTGCATATCTATGTCTGCATGCTGCTTAAGTACATGTTTGATTGCTACTCTGTCCTTCATTCTTGGTCTTGAGCATAGAAAGTTGGCTAGTAGCCCGCATCAGAAGGTAGCCGAATGAAGGCAAGGGGATCCTGCAAGAAAAATAAAAAAACATTTAGTTTCTTGATGACATTTTTGGACATTATTAAGGGATCATTGTTAGGACACTTTGACCTTGTAAAGCAAAAGTTTGTCCAGAAGAATAATCTCTAAGATATTAATCAGTTGAATACAATAGTAGCATGTAACATCACTAGTTATTTCTAGTGATTGAATGAAAATACTCCAAACTGTACAGGAAGTGAGTAGATTAACACCACGGATGTATGAACATTAGTAAGTCGGCAGGTAATTTCCCATATGTTGTTTTCTAAGATGGCAGAATTGCTCACAGGAATTTTAGCAAAGAACGCATCATGTAAACAACCTTACTCCGAGAAGAGTTTTCCATAACGACAAGGTGTTCGCCTTGATAGTTCCTTGAGAGTGTCCTTCCATAGACTTAAAACCAAAATTTCGAGTTTAACATCTCTTCTAAACTTCCAGAGTCTGTCATGGTATTATCGGAACACGGGACTCGGTAGCTTTATGAAAATTATTCATTGACTTTTACAGATAATTGTAGTATGAAAATGAAACCCAGCCATTAAGTTGACTCTAGCAGAAATGAAAAAAGATCTTTCGTTACAATTCAAACATGTGTTAAATATGAAACAAGAGGACAATTTGATGTTACACAGAGTTCTGTTCTTGTGGTACTCAAAGATTACATGAATTGTTCCTCTGACCTTATGCACACAATTGCATTCTATTTTGTTAACATGTCCACTGACCAGTGTCTCCGTGTGAACGTGGGTTTCCATTTTACAAAACAGAACATGTAAATGCTGCTACAAGCAGGAGGTCTTGTTCCTCAGTTGAGGGATAGAATGTTAATTGAATATTGTTCCAAGCAAAAGGTATTATAATCAGAAATGAGGATTGTACCAGAAGCCTGCCAGAGAAATACTATGGCACAGAACCCGTTAAGGTTCAGCTCTGTACAATTTCATTCTATGACTGTTATAATCTTTGATAGAAAATGAAAAAATTAAACGAAAAACAAGTTATCTTTTACGAGTTTGTTTTATTATCTTTTCATTTTGTGAAACAAACCCCCAGTTATTTAACAAAACCCCCCTTTGAAAAAGCTGAGGGTTATGAAAACCCCCCAATAGCTAAAAGTTGGTGGAATGCTGAATGTAGAGGGAATGCTTAGAGGATGTAGAGGGTGCTTATAGATGATGGTAGATGGGGCTTATAATGATGGGTAGAGGGTGCTTATAAGGATGGTAGAGGGGTGCTTATAAGGATGGTAGAGGGGTGCTTATAGGGATGGTAGAGGGGTGCTTATAGGGATGGTAGAGGGGTGCTTATAGGGATGGTAGAGGGGTGCTTATAAGGATGGTAGAGGGGTGCTTATAGGGATGGTAGAGGAGGGATATAGATAGGTAAGAATGCTGCTTATAAAATGAGGGTGCTTATAATGATGGTAGAGGGGTGCTTATAAGGATGGTAGGAGGGGTGCTATATAGGGATGGTAGAGGAGTGCGTGTTATAGGGATGTGTGAGGAAAGGTGCTTATAGGACATGGTAGAGGGGTGCTATAGATTAGAGATGGTAGAGGGGTGCTTATAGATGGATGCTGTATAGGGATGCTTATAGCGATGGTAGAGGGTGCTGTAATGATTAGGAGGTAGAGGGCGTGCTTATAGAGAGTCTAGAGGGTGCTTATAAGGATGGTAGAGGGGCTTATAGGGATGGTAGAGGGGTGCTTATAGGGATGGTAAAGGGGTGCTTATAGAGATGGTAGAGGGGTGCTTATAATGATGGTAGAGGGGGTGCTTATAATGATGGTAGAGGGGTGTTTATAGGGATGGTAGAGGGGTGCTTATAGGGATGGTAGAGGGGTGCTTATAGGGATGGTAGAGGGGTGCTTATAGGGATGGTTAGAGGGTGCTTATAAGGATGGTAGAGGGGTGCTTATAGGGATGGTAAAGGGTGCTTATAGGATGGATAGAGGGTGCTTATAGGATGGTAGAGGGGTGCTTATAGGGGATGGTAGAGGGGTGCTTATAGGATGGTGAGAGGGGTGCTTATAGAGATGGTTGAGGGTTGCTTATAAGAGAGATGGTATAGCGGATGCTTATAAAGATGGTAGAGGGGTGCTTTAATAGAGATGGGTAGATGGGGGCTTATAGGGATGGTAGAGGGTGCTTATAGGGATGTGTAGAGGGGTGCTTATAGGGATGGTAAAGGGGTGCTTATAGAGATGGTTGAGGGTGCTTATAGGGATGGTATAGGGCTGCTCTATAGGATGGTAGAGGGGTGCCTTATAAGATGGTTGAGATAGATGGCGTGCTAATAGGGTAGGTAAAGGGGTGCTATATAAGGATCGTAGAGGGGTGCTTATAGGGATGGTAGGAGGGGTGGCTTATAGAGATGGTAGAGGGGTGCTTAATAAGGATGTAGAGGTGTGCTTATTAGAGGATGCGTAGATGGGGGCTTATAGAGATGTATAGGGATGCTTATAGGGATGGTAGAGGGGTGCTTATAGAGATGCGTAGTATGGGGGCTTATTAGAGATGGTAGAGGGGGTGCTCCATATAGGGATTGGTAGAGGGGGGCTTATAGAAGATGGTATCAGGGATGCTTGAATAAGTATGTAGAGGGAGACCTATATAGAGATGGTAGATGGGGCGCTTATAGAGAGGTATAGTCGGTTTAGTGCTTTTGAAGGGAGGTGCCTTATAGGATGTAGAGGGGGTCTTAAATAGAGATGGTAAGGGATGCTTATAAGGATGGTCAGAGGTGCGTCCATATAGAGACTGATGGGAGTGCGTATGAGGGAAGTGCTTATAGATTTAGGTGTGCTTAATACAAAGTAGAGGTGGCATAGGATTGAGGGTGCGTATAGAGATGGAGAGGGGGGCTTATTAGATGGTAGAAGGGGTGCTTATAAGGCATGGTAGAGGGGTGCTTTATAGGATGGTTAGAGGGTGCCTTATTAGGATGGTTGAGGCGGTGCTTATAGGGATGGTAGATGGGGTTGCTTATAGGGATGTAGAAGCCATAATATCGCGATTGTGCTATAGGATGCGTAGACGGGGGTGCTTTATAGGATGGTAGGAGGGGTGCCTCTATAATGATAGTAGAGGGTGTTTGCTTATAAGGATGGTAGAGTGTGCTATAGCTAGAGGGTCTTATAGGGATGTAGGAGGGGTGCATCTATTTAGGGATGAGTTCCTAGAGGGCGTGCTTATAGAGATGTAGAGGGTAGTGCTTCTGAGGCACATATATATATATATAGGCTTACGGCGTCGTGCTAGATACGCACATATATCTATACATATAACCGCATATATCGTCAGGGCGCTGAATCGGCCTAGCGAACGTCATATCTACTCACGGGTCTGTCTTATAGAGATGTTAGAGGAGAGTACTAGGTGCTTATATAAGGATGTAGAAGGGGGTGTGACTCTTATAGGGGATGCGTAGAGGGGTGCTTACAGGGATTGTAATAGAGGTCTGAGGTGCTTATAGAGATGGTTTTTAGAGGGATACATCGTTTCCGCCGTGTCAGGCCCCCCCGCCCCCCCCTCCCCTCCCCCCGCCCATCGCCCCCCCCCCCCTCCCCCCATACACACACACCCAATAATTGAAGAGCAAGCACCCATCCCCTTCGTTTTTAGACGGTCACTGTATGCGGATTATAATGATGGATTATGAGGGATGGGACACTGCTCAACTGATATCCGTCTGTTTCCTTTTTGGCTAGATAGCTCTTATTTCTTGTCTCAAGTTTTTCAAGAGCCCTGGGCCAGTGCTCTCTTATTAAAGGTACGTATTAAATAATGATATGGGTTTAAATATTAAGAGGGTAGTTATGTCACTATGCTTTTTATAGGTGAACGTGTCATATATCTGTGGGAGATGTTAGAGGGTTGGGTGCTTATAGGGCATAGGTTCTAGAGGAGTGCTTATAGGCGATGGTAAGACGGCTCCGGTGCTTATAAGGATGGTTAAGGGGTGCTTATAGGGATGTTAAGAAAAGCGGGTGCTTATAATAGGCGAATAGATGGTTAGAGGATGCTTATAAGGCATGGTAGAGTGTGTGGTGCTTATAGGGGATGGTAGAGGGGTGCTATAGGATGTTAGAAGGGCTGCTTATAGAGTATGGTTGAAGGGAGCTGCTTATCAGGGAGTGCAGGTGGATGAGTGAGAGGTGGTTTAGGTGTAGAGCAGGGTGCTTATAGAGATGGTAGAGAACGGGTGTGCTTATAGGGCATGGTAGAGAGCGGCTGGGTTATAGAGATGCTAGAGGGTGCTTATAGCGATGGTAGAGGGGGTGCTTATAGGAGATGCGTTAGGAAGGGACGGGGTGCTTATAAGATGGTTAGAGGTCTGCTTAAGAGATGGTGAGGTGGCGGTGTTTATAGGGATGGTAGAGGGGTGCTTATAAGGAGTGCCTAAATATTGAGATTGGGGAGGGGTTCTTATGTAGGGATGGGGAGGGCACATTTAGGGATTGAGGAGGATGCTTATGAGGATAGGGAAGGTAGGAGGTTATTGGGATGAATACGGTAACTTATATTTTAAATACTTAAAATTCTGCTTGAATATAAGTCATATTTTACATAAGAAACACACTCCTTGCATTAAAAAGTGCAACACGACTTTGGAATGGTTTTTCTCTGTGTACTCTGGCTTTCCTTCACTTAGTTGTTGGACCAAAATTTGCCTCAAACATCCAAGTTTATATAACAATAAAGTGTACATACACAGGACATGGTTATACACCCTTATATATTTTATAATCTTAATCCCCAATATCATCTCATTCACCCCTTCAATTTCACAATGGACTGTTCTAGTCTTTGATTTAGAAGTGCTTAAATGTGTCTGCAGGGTTGAATGAGTAAAGCTTTGCCATTTAAATAAATAGTTTATAAATGTAACGCAATAACCTAAATTTGATACCCTTTTTTTGTCACAGTGGGCCAGCGGATAGGATTGGCAGAAAACAGGGAGATACTGTTTCCTTGAGAAAATAAAAAAAGTTTGACACTGATATCATTGATAGTTTCAAAGCCTCGTTATGTATTTGTTTTTTTTTTAATTGTAGTATACATGTATTATCAAGTTAGTTAATAACTAATGATATTTAAGCATTGAAGTCACTATTTTTTAATTTCTTAACCCGATGAAATTAAAATATAGTAACTTCAATGCTTATAATCAATTTTCCAGGCTACTTTATAAAATGAAATACGTTTACATGTACGATTCCATTGATTTTTTCCAATGGATTATTTTTTCCAAATTAATATGCAACGTCAATGTTTCTATTGTGACGTCACAATAACGTCAGGTTTCCGCGCCATTCTCAGATTTTTTTTTTTCATCGTGGAATGAAACAAATGAATAGGCCAATCAGAAAGCCAGAAACAAAGAGAAAATTAATTATTAGTTAATGAAAAATATGGATTAATGAGATTAATAATAAAGAAAGAGGGAAACCTTCTGATTTCGGGGGAATCTCTTGATTATACCCAAACCATCTTGATATACAATGATATATATTGATCACTGGACAGTTAAAGTCTATAACTAATTGTAAGTTAATGGTTTTTCTCCTGAAACTCTTGTCCTTCAATTAAACGCCAGACCCTGATGCAGACGCACAACACAAACAAAACCGTAGCAGGATTATATACAGAGTAACACAAAATTGTTTTAAACAAATGCCAAGTCCTGTACGCAGCCAAACTCAAGAGTCTAAGAGACATGTGGTATTACAGTTGTATATTGTCTGTTTTTCGAGGGTTTTCTAAATTACATAACGCTGGTCTTTCTTCCTCACGTTATGTATATTGTGTAACTTTCCGTTTGCCATCTGGTTTTTGAGAGTAACTTGATTATATGAGCTTCCGGAGTAAGATTTCTTTCTTACATGGATTTCAGTTTGAAGATAGGGTAGCTCAGCTAGCTTATGAAATAAGTTCACCAAAAGCTTGTCTTGATCAGACGTGATTTCTTCAGCTATTTATCGGACACAAGCTATTTTCATAGTAAGATGTAAAGGACATGAATTGCCACATATAATATATTATTCAAAATTTGTTAATATTTGGAAAATTTAGCCATTTTCTTCAAAAGTTGATCCACATGTTTTAAGGTCAATCGAAATTCAAGATGGCAGTCATGACACCATGTTTAATAAATTTCCTATTTGACTGTTGCCAAGGTTCTCAGATGACCGTTATGGCCCTAGGGCCTCTTGTTCTTAATGGAATATTAAGCATGTTCATATACCTTATAATGAAATTGGGGGGGAGGGGCACATTGTGTTACCAATATTCATTCCTGACTTTGCAGCCTTCCAAACTCAGTGATCCAGGTAATACGTCAAATCCAGCTAGGATCCTGCCAAAATTTGTAATTGAGTTGAGATCCTGATCAAATCTTCTCTTGGGTAGGTCTACCAGAAAATGAGAAGTATGTACTCAAACCTAATGGTCATGTATATGTAAATATTCATTATTGAGAAAAGAAAATATGTCAAAGATGTTATGGTTAGACACATTTTGCTTGTTGTGTGATGTTAAGAGTAAACAAACAAAAATCAATTTCTGCTTACCATAAACAACCAGTCAAGGCTGAAATTGCTGCAAATTGTTGTATTTGTGCTTGGTCCTAATTGTACACACAAAGTCCTACCAACACTTCACAAGATCATGCATTCATGATCACTTCATGCACATTATACGCTTTCGTAACTTCAGTATGAAGAGCTTCACTGAGTGAGACCAATGTTTCCATGGCAACCTTTTGGTTTTTATGGGACTGCCATTTGGTCATTCAGAGAAGAAACCTCAAATCTTAAATTGACTAATACTTTGTAATAATTATCTGATTAGGTGAATATCAAACTTATTTTGATTTGATAATAATTACTCTTTGAGTATTTAAGAGTTATCTGCCCTTGCGGATAGTATTCATTGATTCAATCACATATGCAAAGACAGAATATCTTTATTTGGATCTCATTTAGCATTATTATCAATTATATGTTGCAATATCATGATCAGTCATGCATAAATTAGGGATATCGAAGTCAAATGAATGACCTTGACCTTAATTTAAGGTGACTAACATTAAAAAAGGCTAAAATAACAATTATATAAATATTCAATTTTCAATGTTATGCAAGTCAAAAAAGCTTAACTCTTACAATGAATTTGGTACAAAACCTGGGAATGGCACTGGGTCCTTGTTTACATACTGTTTCAAAATTATGTAACCTGCCTTCTTAGTAAATATTTAGAAGTTTCTTCACTGATTACAGTCTATTAGACTCCAATCTCCCGTGTAGATCTAGAACTGGGGGTGGGGGTGGGGGTAAAGGGGGTGGGGGCATTAGGTCCTCATTTACATAAATTTTTTAAAGGTACTCCTGTTGATTTGGAGGGTTCACCTGACACCCTGGTTATGGCCTATTAGACCCCTATCTCCACTGTGTAGATCTAGTTTCTACTGATGATTGGCAGGTAATTGTCCATCACTAGAACCAATAACTATCCCAGAGATAGGGCAGGATTGGGATGCTTGACCCTTAACCTCTACAGAGCTGTTAGCAGACTGAGAGGGAGGGGGAGGCTGGGGCCCCATGTGATTAATGAGAAGATCATGTGGAGATCAACTGGATCCTATGACAAGGGGATGGATGGGGGTGGAGGGGAGGGGGGAGGGAGTTAGGGGGTAGTAATTGCCTGTTGTTAATTACCCATGTATCTTAAACAGGTTCTGTGTACTAATAAGAATCTATATATATAAACATAGGTGACTACATTGTGAATAATTAGTAAATATTGACTTTAAATAAAATCTTGCTTCTTTTCAGTTCCCAGGATTCAACCTTCACACTTTTAGGCTGGTTTTACTGATTGATAAGATTAAGATTATAGGTAGACTGGCCACCAGACCCTAAGTTGCTGATAAGACTTTCTCAGTAGAGTTCTTTACTAGATTATCTCCCCTTAGTTTAAAACTTAGAATCAGGCACGAAGTAGAGACAAATATAATCAAGCCAAATTTTAGTGATTTTTTGAATATTTTAGAGACTGGTGGCCAGTCTAGATTATAGGATGTCCAGCTGATTTTATCGGGTTGTTCTTTCACTAGTTTCTTCTAATCAAAGATGGTTCATGAGCTGATCATGGTTGTTGGCCAATGGAAGGCATGAGCCACTTGCTTGCCAATGGAGGGCATGAGCAACTTGCTGGCCAATGGAAGGCATGAGCAACTTGTATTTGCTGGCCAATGGAAGGCATGAGCAACTTGCGTTTGCTGGCCAATGGAAGGCATGAGCAACTTGCTGGCCAATAGAAGGCATGAGCAACTTGCTGGCCAATGGAGGGCATGAGCAACTTGCTGGTCAATGGAAGGCATGAACAACTTGCATTAGCTGGCCAATGGAAGGCATGAGCAACAGGGCATGAGCAACGTTATTGGGGTCTAAATCATAACCAGATATTTAAATATTTGTATTACAGATATAAATTAAAACTTCTACATGACAGTCAGTGATTCAGGCCATCAGTGGTTAAGATGTCCCGACTTACTACCAAAAGCCCTCCACCTCTGGTAACTTTATATAACGTTTATATAGCTAAATTAATTCTATTGAAATTAAATCAGTACCGCATCTAATCTTCTTGAAGTGTAACTGAAAAGAGGAAGTAACTTGGTAAAAGCAATGATTTCAGAATTAATTTTATTTTGGTATATTGGTATATGTAAAATTGATACATTTAAATCTTGTACTTGTATACATTGTAAGCAGCAAAATAAATGTGAAGTCGGTCCTGACTAACAAGATTTTCTTATAAGATCAATATTTTTGGGAAAATAATTTTAACATGATACAAAATACATTGTGGCTATATCTTGATTGTGCTATACTGAAATACTGCAAGAATGTTTACAGCTGTTGGATTAGATAGATCATGTGGGTGATCGGGTGGTGTAGTGGTTAAGCCGCTCGGCTTTTACCTGGACATGAAAGGTCAGGGGTCACGTGGGTTTTCTCCGAGCACTTCGGTTTCCTCCCACACTAAGACCCCTCGCACGTTTACATCCAGGCCATTGAAAGTGATTTATATAAGTTGTATGACTTGTTTCTCAATCGATGTAAAATAAATAAAGTTTATATAGATAGATCATAATATTATAAGCTTGACCACTGTCTAAGGCCTTGAGGTGGAGGGCTTTAAGTGGCATAATGCTGGATATCTTGAACACTGTGGCCTAGAGGTGGACGGCTAGTGGTAGAATATGTTGAATGTATTACTACCATTCACCGATTTTCAGAAATATTTGGATTTCATGAAAATATTAATACCACAGAGCCACTGAATCAGGGTTGTCGACCACAAAGCTGGTTTGATCTACACTAAGAGCTGTCTGCAGATTCCATAGTCTGGGATCGGAAATTGCACTGAGTAACTTTGTGGCAAGACTGCTATTATCTGGAATTCAGTTAATCCTGAACAGATATATTTTTACCGATTTTCCATGTTCAGCTTTGAATAGTTAGCATGCATGTCTGTAAAAATTAATAAACTCTCCATGGCGCACAGATTTAAAAATCTACAATTTTTTTATCAAGAAATCACATTTACGTAACTTCATGTGGTGAATTAACAATACTAAAAGCAAAAGGTATTGATTTATGGCAAGTTATGCACGAACAAACACAATTAAACCATTAAACAAAAACTGAATTCAATATCAGCATTACTAAATGTTCTGGTTTCTGACATTGATGTTTCAAGATAATGCTGTTTGCATGTTCACGATGCATTTATAAAGTTGGTAAATTGGTTTTTACTTTCCCGCTGTAAATTTACTATGATATTTTTAAAACACATCATCAGAGGAATATTTAAAAAATTTGTGCCAGTGTCATATCAAATTTGCACCCCATCAAAAAGTATCCTGATACTTTTTTAATGGGGATACAAATTTGATATGATAATAGTCTCAATATTTTTATACTTTTAACAATAATTGGTGTTTAATCGTATTTATATATATGGCTAATTAACATAAATAATAATTTAAAATAATTTATTTTGCTTTCGGTGCATATGCATTCGGTACTGCATTCCATATAGAATATAGTGCCACAGAATTTTTTCGGGATGCAATTAATTATTTGTAATATTTTTATATTGAAGTAAAATTGGAAACTCAAACTTTTCAATGGTGGTAATGGTGTAAAAAAAGTAACTTTTGAAATTGAAGAAAAATACTAAATCGTCTTTCCTGTTTTTGATAGAGAAGAAATACCATTTGTCAGTGGTGGAGCATCTTTAACAAACAATAAGAAAGATAAGAAAGCTTAAAACATGTATATAATTATAGAATATGTAAGAAAAAATATACATATTTTTATTTTATTTCATGTTAATTTCGACATAAATCTAATTTTCTTTTACTCAACAAGAAAAAATTTCTGTTATTTTGCGTTTTAAAAGCTTTTAACATTAAACCAATCCTATTAAGCTATCCTAGACTTGCAAAGTTCTTTAAACAGTTTTTTTTTTTTTTTTTTTGGGAAAAATTAATTTTTTTTTTGAATACTTGAGAACCTGGTGGCCAGTCTAGATTTATAGGGATGTCCAGCTGATTTTATCGGGTTGTTCTTTCACTAGTTTCTTCTAATCAAAGATGGTTCATGAGCTGATCATGGTTGTTGGCCAATGGAAGGCATTGAGCCACTTGCTTGCCAATGGAGGGCATGAAGCAACTTGCTGGCCAATGAAGGCATGAGCAACTTGTATTTGCTGGCCAATGAAGGCAATGAGCAACTTGCGTTTGCTGGCAATGGAAGGATGAGCAACTTGCTGGCCATAGAAAGGCAATGAGCAACTTGCTGGCCAAATGGAGGGGCATGAGCAACTTGCTGGTCAATGGAAGGCATGAACAACTTGCATTAGCTGGCCAATGGAAGGCATGAGCAAAGGGCATGAGCAACGTTATTGGGGTCTAAATCATAACCAGTATTTTAAATATTTGTATTAACAGATATAAATTAAAACTCCTACATGACAGTCAGTGATTCAGGCCATCAGTGGTTAAGGTATCACGACTTACTACCGAAAGTCCTCCTTCTCTGGTAACTTTATGTAACGTTTATATAGCTAAATTAATTCTATTGAAATTAAATCAGTACCGCATCTAATCTTCTTGAAGTGTAACTGAAAAGAGGAAGTAACTTGGTAAAAGCAATGATTTCAGAATTAATTTTATTTTGGTATATTTGGTATATGTAAAATTGATACATTTAAAATCTTGTACTTGTAATACATTGTAAGCAGCAAAATAAATGTGAAGTCGGTCCTGACTAACAAGATTTTCTTATAAAGATCAATATTTTGGGAAAATAATTTTAACATGATACAAAATACATTGTGGCTATATCTTGATTGTGCTATACTGAAATACTGCAAAGATGTTTACAGCTGTTTGGATTAGATAGATCATGTTGGGTGATCGGGTGGTGTAGTGGTTAAGCCGCTCGCCTTTCACCTGGACGTGAAAGGTCAGGGGTCACCTGCCCGATCACGTGAGTTTTCTCCGAGCACTTCGGTTTCCTCCCACACTAAGACCCCTCGCACGTTTACATCCAGGCCATTGAAAGTGATTTATATAAGTTGTATGACTTGTTTCTCAATCGATGTAAAATAAATAAAGTTTATATAGATAGATCATAATATTATAAGCTTGACCACTGTCTAAGGCCTTGAGTGGAGGGCTTTAAGTGGCATAATGCTGGATATCTTGAACCACTGTGGCCTAGAGGTGGACGGCTAGTGGTAGAATATGTTGAATGTATTACTAACCATTCACCGATTTTCAGAAATATTTGGATTTCATGAAAATATTAATACCACAGAGCCACTGAATCAGGGTTGTCGACCACAAAGCTGGTTTGATCTACACTAAGAGCTGTCTGCAGATTCCATAGTCTGGGATCGGAAATTGCACTGAGTAACTTTGTGGCAAGACTGCTATTATCTGGAATTCAGTTAATCCTGAACAGATATTTTTTACCGATTTTCCATGTTCAGCTTTGAATAGTTAGCATGCATGTCTGTAACAATTAATAAACTCTCCATGGCGCACAGATTTAAAAAGTCTACAATTTTTTTATCAAGAAATCACATTTACGTAACTTCATGTGGTGAATATAACAATACTAAAAGCAAAAGATATTGATTTATGGCAAATTATGCACAAACAAACACAATTAAACCATTAAACAAAAACTGAATTCAATATCAGCATTACTAAATGTTCTGGTTTCTGACATTGATGTTTCAAGATAATGCCATTTGCATGTTCACGATGCATTTATAAAGTTGGTAAATTGGTTTCTACTTTCCCGCTGTAAATTTACTATGATATTTTTAAAACACATCATCAGAGGAATATTTAAAAAAATCTGTTTCAGCAGCTGCTGATTGTGTGCCAGTGTCATATCAAATTTGCACCCCATTAAAAAGTATCCTGATACTTTTTTAACGGGGATACAAATTTGATATGGCACCCGGGCCATTTTATGCTAGTAGCATTTAGACAGGAAATTCTATGAAAATATTAGTTCTATTCAATTATCGTACTACAATAATTATCACCAAATTGTCTGTTTGTTTAACACATTCAACCCTGAAAATTCTTAATGAACTGTTCTACCCTTTGAATCAGGAGAGATCAATGTAACTTCAGGGGTGAATGCGTTACATGTTTATTTATTTTAGAATTACGTGTATAATTGAAACTATTGTTTGATTGAATCAGTTGAAATTTTATTTAAAGATGCTCCACCGCCGATAAGGCATAAATGATACCCATCATTTTAATAATAATTGGTGTTTAAAGAGACAATTCGATCTAAGAGTACATTAAAACTTGCACATATTCCGGATACAAACCAGTTCTAATGCAAATTGGATTAGTTGGTTTAACTGTGATTTGTCAGAAAAGCCCACTGTAGTCAACAATCGCCATTACACATAGCCTTGTATGCTGAACCCTGACCCTTGCCTGTGTTGTAAAAGAATTTTTTTGTCTAGAACTTCTCAAAAAGCTCCTTCAGTTGTGTTAACATTATTAAATGCATATTCTGGTCTAAAACTAATTTCATCAACTCCTCAGTGGTTATGTATTGCTTTTATTTAACGTGCATGACTTTGACTCAGGCAAGGGTACAACGTCATGTTGTACCTGCTTAATCGTGTTGATCAACGATTTGGAATTTCAATGATATTAATTAAAATATTTTACAATGTTGTGGAATTTGTCACTATTTCTTGTCAAATGTTTCATAAGGATTGTAGAACAATACATTTATGTCATATTTTGCTTCGTGGTTATGTAACGAATTAGCCTCACTGAATTGTCCCTTTAATTGTATATATATATGACTAATTAACATGAAAAATAATTTAAAATAATTTATATTGCTTTCGGTGCATGCGCAATCAGTACTGCATTCCATATAGGATATAGTGCCACCGAATTTTTTCGGGATGCAATTAATTATTTGTAATATTTTTATATTGAAGTAAAATTGAAAGCTCAAACTTTTCAATGGAAGTAATGGTGTAAAGTAAGTAACTTTTGTAACTGAAGAAAAATACTAAATCGTCTGCTCCTGTTTTTGATAGTGAAAAAATATTATTTGTCAGTGGTGGAGCATCTTTAACAAATAATAAGAAAGTTAAGAAAGCTTAAAAGATGAATATTACTATAGAATATGTAAGAAAAAATATACATATTTTCATTTTATTTCATGTTAATTTCGACCAAAATCTAATTTTCTTTTACTCAACAAGAAAAAATTTCTGTTATTTTGCGTTTTAAAAGCTTTTAACATTAAACCAATCCTATTAAGCTATCCTAGACTTGCAAAGTTCTTTAAACAGCTCAGGAATAGCTACAGAATTAAATTTTTGTCCTGATAGGCCTCCAACATAAGCTGTCAAAATATTTATTTCATGGTTTAAACTATCCTTTGGCAGAGAACATTTATTTCACCTTAACGTAATTTTCAGTGACTCATAATGAAATTCAGCTGTAGTGCTATGATAGCATCGGTTCTATAAATGTTTCATCTTCTCTGAAATTCCTAACATGTACTGAAATTAGATTTAATTAAAAATTGACATGAAAATAAATTCTTTGATGAAGTGGAAGAGTAATAAACACTGATGTTAAATATTAAATTCTGGTAGTTTTTACTTTGGTAAGATAAATTTGTAGATCTAGAAATAGAGTTCTAAGTTTCTATCCCAGTTTAAGTTTATTTTAATTTAACTGACACACGTTGTGAATTATTAAACACTATATATCTACAAGTTTTTCAGCATGATTACGGTAATATATGATTTACACCATCATTAGAGAGACCTGGTACAATTTTATATAAGAAATGGTCATTCTAGAACTATGCATAAAAGGTTTTGGTAATGAAGGAGAGCTGACCTTAATTTCTCAAAACTAATTTACTGTATTGGACCCAATAAACAGCCCCTTCCCTATAAACACCCCTCCCTGGAGTGCTCATTTTCACAAACCTCAGATTAAATGCAGACTGAAAGTATGAAAACCATTGGTTTCTTTAAAGATGCTCCACCGCTGACAAACGGAATTTTTTCTCTATCAAAAACAGGAGCAGAAGATTTAGTATTTTTCTTCAGTTACAAAAGTTACTCACTTTACACCATTACCACCATTGAAAAGTTTGAGCTTCTAATTTAATTTCAAGATAAAAATATCAAAAATAATTAATTGCATCCTGAAAAAATTTCGTGGCACTTTGTCCTATATGGAATGCAGTACTGATTGCACATGCTGTGAAAGACAAATTAATTATTTTGATTAATTAGACATATATATACATGATTAAACACCTATTATTGCTCAAATGATGGGTATCATTTTTGCACTGTCAGCAATGAAGCATCTTTAATTGATAATTTTGTAAATTTATGCATGGTTTGCTTTGTACAATGATTTTATGAAAGGCTAATCCAACTTTGGTCCTATAACCTCTGAAGCACCCCTTCATTTTGTCAAATTCTAAAGCTCCCTTGGCGCTTATTAGGTCGAATACGGTAAATCAAAAACCTGATGAACTAGCAACTCTACTTGTAGGACATCTTCTCTCTGTCTATAAAGAGTAAGTACATTTTATGTATCTGTAAATAATTTGGAGTTTACTAATAAATGTAAAAATTCTTTGATTTTAGATTGCTAATTAGCTAAAAACAAACTTTATTTCACGAATTTTGCAAGTAAATTGAATTTTCAAAAGTTTTATCTCCAAATAAAAGCATCGTTTTCACTTAAGTATTGAAATATTTTTTCAATTAAATTTTTGTTTTTCAAAAGATGATCTCTAGAAAAATCATGAAATATCAGCCGAAAAAAAAAATTGATTTACCGCTTAGCATTCAAATATTTAGATATTGACTAATTCAATTGCCAATCCGAAATTCATGTTTAAAGTCGAAATTATATTTCAAACATGTAGACAACTTGTGCAATCAATTGTCCTCACATTTTATCACGTTTGAAAAGCTTTTTGAATTATCAAGGTCGTTTTAAAGAAAATTTTCCACAGATAAAATTTTACAAGACCTCAGCTCTTAAATACCATCTTTATGTTGGTTTCTTTTAATGTCTAGTAAAACCCTAGCACGCTGAGTTCAAGTGGCTATATAAAACGCAGAACTCAATGAACAGCTATTGAAATGATATTCATTTTACGCCCAGATCTTTCTACTTCAATGTATATGACGCAGTTACCAAAGCTAAGTATTGATACAATTGATGCAATAATGTTCAGTAAGCTTCCGGTCTTGTGCATGAAGCAAACATTGTCACATTAAGAGGCTTTACGACCCATTCATAAATATAAAACTCAGAAATATCAAACAAATGCCTTGAAACTGTAATTCAAAAGCAAATTTTTATCACCCTTTGTGATACAAAATTTTATATCCTTTTGTTGTTTTTAAAGCTTAAATATTTACAAACACTTTTAATCCAGTTTTATATTTTATGTTTAGATAGTAACACAAAGACCATTTTACATACGAATATGTTTATCCTTTGTCCTGCAGCAACTTCCTTCTATACTTTCATTAACTCATTACCCCTGAAGACATGTTTGAACTATTCTGATTATAAGGCTGGATCAGTTCATTATGGATTTTCAGGGGTGAACTAGTTAAACCTGGAACTTGAATCTGAGTAATGGACTAGTCTGCTTTTCCAAGATCTGCATGAATAACGAACCTGTCTGTTCTTTGAGCAATAGACTACAGGTCTGCTCTTTTGATATCTGAGCAATGGACCAGTCTGCTTTTTTGAGATCTGAGCAATGGTCTGGTCTGCTCTTTTGAGATCTGAGCAATGGACTGGTCTGCTCTTCCAACATCTTAGGAATGAACCGGTCTGCTCTTTTGAGATATGAGCAATGGACCAGTCTACTCTTTTGATATCTTAGCAATGGACCAGTCTGCTCTTTTGATATCAGAGCAATGGACCAATCTGCTCCTTTAAAATCTGAGCAAATTGGACGGCACTTTTGCATTCTGAGATCTGAGAAATGGACCAGTCTGCTCTACTGTGATAAGTATTGCTGTGTCCTGATGTGAAAAATTGTACCGAAATGGACTAAGTCAATTAAGTACTACTTGCAAGAAGACAGTACTTTAAAAAGATTTGTTTTAAAAAAGTTCAAATGAAGAAGAAATTAATTATATAACTTTTTTTCTTTTAATTTCAAATCCGAAGTTTGTATCATAATTTGGAAACAAGAAAATCACATATTAATATCAATAACTCTATGACCCCTGAAGGCACATTTGAACTCTTCTAAAACTATAACTGGAACAGTTCATTATGGAATTTCAGGGGTGTATATGATTTAGTTGTAGCATTACCAGATGGTCCATTACACTCTGAACATAGTCTCAATATTTTTATACTTTTAACAAGCATATCAGTTTTAATCTATCGTTTTAAAGCTATATTTAAATGTTGACTCAATATTTTAAATTTTTAGCAAGTATATGATTTTTAATCTTATCATTTTAAAGAATGTATTTCTGGAAGCTTAACCAAGATCTATAATAGGATTTGTAGATATCCTGTTAAAAGACATTAACGTTGTTGATTGATAAAACTCGCTCACTTCATCACTTACACCAAGTGAATGCAAACTGATGACCAGCCATCGCAGAAATCTCTCATCAAGTCTGCCAACTTGCAAAATGTTAACTTTGTCAGCAAGTCTTAAAATGAACAGTGCTGATATTTTTTTTCCTGTTATAAATGTAAGTGATCTTTGTTTATAAGCACAGAAAACAGCTGTCTACGACGTTAACACATGGACCCAAATCCTGACAGACGTTTGGCAAGTTTTACAGAGCCGCGAATTATGATGTTCAAGTACTAATGTGAAAGGAAAACATCAAGAATTAAAAGTTCTCGTAACCCATAACTGCTCAGAGTTCTAAGTTGCCTTGCCTTGCCATGTGTTAAGATGTGTCTGTTGTGATCCAGATAAACTTAGGTCTATAAACAATTGGTTCATCCACAAGGACGCTTTCTCCTCCAATAAGTCAATGCCACATTCCTAAATGAAAGACAGTGTAACTTGTCAAAAATTGATGCCATCAGATCACAAAAATTGCCAGAATAGACAGGTTTCCGGATTTAATACATGTTTTAATTATTTTAAATCTAAGAAGGAAAATACTATACAATTTCCCTGGAATAAAACTTTTTACGAGTCTGGATTATACAAGGGATTGTTATGACAGGTGGGACTGAAAATTTGTATGAATGTAAAGGAAGGACTGTTATTTTTATACACCAAAAACAGATTGCCCTCTTTGTCCAAAATCCTAGATGGATGCCAAATTCAGTATCTTGAAAAACATATTCGTTCTTTTCCTATTCAACTGATGCCAAGGTTGTCCGATGATTATTAAGGCCCATAATTGGTCCTTTTCACTATATATACAGATAGATTGAGAAAGAAATTTTAGGGCACTATTTTTAGGTCATCTGACAAAGTGCTGTTATTTTTCGGGTCGATCCAAAATCTAAGATGGCCGCCACAGCCGCCACCTTTAAAACACATTTGAACTTCTTCTTAAGTTCTACCGTTGCGATTTGGTTGAAACTTGCATGAAATGATCGTGACATGGTCCTGACAGAGTGTTTTTATTTTACGGGTCAATCTGAAATCCAAGATGGCCGTCATCTTGAAAACACATTTTGAACTTCTTCTCAAGTTCTACCAGTGCGATTTGGCTGAAACTTGCATGAAATGATCCTGACATGAACCCGACATTGTGTTGTTATTTTTTGGGTTGATCCAAAATCCAAGATGTCCACTGCAGCCTCCATCGTGAAAACACATTTTGAACTTCTTCTCAAGTTCTACCAGTGCGATTTGGCTGAAACTTGCATAAAATGATCCTGACATGGTCCCGACATTGTGTTGTTATTTTTTGGGTTGATCCGAAATCCAAGATGGCCACTGCAGCCTCCATCGTGAAAACACATTTTGAACTTCTCAAGTTCTACCGGTGTGATTTGGCTGAAACTTGCATGAAATGATCCTGACATGGTCCCGATAAAGTGTTGTTATTTTTTGGGTCGATCCAAAATCCAAGATGGCTGCCACAGCAGCCATCTTGAAAACACATTTTGAACTTCTTTTCAAGTTCTACCGGTGGGATATATTTGGCTGAAACTTGCATGAAATGATCCTGACATGATCCCGACAAAGTGTTGTTACATCTCTGGTTGATCCCAAATCGAAGATGGCTACCATGACACTATATCTAATTAATTTCCTATATGATTATTGCAAAGGTAGTCAGATGACCGTTAAGGCCCTGGGCCTCTTGTTAACATATTGATTAAATAAGATTCTCAGAAGTCCAAAATGTATAGGCCATTAACTAAATTCACAGAATCTGAATTACGTAATAAAAATATAATACTATTATATTACTTTATTGATGTTTTCAATATTGTCTGTATAATTATTATGCAAACATTAATTATCTTTTAGATCGTTAATCCCAAATTATTACTACGGGCTTTGCATTGTGCTTAATACACTTCAATGCATCATGCGACGAATCAAAATAAAAGCTTATTGAGTAACACAAAAGACATTTGATGGCCAATCCTTTTAACTCTTTCACCCCTATATAACTTTAGTAGACTCTACCATCCATTGATCTGGATGGGTCCATTATGGCCTACAGTGGTGAAAGCTAGGGTTAATAGTCTGTCTCCCAACAGCCATACCTGATCATATTCCAGAAAATATTAATAATGCATCAATTTATGGTAATGATTTCTTCTGGTTGACTTACAAGGACACAAATGTACATGCTGCGTGATATGTGTGATGTAGTCGATTTATTGAAATATTAACGGAGCAACAACTTTGAACATGTTATTATGGCACAACTGGCAAAAATTAATGTTTGCAATTTTTCTGTTGAATAATTAAATATAAATGTAACATAAAAATATTATCTAGCTTCTCTGAAACTCTATACCGTATTCGACCCAATAAGTTCCCAAATCCTTATAAGCGCCTTGTCCCCCTTTTGAGGTCTGAATTTCACTTATAATTACCTCAAATATTAAATACAGATCGAAAATAGGAAAACTGTGTACGCGTCTTTATTGGTAAATTTTGCTAAACTGATTTATGGCTTAATTACCTTGTGCAATAATGTTCTCAAAGGCTAAATCCAAATTTGGTTCTATAAAGCATCAGACTTGTTATTTGTTAGCTCACCTGGTCCGAAGGAAAAAGATGAGCTTATGCCATACCGTGGCGTACGGCGTCCGTCGTCCGTCGTCCGTCGTCCGGCGTACGTCAACAATCGACGTCTTCTCCATAATCGCTGGTCGGAAGTCAACAAAATTTGACTGGTTGCATCCTTATGGGTTACTGACTGAAAATTGTACAAATGATGGGGCTGACCCCCCAGGGGCTTGAGGGTTTGGGCCAAAAGGGATCAATTTGGCTTTTTCCATATAAACGACTTCTTCTCTGAAACTAAGCATGGGATAGCACCCATAATGCTATGGTAGCATCCTTATAGGGTGGGGATTCAAAATTGTACAAATGATGGGGCTGACCCCCTGGGGCTTGAGGGGCAGGATCAAAAGGGGTCAATTTGGCTATTTTCATATAAATGATTTCTTCTCTGAAAGTAAGCATGGGATAGCACTCATATTGCAGTGGTAGTATGTACATATATATCCTTATAGGGTTGGGATTCAAAATTGTTAAAATGATAGGGCTGACCCCCCGGGGCCTGAGGGGGCGGGTCAAAAGGGGTCAATTTGGCAATTTCCATATAAAGACCTTCTCAGAAACTAAGCATGGGATAGCACTCATAATGCAATGGTAGTATCCTTAGACGGTGGGGATTTAAAATTGTACAAATGATGGGGCAGACCTCCCAGGGGCCTAAGGGATGGGGTCATAAGGAGTCAATTTGGCTATTTCTATATAAATGACTTTTTCACTGGAACGAAGCATGGCATAGCACTCATAATGCAATGGTAGCATCCTTACAGTGCGGGGATTTAAAATTGTACAAATGATGGGGCAGACCCCCCAGGGGCCTAAGGGATGGGGTCATAAGGAGTCAATTTGGCTATTTCTATATAAATGACTTTTTCTCTGGAACGAAGCATGGCATAGCACTCATAATGCAATGGTAGTATTCTTATAGGATGGGGATTCAAAATTGTACAAATGATGGGGCAGACCCCCCAGGATAATGCAATGGTAGTATCCTTAGAGGATGGGGATTCAAAATTGTACAAATGATGGGGCAGACCCCTATGTTAACCAACATATTTTCACGGTGACTAAAGATGATGTTTTCAAACCTAACAACTAATTTGAGGTGATTCAATTTTGTAATTTAGACTTTAATTATTCTACTGTATCCTTGAAACAATTGTGCAGCGGTAAATTTTAATTCACAAAGTACCTGAAATATAGTCTCGCACAAAAGTAAGTAGGTTCACAGTACTATGTACTACCATATTCGACCTAATAAAGTGCCAATGGTGCTTAAAAATTGGAAAAAAATAAGGGGGTGCTGAATAGAATTTGGATTAGCCTGTCATAAAATTATTGCACAAAAAATTTAGCCACAAACCAATTTGCAAAAGAAATAAAATTTTCAGTCTGCATTTAATTGGAGGTCCATGAAAATGAAGCAGGGTCCTTATAGGGATGTGGATGTTTATTGGGTCAGATACGGTATTTAAATGCAGGTTTACAGAGTGCAGCATACAATTATCAAGAGCAATGCTACAGCACTTACATTTGGTATACAGAACAAAGACATGTTATCTACATCAATATACAATGTGGTATGATATTCCAATAGAACAGAGATCTGCACATAGACTCTGATGCATTAGTATTATCAATTATTCATGATTTCTCCTCATAGAAGATTTACTGTCCTCTACAATACAATATATGAGATTATCTGAACGTTCTATTGTTTTAAAACATCTTTGATCACCTTTGATTTTTGTTTTATCTATATTGATTGAACTTGATTCTAAATATTTAAACATATGTAACTTCACTTTCGTTTGAACTAAAATTTTGCTTCACACATCTGACCTTCGAATAATATTTTTCCATATAATGTTAATGAAATGTCAACAAAGTTTATGCTGGAAGATGGTCATGACTTTGATTCAGCAAAATGTTTTGAACCTATGAATGATTTCTATATTATAATCTAAAACTCAGGACAGGTGTCATATGAAATTTTCATTCCCATGAAATATTCACCCGGGTGAATATTTTATGAGGTCAAAATTGTATATGACACCCAGGCATCCTAAGACACATATTGTAAAAATATTAGCACATGAATACATGCAGTATCAAAACCTTTATATTTCTATCACAACTCCAATGCAGCATAGATTTTTTCGGTTCATGGAACTTTTTTTTCTGTTCACAGAGTAAGTTGGCAAAGAAATTCCGAGTGCAGGGAATTCCAAAACTTGTGCTTCTTGACGGAGAAACAGGCAAAAAAATTACCACTGATGGATATATGCGGCTAACAGAAGATCCTGAAGGCCGCGAGTTTCCTTGGCGGAAGAAGAAATTCACGGAAGTTATCAGTGGAAAATTAATAAACAATCGTAAAGAAGAATGTGATGCCCTAGAACAGCTCAAAGGAAAATTTGTGGGGATTTACTTCTCAGCTCACTGGGTGAGTTTCAGCTTATTTAGGAGTGTCCTTAAAGTTCATTTTAGTGAGCTATAAATGTAAAGTCTTGTTTTAAGCTCACCAAGTTATACCTGTTTGATAATTAGCTAGCAATATGGAGATTCATGTTTTCAGCTGGCAGTTTAAATATGATAAACTGTCTATTAAAGACACCTGTGTAAAAGGTCATTTGTCTTTAATGTACCCTTGTCTATACAGGACAGCTGTTTATAAAGGACACTTGTCTTTAAAGGACACTTTTCTATAAAGGACACCTATCTATGAAGGACACCTGTCTATACAGGACACCTGTCCATAAGGGACATTTGTCTATAAAGGACATCTGTATATAAGGAACACCTATGTCTATAAATGACACACCTGTCTATAAAGGACATCTGTCTATAAGGACACTTGTCTATAAGAGGCACATGTCTATAAAGGACACCTGTCTACAAGGAACACTGATGTTTATAAATGACACCTGTCTATAAATGACACTTGATAATAAAGAACACTTGTCTATGAAGGACACCTGTCTATACATGACACCTGTCTATACATGACACCTGTCTATAAAGGACACCTGTCTATACATGACACCTGTCTATAAAGGACACCTGTCTATAAATGACACTTTATAATAAGGGACACCTATGTCTATAAATGACATCTGTCGATATATGACACCTGTCTATAAAGGACACCTGTCTATAAGGGACACATGTCTATAAAGAGAGACCTGTATATAAAGAGGGACACTGTCTGTGATGGAACCTGTCTATTAAGAACATCTGTCTATAAAGGATATCTGTCTCTAAAGGATAGCTATCTATTGAAGACACCTGTCTATTAAGAACATCTGTCTTTAAAGGATACCTGTCTATAAAGGATACCTGTCTATAAAGGACGCCTGACTATAAGGACAACTGTCTTGCTTTTTACATTAGTACAGTTTTGTATATAGACCGACTTAAATAAACACTACCATTTCTTAGAGAGCTTTCATAACAAAAAACAGCTTTCTGAAAGTTTTTTTTTAGCTTTCTAAAACTTTATTTCTATTCCAACTGACATGTGAACAGAAATATATATTTGTTAGTCTCCAGACCTCCCTCACTGTCAGCCTGCCGCTGTCGTAAAGACTTTTATATATATATCATCGGCATAGACTGACAGAATGTGACGTGGGGAGTGAGTGTTACCGCCCTGGTAATGTGTGATTTGTAACTCTTACCCTACACTGCAGTATCAAGATAATTGTGGAATCTTTTCTTTCTCCATCCTCCTCAACGAATCTGGGTTATATATCATACCAATCAAGAATCATGGCATTTAGTACTTACATGAATTTAGTGTTTGGGGGAAATCTTTATTTACTATTCAAAATATTATAGCCATCATTAATTTTGACATACAATCAAACCACTTCTTTACGTAGACCACTTTTTGGTGTTCTAATACACAGGCAATATTTTTTCTCATGAATTTCACATGATTTTTTTCACATGAAATGAAATTCACATGAAGAAATATTGCCTGTGTATCACATGTGCAGTCTTCCATCTCTGGCAAGTATATGTGGAGCAGTTCCCTGAGGTACTGACTGCTGGGGTTAAGATTTTCTCTGGGTACTCTGGCTTTCCTCCACCAATAAATCTGGCACATCCTTAAATGACCCTGACTGTTATAGTAGGACGTTAAGCAAGTCAACTCACCCTGTCCACAAAATATAGGTATAGGTTAAACGATAGTGTACAGATGTATGTGTGATGTTTATTACAACTGGCAGGGACAGATGTACTTGTGATGAAGATCTCGACAATAAGCGGCGGAGGAATGTGATATATGTATAGTGCATGCCTGCTCTCACATGCTGCATCTCGCTGCAAATCTTTCAGGGTCTTACATGTAATCTCATACCAAAGGATCAGGAGGGGATCAGAGAGGAAAACAGGTCTGCTTTGATTAAAGTGTTAAATTGTGATTTTTGAGTCATTTTGTTTGGTAAATAAAACATTTAAGTTACATTTTCTCCAATTACGTGCATTACTGTTCTAAAACATGACCTATAAGAATTTGTAGAGTCATATATGCATTTACACATGATAAGCACAATTCAGATGTCAATATTGAATGTGTATTCATTCATTCATTAAAGTAGAATTGTGATTGTATCATAATGACTTGAATGCTCTCTTTATATGAAATTGGAATGGGAGGAGATGGGACAGAATTTGATTGGAGAAATATATGCTAATCACACCCCTTCCCCTGTCCCACTTCTTGGCAGGGTCATATGATTATTAAAACATATATCATTGTGATAAGTATGGTATGATTTCATTATCAAATCCCTTATAGCTTTTCTGTTGATTTGGTGCTCATGCACTCACTATATACCATTCTCCTGCCACTTCACTTCCACCGGCAAAGACCATGCAGGCATGATAAATAGAAATTATCAACACTTTACTGTCGTTAATCGCACTTCAAATTTTATACGCGAAAACCATCCCATACAAACTGAGCTGATGCACATGCTGTTTGCGTCAGTCTTGCACTGCAATGCAAATATTTTTTTTATTCCGACGGAGAAATCCCAGGTTTATGCACTTCCTGTTTCCCCCGACTACTCAAACAGCTGTTTCGACGGCTTCTCGTGTATCAACCAATCGTTCGTGTAGAGTCTGTGTAGCCAAGCTAAATATTGTGACAGAAAGTTACTGCCCGATGATTTGAAAAAGCTCTTTGGTCCAGACGTTGATGATATATATACAATGTTTTGGCCAAGGAGATGATAAGTTGGTGCCATTTTGGTTGTATGTTGATGATGTATAAGACTTTCTGGTCGAGATATTACCACGGTTTTTGTTTATTTTCCATTCTCTGTAACCATTAGCATTTGTCTGGTAATAATGGCATTAGCATGAGGAATTCTGGCAAGATTTATGTACTAATTACAATGTAATAAGCAAAAATTACAATGTAATGATATATACTTCTAACAATGTAATAAACAGACATTACAATGTAATAAGCATTCATAGAATACGTACAGTGTAATAATTTACTTATTACAAAGTAATAAGCATACATTACAATATAGAAAGCATAGATTCAAGTGCAATAATGATTGTAGTGTGTAATTAACATAAAATTATAATGTAATTAACATACAATGTATTGGATAATAAAAATAAAGTTTAAATATATTAGGTAACAGTCGTTGAGCGACTAAAACCTCATATCTATAAAAAGATGATGTACATTCATTTGAACTCAATTCCTTGTATGA
This sequence comes from Argopecten irradians irradians, assembly GCA_004382745.1. Lineage (NCBI taxonomy): Eukaryota > Metazoa > Mollusca > Bivalvia > Pectinida > Pectinidae > Argopecten > Argopecten irradians. The sequence goes on from SAYR01044025.1 coordinate 2,616,427, forward strand.
TTTAAAAAAGTACTGGCTGGATTCAAACTCACAACTCACAGGTGAAGGACTATAGCAATACAAATTAGTTAACATCTTAAACACTCATCCATCACAGTTATCATGATTAAATTTAAACTGAACTGATTTAATTAGTTCATAACTATTCTTGAAGAAATGAACTTTCACATTTAAAATTAGTTATTGAATTCATGATAAATTTTTAATGTTATTGAAATTATTATTTTATTAGATTATATCACTGAATATTCTAATTGTGTTGAAATTATACAAATGTATAGAGGTATTAATGTATTATTCTACTCGAGTGAACCAGAAATCTAAATACAACAAAAGTTTTATAAAATCTTTGTATTTTGGCTAAAAACAATTGAACCTTCATATAGATAGATCGAATACATGACCATTGATACACATGTACATGCACTTGAATACACATGTACACATATGTTCTTTCACATGTACATTCATGCACTATACTGATGGAATGAAGTCGTTGAATATGTTATCCTCCTGGGGCCGTCCTAATTATCTGTAACAGTTATTGTTGTTCCATGTGGCCTTTGCCATCAACATACATGTGCCCGTGAATGCCATGTACTCAAAGTGTTAGAAGTGTCACTGTTGATCGTGTAGGGCTCAGAATCCGAGGTGTTTCCAAGTCTTTGATGTGAAGGCTAAGGGCGCAATAACGCAACACTACAGTTCTCTTTGTATCATAGCTAGCCTGTACTAGGCCAGATCTGATGCATTCTTAGGCATACTAGCCTGTACTCCGCCTTATCTTATGTGTTCATAGACATATACGTATATCAAAGTATCTATGTATCTGCCTCATCCTATTGTAGTGTGTATATACCAGACTGGGATAAACAAATAGCTATGGGGACAGGTGTATAGTTAGTTCATCTCTTGGTGAGGTTAGGGTGGGATTATGGGACCTTTTTTTGCGGTCAAATGAGGTATATGACCCAATTTCTTGAAACAAACTTAAGTCAAAAACTGACTTTATTTAACTTTTTTTTAGCTATTCTTCTCTGAAATTTAGCATTGAATAACACTCACAGTCATATAGTATACTGTTGATAGAGTCAGAGTGGGCTCAGTTTTCCTCTTAATAATTGTAAAAAGTTTTGTGACTAAATTAATTTAAAAAAAAACAAATGAGCGATACAGGCCCTCTGGGCCTCTTGTTCCATATAAGTTACGTTATAAGGAGAATAACTGAAGTTTTGACTTAATAATGCACTTTTATTTCAAGAAATTGGAGCCGGGACTTCCTCTCATTGTTAAATTGAATAACTATGTTGAGTCAAAAGGGAAATACTATAGATATATATGTATATAGTATGTGCCTTCTTAAGGGAGAGAAAAAAAAGAACTACATGTATATTAAAAACAAATGAGAGAGATTTCTTTGAGGTTTTATTTCTTCATGTTTATGATAGCAGATATATCTTGTAATAATTGGATCTTGTTTCATTTTAAGTTCGCTGTATTGTATAAAACTTGAAGCTATATGAATTGTTTTCTTTTGTATTCTTCAGTGCCCGCCCTGTCGAGCTTTCACACCCGAACTTATCAAGCTCTACGAGAAGCTTGAATCCAATGGGAAGCACATTGAAGTGGTGTTTGTGTCGTCTGACCGTAGCGAGGAGTCGTTCGGTAAATACTTCGAGACAATGCCATGGTGGGCTATCCCATTAGGAGACAGCCGGATGGAGAAACTTAAAGCCATATTTGGAGTTGATGGTATGATGTGATCTTTTACTCTAAATACGCAGAAATATTACACTTCACACTCAAAATTTTGTCCGCAGATTTTATTCTCTGGTTTCTGATAGGTTGAAAACATCTTTTACCATATTCGCTGTAATTAGCACCACTAGGCTCACTTTTCCTAGATGCTTTTCATCCACACCTTACATTTTGGTTTCCTAATAAGCACCCCCACTTTGTTATAATTTTTAAAGCTAATTACGGCAAATACGGTAATTGAAATTTAAAAATCTTCAAAATTTTATGTAATGCTTTAATATTTCACACTCAGTCTTTGTGGATATGCTCAAAAGTTTGTATAAAATGCTATGATTGCAAAAATTATTAAGAAGCCAATGTGGTTGGCATTTCTCTTCAAACTTTACTTCGCTAGTGGACTTTAAATCATTCTAAAACATAAAATGATAATAAAAAACATGTTCCAAATATTCACTCATGGGAATGTTATTTTCCAGTATGAGAATGATTTAAGTATGAATAAAAATTAGAAATGGGCAAAAACTTCGGGGAAAAAATCGATGGGACGTTAACATTTTAGCTGTAATACATTGAGAAATAAAGTTCGACGTAGCTGCATATTTCATCCTTGATAGAATTACAGAATCCAAGTATCATACAATATTGATGGTAAGGAACTAGGAGATAGCCATTGTAACACTCTGTGAGTGCTCTTAAGCTTGTTTCTGATGTATCTCTTTCACTGTACAAGTTCACAAGTCCAGAAACGGCCTTTTACAAAAACAATCAAACGGTGCATACGCTAGCATAATAAAGGAACACAGCATCGACGATAAAAAAAATAAAAATAAAAAAATAAAAGCCTCAAAGAAAATTGATATGTACAACAGCCGTTGGGAAGACAAAAGAAGTATAATTAAATTAGCTATTGAGTTGGAGGGATAAAACGTCCTGAAACATTTCTCCAGGCAACTGTATATCAGCTGTTTCCTCGCGGTAAAGACAAGGCCAGATTTAATTGAATTAGTCGATTCATTGATTCTGCATCCTCAGCAAGGTGCATAGTTTTCTTTTGTTTTTGTTTGTGAGTGCTCTGATCAGCAGACAACCTAAATCTAGTACTTCAGTAGTACCGTATTTGAAGTCAGATATCGGATATGCGTAAAAATTAGCTGAAAATAAGGGGGCGTTTAATAGGACATTTAAACTAAACATTCAAAAAATTATTCCACAAAAAAAAATCATCAATTTGAAAAAGAAATCAAATAGAAAACTTACACGGTTTTCATATTTTAAGTCTGTATGTAAATCAAGGAAAGTGAAATTTTGCCTCAAAAAGTGTTAGGGGCTCTTCCTGGGTTGAATGTGGTAGAAGATATTATTCCATAAGGTCTAAATGTTCATGGAAGATTCTTGGAAGTTTAGAAATATTGGAATTCTAAACAGCCTAGCTTTATCATAGAATATGCCAGGCTAAGGGTGATGGAGGAAAGCCAGAGTACCCATAGAATAATCACCAACCTACATGTACAATCAGAGCCTGTAATCGTCCCATTTGGGTTGATTCCTAACTTGCAACCCAGAAGTGGAGATTTAGTAATAAGAATTTGACAGAACATCTTAACCACTCTGCCACTATATGACCCTAAAAGGATAATAATGAAATTTTACTGCCAAAATAAAACCACCCCTAAAAATTGTACAATACAGTACAGACGAATGTCTAGCTATATAGAAAAAATTGCTAAAATAAAACAACCACTAAAAATTGTACATTACAGTACAGACGAATGTCTAGCTACTTGAACGTCCCAGGACCTGGCTGCTGGGGTCTCGCTAATGTATTATTTGTTTAATTGTCCATTATCACAGGAGAGGACATTACCATTAGGAATCCCTTTGAGCTTTGTATGGGCGGTAGAAATGTTTTAGAATGTGTCTCCGGCTAATACAGGAGAGTGAATCATTGTGTACTGACCATTAAAACGTGTGATGGTTATACCATAGTCAATATAGAAAACAAATGGACCACTCTACTGAATGTATCTTTTATTCTAATTCATATATATTGTAGGATGTAAAGAGGATTTTGATTGGTCAATAAAATTATATGTGTATAGGATAGGTTGTAAAAAGGATTTTGATTAGTCAATAAAATTATTTGTATCAACCTAGCTACTTAATTTTATGTCACCAAAAGTCAGTTATCTCTAAAAGCATTAAAAAACCTTTTATTCCTTCCATAACCTCAACAAAATATACCACCATCATACAATATTTCCATTCTACTTTCAGTTTCCCGTTTAATCTATGTTAAACCAGATGGGCAATATCTGGCTATGAACTCCAATCTGGTCAAGTGTATGAATATCTAATGTTTCAGCCGCGTCACTGACAATGTATGCAATGTATACTTACGCCTATACATAACGGTCAAATAATTTCAAAAGTGGTTTTAAAGTTGTGTAGTCTATGAAATCTAATAGTATTATTGTGTTGACAAAATCACTTGTATTAACAAAACGTCATAACATAATTTTCATTTGCTCGCTTGTTTCAAACTGTTTTGTGTTGAACTATATTCAGAAGTTGATGCTATTGCTGTTCCGTCTATTGAACTTGGTGACGTCAACACTAGCGCAAGCGGGAAATTTAAAGGATATACGTGTGTAGATTTGAATTTGATTGATCGTAATGGAAATATAAGTAATAAACTGTTACCAGATTGGACATACAGTTGATATGAAGCCCATCCGTCCGAAAGATAAATATTCATGGCGCCCTAACGGGCGCCATTCTATTTATCTTCCTTCCGGATGGGCTTCATATCAACTGTATGTCCAATCTGGTAACAGTTTATTGCTTAAGTGAGCCTATACTCTTAAGAAAGATTATATGTTCATTAATAAATAAAACTAAATTTAATTTTTTTTACATTTCCTTTACTTGTGTACTAATTTTTTTCAAGTAATTTAGTTTAAAGTACGTAATTTATAGTTGCCACGTAAACTTTTAAAGTGACAACCTGGCCTGGTTTATTGGGTCAGATATCCTATAGAACAGCAAGCGTAATTTAAAGATGTACCAGATTTAGAAGGTGTCGGAAATTAAAGCCATACCCAAAGAAATACACTAAATAGCGGTCAGTGTGTGGCAAATTGACTCCCCTACATGGGAATCAAACTCGGGACACCAAGGTAAAGGGCTTAGAGGTACTCGGCTACCATGGTCCACCGCTTTAACAAAAGCTAAGAAATTAAGCAACCTGGCAACTTACACACATATGGCATTCTAAATCATGACCAATAGGTTGTGGTATTATGAACGGATATCTTAACCACTGGCTATCATCAAGTTAGGAGTAGATAACTCTAAAAACATAAAGACTCAGAATTAGGTAGCAGGACCTCTACTGAAGTATGTTCTGATGTTCTTTGTTTTTTCTTCACAGGTATTCCAACCTTTGTGGTCCTAGATGGCAATGGAGAGGTCGTGACCTTGAACGGTCGCACAGCGGTCAACGTGGACAAAGATGGCGTGGTATGTTGGTCAAGTCATTGAGGTGCATGGTCTATAAATAGATCATGTATAAAGAGTTTAGGATTATTTACCATATGTGAATCATATCTAAATCTCAAATAGTCCTCTTTTAAACTCAACAGAGTGAATGAAATTAAAAAAATAAAAGGATGCATATCTATTGTCTTTTTAGTTCATAAATCCCTTGTAGATATAACTTTTAATGTCAATATGATTTAATATTCAGCATGCTGGGGCAAAAGGCCATATCATAAGATTATCATGCAAGAACAAAAAGGTTAAATATGCTAAGAATTTCTTAATTACCCATGAGACTCAGATAAGAGAACAAAGATATCAAAATAAAGAAATGGCCTTTAATCTTTTTTCTGATAATTTATTTATGAACTTGTTATTAAGAGAGGAGCCAGATCATTATGATGTACTAAACAATTTTCCTGTGTATTTTATAGCTACTGTAATCTGATGTTAAATTGCCTCCCTTTACAAGTTTGTGACGTTAAAACTGTATTTTCAATCCCCACACAGGAATTTCCTTGGTACCCGAAGCCTCTGAACCCTTTAACAGAGGGAGAAGCTGTTGTTGTGAATGAGAGTCCATCCCTAGTCTTATTTACAGGTGAGGATAGGCATCAGGGGAGATTATTTATAATTGTTAGAATACTGGGGAAGGGGAGATAAACCATTCAAGGGGAGACAATTTAATATGGTTAGAATACTGGGGAAGGGGAGATTAACCATTCAAGGGGAGACAATTTAATATGGTTAGAATACTGGGGAAGGGGATATAAACCATTCAAGGGGAGACAATTTAATATGGTTATAATACTGGGGAAGGGGAAATAAACCATTAAAGGGGAAATAATTTACAATAGGTAGAATAGTGCCGCAAAGGGAGATAAACCATTCAAGGGGAGACAATTGAAAATGGTTATGATATGAGGACAAGGGGAGATAAATCATTCAAAGGGAGACAATTTATAATGGTAAGGATACTGGGGCAAGGGGAGATAAACCATTCAAGGGGAGACAATTTAATATGGTTAGAATACTGGGGAAGGGGAGATAAACCTAATTTATAATAGGTAGAATAGTGCCACAAAGGGAGATAAACCATTCAAGGGGAGACAATTTAAAATGGTTAGGATACTAGGACAAGGGGAGATAAATTATTCAAAGGGAGACAATTTATAATGGTAAGGATACTTGGGCAAGGGGAGATAAACCATTCAAGGGGAGACAATTTAATATGGTTAGAATACTGGGGAAGGGGAGATAAACCTAATTTATAATAGGTAGAATAGTGCCACAAAGGGAGATAAACCATTCAAGGGGAGACAATTTAAAATGGTTAGGATACTAGGACAAGGGGAGATAAATTATTCAAAGGGAGACAATTTATAATGGTAAGGATACTGGGGCAAGGGGAGATAAACCATTCAAGGGGAGACAATTTAATATGGTTAGAATACTGGGGAAGGGGAGATAAACCTAATTTATAATAGGTAGAATAGTGCCGCAAAGGGAGATAAACCATTCAAGGGGAGACAATTTAAAATGGTTAGGATACTAGGACAAGGGGAGATAAATTATTCAAAGGGAGACAATTTATAATGGTAAGGATACTGGGGCAAGGGGAGATAAACCATTCAAGGGGAGACAATTTAATATGGTTAGAATACTGGGGAAGGGGAGATAAACCTAATTTATAATAGGTAGAATAGTGCCACAAAGGGAGATAAACCATTCAAGGGGAGACAATTTAAAATGGTTAGGATACTAGGACAAGGGGAGATAAATTATTCAAAGGGAGACAATTTATAATGGTAAGGATACTGGGGCAAGGGGAGATAAACCATTCAAGGGGAGACAATTTAATATGGTTAGAATACTGGGGAAGGGGAGATAAACCTAATTTATAATAGGTAGAATAGTGCCACAAAGGGAGATAAACCATTCAAGGGGAGACAATTTAAAATGGTTAGGATACTAGGACAAGGGGAGATAAATTATTCAAAGGGAGACAATTTATAATGGTAAGGATACTGGGGCAAGGGGAGATAAACCATTCAAGGGGAGACAATTTAATATGGTTAGAATACTGGGGAAGGGGAGATAAACCTAATTTATAATAGGTAGAATAGTGCCACAAAGGGAGATAAACCATTCAAGGGGAGACAATTTAAAATGGTTAGGATACTAGGACAAGGGGAGATAAATTATTCAAAGGGAGACAATTTATAATGGTAAGGATACTGGGGCAAGGGGTAGAGGAGAGTGCTATATACGCACTCTCTCCTGACGATAGACTCGTTAGATTAGTGTATGTGTGTGATACGCGCTAAAGTTGTTATGGCGGAGAATAGGGCTGACTAGGTGCGATTGTGGCAGTAAAATTTATTAAGAAGCCAATGTGGTTGAGGATTGTTGACATGTTCTCTGTGATCAATTAACTTTCTTCGCCTAGTGCGGACTTTAAGTCTATTCTCATTGAATACTAAATTATAAATCGGATTAATAAAAACATGTTCCAAATATTCACTTACGCATGGGAAATGTTATTTTCCAGTATAGAATGAATTTAAGTATGGTGTCCTTCGGGTACGCAAAGAATAATAAATTAGAAATGGGCAAAAACTTCGGGGAAAAATCGATGGGGCTACGTTAACATTTTAGCTGTAATACATTGAGAAATAAAGTTCGACGTAGCTCATAGTTTCATCCTTGATAGAATACAGAATCCATAGTAAACAATAATTGATGGTAAGGAACTAGGAGTATTTTTCCACTGTAGACACTCTGTGAGTGCTCTTAAGCTTGTTTGTCTGATCGTATCTCTTTTCACTGTACAGGTGTTACAGAAGTTCCAGAAACGGCCTTTTAAAAAACAATCAGACCGGTGCATACGCTAGCAATAATAAAGGAACACAGCATCGACGATAAAAAAATAAAAATAAAAAAATAAAAAAGCCTCAAAGAAAATTGATATGTACAACAGCCGTGTGGGAAGAAGAACAAAAGAAGTATAAATTAATTAGCTATTGAGTTGGAGAGAATATAACTCCTGAAAATTATCCAGGCAACTGGTATATCAGCTGTTTCCTCCGGGTAAAGACAAGGCCAGATTTAATTGAATTAGTCGATTCATTGATTCTGCATCCTCAGCAAGGTGCATAGTTTTCTTTGTTTTTGTTGTGGAGTGCTCTGATCAGCAGACAACCTAAATCTAGTACTTCAGTAGTACAGTATTTGAAGTCAGATATCGGATATGCGTAAAATTAGCTGAAAATAAGGGGGCGTTTAATAGGACATTTAAACTAAACATTTCAAAAATTATCCACAAAAAAATCATCATTTGAAAAGAATCACATAGAAACTTACACGGTTTTCATATTTTAAGTTGTATGTAAATCAAGGAAAGTGAAATTTTGCCTGCAAAAAGTGTTAGGGGCTCTTTCTTGGGTTGAATGTGGTTAGAAGATATTATTCCATAAGGTCTAATGTTTATGGGAAGATTCTTTGGAAGTTTAAGAAATATTTTGGAATTCTATAACAGCCATAGGCTTTATCATAGAATATGCCAGGCTAAGGGTGATGGAGAAAGCGCAGAGTACCACATAGATATAATCACCAACCATACATGTACAATCAGAGCCTGTAATCGTCCCTGTTGGGTTGATTCTAACTGCAACCCAGAAGTGGAGATTTAGTAATTAAATATTTGACAGAACATCTTAACCACTCCTGCCACTATATGATCCTAAAAGGAAATAATGAAATGTTTTCTGTTGATTTAAAAACTGGCCAAAATAAAACCACCGATAAAAATTGTACAATACAGTACAGATGAATGTCTAGCTATATAGAAAAAATTGCTAAAATAAAAACAACCAACTAAAAATTGTACATTACAGTACAGACGAATGTCTAGCTACTTGAACGTCCAGGACTGGCTGCCGGGGTCCTCGCTAATGTATTAATTTGTTTTATTTTGTCCATTATCACAGGAGAGACATTACCATTAGGATGCCTTTGAGCTTTGTATGGGCGGTAGAAATGTTTTAGAATGTGTCTCCGCTAATACAGGAGAGTGAATCATTGTGTTACTGACCATTAAAAACGTGTGATGGTTATCCATAGTCAATATAGAAAACAAATGGACGCAATCTACTGAATGTATCTTTTATTCTAATTCATATATATTGTAGGATGTAAAGAGGATTTTGACTTGGTCAATAAAATTATATGTGTATAGGATAGGTTGTAAAAAGGATTTTGAATTAGTCAATAAATTATTTGTATCAACCTAGCTACTTAATTTTATGTCACAAAATCAGTTATTCTCTAAAAGCATTAAAAACGCTTTTATTCCTTCCATACACCCTCAACAAAATATACCACCATCATACAATATCCATCTACTAATTCAGTTTCGTTTATCTATGTTAAACCAGATGGGCAAATCTGGCTATGACTCAAATCTGGTCAAGTGTATGAATAATCTAATGTTTCAGCCGCGTCACTGACAATGTATGCAATGTATACTTACGCCTATAACATAACGGTCAAATAATTTCAAAAGTGGTTTTAAAGTTGTGTAGTCTATGAAATCTAATAGTATTATTGTGTTGACAAATCACTTGTATTAACAAAACGTCATAACATAATTTTCATTTGCTCGCGTTGTTTCAAACTGTTTTGTGTTGAACTATATTCAGAAGTTGATGCTATTGCTGTTCCGTCTATTGAACTTGGTGACGTCAACACTAGCGCAAGCGGGAAATTTAAAGGATATACGTGTGTAGATTTGAATTTGAATTGATCGTAATGGAAATATAAGTAATAAACTGTTACCAGATTGGACATACAGTTGATAATGAAAGCCCATCCTCCGAAAGATAAATATTCATGGGCGCCTAACGGGCGCCATTCTATTTATCTTCCTTCCGGATGGGCTTCATATCAACTGTATGTCCAATCTGGTAAAGTTTATTGCTTAAGTGAGCCTATACTCTTAAGAAAGATTATTATGTTCATTAATAAAAACTAAATTTAATTTTTTTTAACATTTCTTTACTGTGTACTAATTTTTTTCAAGTAATTTAGTTTAAAGTACGTAATTTATAGTTGCCACGTAAACTTTTTAAAGTGACAACCTGGCCTGGTTTATTGGGTCAGATATCCTATAGAACAGCAAGCGTATTTAAAGATGTACCAGATTTAGAAGGTGTCGGAAATTAAAGCCATACCCAAAGAAATACACACTAAATAGCGTTCAGTGTGTGCAAATTGACTCCCCTACTATGGGAATCAAACTCGGGACACCAAGGTAAAGGGCTTAGAGGTACTCGGCTACCATGGTCCACCGCTTTTACAAAAGCTAAGAAATTAAGCAACCTGGCAACTTCACACATATGGCATTCTAATTCATGACCAATAGGTTGTGGTATTATGAACGGATATCTTAACCACTGGCTATGATCAAGTTAGGAGTAGATAACTCTAAAAACATAAAGACTCAGAATTAGGTAGCAGGACCTCTACTGAAGTAATGTTCTGATGTTCTTTGTTTTTCTTCACAGGTATTCCAACTTTGTGGTCCTAGATGGCAATGGAGAGGTCGTGACCTTGAGACGGTCGCACAGCGGTCAACGTGGACAAAGATGGCGAGGTAGGTTGGTCAAGTCATTGAGGTGCATGGTCTAAAATAGATCATGTATGAAGAGTTTAGGATTATTTACCATAATGTGAATCATATCTAAATCTCAAATAGTCCTCTTTTAAACTCAACAGAGTGAATGAAATTAAAAAAATAAAAGGATGCATATCTATTGTCTTTTTTAGTTCATAAATCCCTTGTAGATATAACTTTTAATGTCAATATGATTTAATATTCAGCATGCTGGGGCAAAAGGCCATATCATAAGATTATCAATGCAAGAACAAAAAGTTAAATATGCTAAGAATTTCTTAATTACCCATGAGACTCAGATAAGAGAACAAAGATATCAAATAAAGAAATGGCCTTTAATCTTTTTTTCTGATAATTTATTTTATGAACTTTTATTAAGAGAGGAGCCAGATCAATTATGATGTACTAAACAATTTTCCTGTGTATTTTATAGCTACTGTAATCTGATGTTAAATTGCCTCCCTTTACAAGTTTGTGACGTTAAAACTGTATTTTCAATCCCACACAGGAAATTTCCTTGGTACCCGAAGCCTCTGAACCCTTTAACAGAGGGAGAAGCTGTTGTTGTGGAATGAGAGTCCATCCTAGTCTTATTTACAGGTGAGGATAGGCATCAGGGAGATTATTCATAATTGTTAGAATACTGGGGAAGGGGAGATAAACCATTCAAGGGGAGACAATTTAATATGGTTAGAATGCTGGGGAAGGGGAGATAAACCATTCAAGGGGAGATAATTTATAATAGGTAGAATAGTGCTGCAAAGGGAGATAAACCATTCAAGGGGAGACAATTTAATATGGTTAGAATACCGGGGAAGGGGAGATTAACCATTCAAGGGGAGACAATTTAATATGGTTAGAATACTGAGGAAGGGGAGATAAACCATTCAAGGGGAGACAATTTAATATGGTTAGAATACTGGGGAAGGGGAGATTAACCATTCAAGGGGAGACAATTTAATATGGTTAGAATACTGGGGAAGGGGAGATTAACCATTCAAGGGGAGACAATTTAATATGGTTAGAATACTGGGGAAGGGGAGATAAACCTAATTTATAATAGGTAGAATAGTGCCACAAAGGGAGATAAACCATTCAAGGGAAGACAATTTAATATGGTTAGAATACTGCGGAAGGGGAGATTAACCATTCAAGGGGAGACAATTTAATATGGTTAGAATACTGGGGAAGGGGAGATAAACCATTAAAGGGGAGATAAATTATAATAGGTAGAATAGTGCTCAAAGGGAGATAAACCATTCAAGGGGAGACAATTTAAAATGGTTAGGATACTAGGGCAAGGGGAGATAAACCATTCAAGGGGGAAAGCAATTTATAATGGTAGGATGATCCAGTAACATAGATGATGGATTTTGTGACTTAAGGGGAGATAAATTAAGTTCTTTGTGGTACATTACAAAATTTATTCAGCAATGAGGCTTGAAATATGTTGGTAACCTCTTGAATTTCTTTTCTAGTGATGGAATGTTTTCTGTAGGAAATAATTGAAAGACTTGCAAAGTGACAATAAGCTATATTTATAACTATATGTTTTAAAGGCCCACTACCTTTCCGAAACGGCTTTTAATTTTTAAAATGGGAATGTAAAACAAGATCGATAATTTTGTAGAGTCAAAAAAATTATTAACTTACCGTTAATACTACATTTATCATCACCTTCTGAAGGATTTGATTAAAATAAATAAAATGTTAATTTGCATAACGCGGGTCGTCTTATGTTTCCCGCCGTCGGCTTAAATACCGCGCGGTAGTTGACTATCACTGAGCTCGAGCCAGACAGCGCCAGACAGCAAAACAGCGAATTGACTCTCCACTGTTTTCATATATTATGCAGGAAATCTTGCATATGTTTGGTGTCGTAACCTTATTTTAGGTCATCGGTATGCATTTTCTGATGTTATTAATGTTTTTTAAGAAACCTTTATATTTTGCTCCGGAAAGGTAATGGGCCTTTAAGCCTCTGATTATGTTATATATTTAGTAATATCAGATTGGTTTTGAGAGGACAAAAACATTACAATTCCAAAGTGCACTTAGATGTAAATATCCTCTCATGTCTTTACTATAAACGTACACATGCACTGTAATGAATCTACAGCTTCCTTTAAAGAACTTTTTTCTCTTGATCTAAATCGAATAACTGTATGTCGTTACAGATACAACCATTGAGAAATGTTAAGTGTTTAATTAAGCCAAAAATACATTACTGCTAACCTAATTTCGACTTTTTTTATATCATTTTTGTGTAATGTTTCTTCAGAACACTTAGTTTGAACACTACAATCCACTTCACTGAGGTACTTTATAATGGGTGGGGCGGTTATGATTGACTCGAATATGAACATCACGTACAAAGTATTGGTACAACTTACTTTTTCTTAATATATTGTCTCCCTCAAAGAAAAAAAGAAAAAATCATAACACTTATGAAGCTTAATGTATTTTACATGTACATATGGTATGTGTGTGTTCTTTCTGTGCATGTGTTTTCTATGTATGCAAGTGACTTCCATTCATAGTTATGGACAATTTTCATGGATTTGAGCAAGGGGAGACAATCCTTACTCAGGATTCTAATTCATGACATAAGAAGTCGAACAGAAACATACTTTGAAGTATATAGTATATCTGACTCAATAGGGCACCAGCCATATTAAGGGTGCCTTAACCTTTTCTTCCAATTCAATTTCTTAGCTCGCCTATTCGAAGAATAGGGGGAGCTAATGTTGTCACCCCGGCCGTCTGCGTCGGCGTCAGCGTTGGCATCCCATTTCACGTTAAAGTTTTTGAGCAAGTTCTGCTGTTCGTCAATTGTTTAAGCTTAAGTTCA
>SAYR01044025.1:2630271-2675419 GCA_004382745.1 Argopecten irradians irradians
TTATAAATGTTTATCATTTTATTTTCCTAATGTGTATGGATGCTGAGCGTGATAATACAACCAATTTGGGGCCCTTTAGGGGGTTTTTGAGTCTGTTAATTTGTCATTTTTCCATGTTTAAATAGTAAATACTTGAACATCAACTTCTTCTGAAATGGCGAGCTTTGCTGTTCTCCAACAGCTCTTGTTGAAATGTAAAATTACAGAAGTCTGAATCGCAAAATTAAAAAGTTGTTATACATTAAAACATTAAATTAAGATGCCATAAACATTTAAGTTCATTTATAATATCTGAATCACAAAGTATGCCATTTAACAGTAACATGCAACCAAAAATTATAATTAAAGCTATCCCATAATATCTCAATTTCTTTGTTTTAAATTGATTATTTTATATTAATTGTTGATTAACAGAAGGTGAAGAGGCGGACATTGAGATGAGCAAGGAGGTTCTCGAGAGTCTTGCTCGGGAGGAACACCAGAAAGGAGAAGATCAGGAACTCTTCTTTTTTTATGGAACGGAGGTATGAAAATTACAACCACTTGCTTCTTTAAATGTAATTTTTACAAAAACTTGAATTTAAGGGGGAAAAATTCTTGTGACATAATTAAAACCCATGGAAATAACTCAGCATGGGTAAATGTATGTAAATTTTGTGTTTATCCTTATAACTTGGCAAAATAGAACATTGAAATATTTTATCTTTTATATTGCAGTTTATATAAAATACTTAATATATAAATACATAAGTCAGTGTGATCTTCATTACATTTGATGATTTCATAGATTTTCTTATAACGTCCTTATAAGAATTTTGTGTGGAGATTTTCACTTCTGTGAATGATCTAGAAATACATATATATATAGATAATCTAAAAAAAAAATCAGTGACATATTTAATCTGATTTGGTCTTCCTTTTCTCAAAAGCTTCTTTCATTTTATTTTTCAGAATGAATTTTGTGATAATGTACGTGATTTCGCTAACTTAGAGGACCAATGTCCACTACTGGCTATTCTGGACTTTCCGGACCAAAAGGTGTATCTTAGCCCGGAGACAGTGATAACAAAGGAAGTGGCTACAGACTTTGTCAAACGTTACTTTGCTGGAACATTAGAGGCCACGCCAATCAGCTGAAAATTAAGACCTGTGGCATTCATGTACTTATATCAAACATGGTATAAAATATAAGTTATATAGGAAATGTACTGCAGAAGAATGAAATGAAAGATGAGAGATATTCTGCATTTGCATATTACAGAATTATCTGGTCATATTGGGTAGGTTTTGATTGTGACGTCATGTGTTTGCTAGCGTAACAATATTAAATTCACGCACAAAATAATGAAGTCGATTCTTAACTTAAAAGGGAAGTAACTCTGTAATGTGCAAAGAGGGAATATCAAGAGTGATATAAAATAATTTATATAGAACATTCATATACTGCAGCAGACAAGTTACAATGAATGGAAGATATGAGACAGTTATAATGAAGTGAATGTATTTTACATGTATATTGGTAGAAATAGTGAAATGCTATTCTTCACGGATTTTACACTTATGTAAGTATGACTGTTACTAGTTCACCCCTGAATACAGGCTTGAACTCTTCTGATTGTAAGACTGGAATAGTTCATTTTACAATGAAAGGGGTGTATAAATTATTGCAGTATGATTTCATTGACTGTATACCCGGGTAGTAACTAGTGAACTTATTTACTAGTTCATCCCTGAATACTGGTTTGAACTCTTCCTGTTATAAAGAGGGGAAGAGTTCATTTTGAATTGAAAAGGGTGTATGAGTTATTGCAGTATGATTTCACTGACTGTATGATAACTAGTGAACTAATTTACTAGTTCATCCCTGAATACTGGCTTGAACTCTCCTATTATAAAGACTGGAAGAGTTTATTTTGAATTAAAAGGGGTGAATTATTGCAGAATGATTTCACTGACTGTATAGTGTAGCTTATAAGTGTGTTTGCTGGAACTTAGGGATACATACAATGTATGCATACATGTAATTATTATGTTTGGACATATAACATTATTAAATAATGTTTTTTACCTGTACTTAAATTATTAGCAGTATCTGTGTGGTGATGACAATAACAAGTTTCAGTGTGAACATATGCTAAATACATATTACTTTCTACAGTATACCTATACATACACCGGCCTGCATGCCGAGAACCCCATATATGGAGATTTCAATCTGCCAACTGGAGTGGGGGCTTGAGTGGTAGTGTCAAAACTCATAAACCACTCACTCACAGCAGCACTGACCAGTTCATTACTCATCATATACCAAGTCATAAACCTGACACATCTTCTATATAATTTTATCTACATGTGATGCCAGTAGCTGTTAGAATATAAATAAATGGAAGTGATATTGTTTTACGTTTTGCCTAATAAAAGTGTTTTGGGGGCATATTTATGATATTATCAATCTGAAACATAGGGAGAAGTCATTTTGCAAATTATATATTATTGATACAACATTTTGCAAAGTTTCTCCTTTGCATGAATTCTTTGTGTTTTTCAGACAAGTACAAAGTCAGTGAGATTTTATGATATTGATTGATATTTTTATTGCAGTATAAAACTCCAAGGAAGTAGCAGATTTGAACAAATTTAAATCAAGAGTGTCTTAATTACAATAAAGACATATGAATCATTCCATATAAATACAGATAAATTTCTCCATGTTCAACAGTATTTGAATTTTTCATCCAAAAGTACAAGTGTTTTACATTATACAATTCACTTATAATGAGAATTCGATTTGCATGAAGTTATTAAAATTACAAAACGAAGATTATTATCTGAATATTTGAATTTCAGTTTGAATACCCCTTTGCCATTTTCCCTAACTCTATGAAAAATATACAGTAACCATGTTTTAAAATTCAAAATAAAAATTTATATATACTAAGCTCATCATTATTAGATATTATTTAGGGTAGAAGGGAGGTAATTCTTACATCTCAAAGGGAAATAACCCATGCTACCATGGGCGGTTACAAGTATGTTGCTTTTATTGTGATGTTCGAGTGTTATTTAAGTTTTGGAGCAATCTGTTTATTTATTGTATGCTTATCACTAGAGATTCCATTGGAAGCTTTAGATCATTTATCAAATATAGAAAGGAATTATAATTATGAAAATATTCTAAATGTTTTTAAAATCCTGGTGGTATATTGAGACTGCCTTTATGAAACAATTGTATTAAAATTTATACAAAGCTATTATTTTATTGTTGGTAATGTTTTCTTTCTTTTTGGGGAATGAACCAGGATTGTTATCCCATTTTAAACTGCCATATGCATGCCAAGTCCGATCTGGTCAAACAATCGCTTCTAGTACACAGTACCTGCTATACATTGCATTACATAAAGACAAGTTTTGGGAAAAAAATGAATAATGAGAAACAATCTAACAATGGCAACATTTGGTAAACTTTGACCTCTAGTGAGGTTTTTTTACGAGACATATTTTGTGTAAACATGTAAGGGAGAAAATTTAGATATGTTTATAACCTACAATAAAATATCTTCAGATTCGAAATAACTTAATTTAAACATCGTGAGTTATAGCGTTTTTTAGGTTTTACGTTATGGCAGCCATATTGGATTTTTGACCTACTTTATTTTTTTCATAGAACAACTTTAGATAGAAATATTTTTTTATCCTTTGTTTTACCATTTGACGGATAGAGCGTTCACAAAAACTGGAAGTAGAAGAATAAGAAACTTAACGAAAACAATAGGTCTTTTCATCATTGGATGAAAAACCCTAATCAGTATAAGAATAAGAAACTTAAAAAAACAATAGGTCTTTCCACCATTGTGTGAAAAACACTAATAAGGGACTTCAAGAAAAGCTTGGATAAACATTAAACAAGCTTGAAAATCAGATACAACCACTCTCATTGGTGTTTATATACTGGAACACGAAGTATAAATACTATGATTAATATATCCATGCATTATTGTAATTTTAAGGTATGTAGGCAATTATGCCTGTGTACAAACAAATTCCTATTAAATGACCGTAGAAACAGTCAGTTTTTAAAGATGCTCCACCGATGACAAATGATATATTTTCTCTATCAAAAACAGGAGCAGATGATTTAGTATTTTCTTCAGTTGCAAAAGTTACTTTCTTTACATTATTACCACATTTTAAAAGTTTGAGCTTCTAATTTTACTTTGAGGTAAACATATTAAGAATAGATAATAGCATCATGAAAAAAAATCTGTGTCACATACTAAGTCTCATATGGAATGAAGTACTGATTGCGCATTCACCAAAATCAAAATAAATTGTTTCATATTACTTTTTGTGTTAATTAGACATATATATATACACGATTAAACACAAATAATTGTTAAAATGTTGAACATCATTTATGCTCTGTCGGCGGTGGAGCATCTTTAAGTTATAAACAAGGAAAACACGGAAACAAAAGAAAATATAGACTACCAATTATTTCCTTTTATTTTCAATGCATACTTTTTTTCTAATTTTCTCTAATCATCTGATACAAGTTGAAGCATTTGGAAATAGTTTGTATCAATTAAAACATTTGTTTTACATTAGAAATTTGTACCTTTAATATACATCAAAACTCATCGTTAGTTCTACTAATTAAGTTTGATTATAATATAATAAGTGGGATAAGTCTTAGTTGGAGAAATCGTTCAATATCGTTAGTCTCCCATCGAGGACATGAGAGGTGACAACCCTGTTAAACACAAGGCCAACCCTGTTTGTTATTCAACAATAAAATATGTTTCATATCTATATTACACTGATTTCAATCCTTAATAATATTTCAATGACACAGACCACTTTAAAAATCGATCCAGGTTCGGATCTTTAATTTCGTAACTGTTTCTTATTCCGTCCACAGAGTTAGCCCCCTTGCGGGTAGATACTGATTCTTACGTCATTATTTTGTGAGCTCAATTTCCGTCGTTTTCTCCGAAAGGTATGACGTTACGGTTGAAAGCACATTATGTCACAATAAATACATACCCGCAAGTGTAAATAACTCTGTAATATGCAAATACATAATTATTAATAATACAACACAAAAAAGCAAACAAACAAAACATCAAAATATCCGACATAAAAAAATCACAGTTCTTTAGAATTAAGCAATTTGAAATCGAATATTGTGATGTAAGTTTAAAAAAAATGAAATGGTAAGTTTAAACTGCATCAAAACTAATATCAAACGCTATCTAAGCGAAAATAATGTTTCACCAATGTAAATCCTTAAGACTTACCGTAGGAGTCGAGTAATGACTGGTTGCTACATGTAATTGCAAGAATTAAAAAAAAACCAGTAACACTAAATGATTAACTTAATATAGATTCAAAATTTGCAAGAAAGTAATAAATCACGAATTTGGAAAATGAAAAAATTACTCTTTCTCCTAATTAGTTAATAATACACGAGAATTTATTTCAACATAACATTGCGATCAATTGTGAATGTGCTAATTGTTCTTTAGTGTAAAATTGACAAAATAATCTCATAATTTACATTTGTAAACTAAATCGATACGACAAATCAGAATAACAAATGAAATTATTAATAAAAAAATAATAATAATGTTAACTACACTTGTAACAAGATAATAAAAAAAAAATATCAAAAAATATTTGATACAGTATTTTAATCATTAAAGATGCTCCACCGCCGACAGAGCATAAATGATATTCATCACTTAAAATAATTGGTGTTTAATCGTGTATATATGTGTCTAATTAACAGAAAAAATAGTACAAAATAATTTACTTTGCATTTGTTGCATGAACAATCAGTACTTCATTCCATATAGGATATAGTGCCACAGAATTTTTTCGGAATGCAATTAATTCTTTTTCATATCTTTAACTTGAAGAAAAGTTAGAAGCTCAAACTTTTCATTGGTGGTAATGGTGTAAAGTAAGTAACTTTTGTAACTGAAGAAAAATACAAAATCGTCTGCTCCTGTTTTTGATAGTGAAAAAATAACATTTGTCAGCGGTGGAGTATCTTTAAGGATATTCGACATTTATTTATTATACACTGTTAAATATGTAGACAAAGATAACGTTACATTTGTTCCCATCATTCAAATCTCATTTTAAATCCGTTTTGGTTCGTTTTAAAATGACAGAACTCCAATTCGGGTAAAAAATCTCTGGGTAAACAAAAAAGATGGATATCTTTTAAAATTCAAAACTTACTATTATTATAAAGATAAATAATCAAAAACATATAATGATTATAAAGTACCCATTTTCTTCTATACATGCACAATAATGGAGGGGGGATAGCCGACCATACTTGTTATAAAAACGCACGTTCGGCTGTTTACGTATTCCGAATTTGCATATTACAGAGTTATCTGCACTTGCGGGTAGGTATTGATTGTGACGTCATGTGTTGAAGAGCGTAATGTCATTCGTTTCGGAGAAAACGACGTCAATTGCGCTCACAAAATAATGACGTAACAATCGATACCTACCCGCATTAAGGGAGCTAACTCTGTAATATGCAAAGACGGAATACTGACAGTTAGCCATGTACTATTGCACTCACGCAGTTTGTTATCTAATTCGTTTTATTAAAGCGTCTTAGCCTTCTCAACTACTTACGTATGTTTATGTATGTCAATATACCAGGGTAATTTAATTATCAGACTGAATAAAAATGGTCAGTATCGATAATTGGCTACACGTGATCATTTCTGAGAATGGTTTGGTAATTAAAAATACCAGGAATTGACAATTGACACAAAAAAACTTATCAAACTTGAATGATATACTGTACAAATAGAATTAGATTGAATTAAAAAAATATTTTGTTTACAACAATGCATATAAGATGTTCCTGGACAGTATTGATAAAGCACAAATCATCACTGTAGAGTTACAAATCTACATTTCATGATAGAAACGCATTCCGTTTTTTCGTTTAGTCAATATTTCGTTGAACACATGAATGGGTGCTTGTTCTACATGATAAATATCCTTTTGTTGTATCGTTGATGGGATGAAGACATACACACCAAAGAAATAACAATTTCCCTAACAAAGAAAATATTTTATAAAAGACCCATCATTGATCTCGTAAGCGGCTAAACTTTCGGACGTTAAACATGTGGATACAAATCTTGATGGATTCAACTATTCAAATAATATTAATATGTATAATTATAAGAATATACCAAGATTAAAGATGCTACACTGCTGACAAATAATATTTGTTTCTCTATCAAAAACAGGAGCAGGCGAATTAGTATTTTCTTTCCATTGAAAAAATACTTACTTCACACCATTACTGACATTGAAAATTTTGAGGTGTTCTTATTTTACTTTAAGATAGAAATATTAAAAAGTGATTGATTGCGTCCCGAAAAGAGTCCATGGCAGTATACCCGATATGGAATGAAGTACTAGTACTGATTGCACATGCAATGAAAGCAAAGGCAAGTATTTCATACCATTTTTTGTGGTGTTAGTAAGACATATATGTACATGGATAAGCGCCAAGTATTGTTCAAACGACGAGAGTCGTTTATGCTCTGTTAGACATGGAGCATCTTTAAATGATATAAAGCAAAACGAAGATATTAGGAAAACACTTGGACATAATTACTATATCATAATAATTCAATGGCAGGAGTCTTCCCCGGAAAGCAAGACTTTATACCTATGCTGAATCAATGATAATATCATACATTGCATCTATCTAAATCGTAAATATATGTACAACAAATGGCCGATTTATTTTTTACAAATTATTCACACGAATGAAAAGCAATTTTAGTGTATCATAATTATTTCCTGGTAGATTGTCAAATTTCAGATTTTAGGATAGTTTTGGAAGAAGGTTTCCGTCTTAGTCGGTAAAGCCTCCGCATATATATATATGCCAGAGGTGTAAAGACGGTATATATAAGAGTTACTCCTCTTTCATGTTTCTGTCCTGGCCGTGGTAACCAACGAGATAGTACGCTGGTGTGTAAAATATTCAACATAAACACATAAAACATCTGACCCGATTTGCTACACCAGAATTCCTCTGGCATTGTGGAAAGATCTGCGCTGTCGTATGCCAATCCATATCACAATATTTCATCGCTGTCAGCAGCCTTCCGATAGTGGCCCTTGTTTGGAACTTGTCTATCCAACACCGGATCAGAGCCAGCATTCTCGACTGGATACTGCTAGGATACCTCATCTCTTGCTGTTCTATGATGGGAGGAGACAAACCGAGCTCCAGAAAAAGGTTGAAATATGCCTTCCCAATGTTGTCGACAAGTTTCACAATCTCTTCTTCAGAGGGAACTCTTCTTGCGACATCAATTGGAACTACATCTCCTGTATACAATTCAAAATAAAATGAAATTAGGAACATGTCTTTATTTAATGTTAAAAAATAAACAAAACAGAAGAATAGGATAATGAGGTAATAAACTATTGAAAGTTTTTAACTGTGTCGTTTTTGTGAGATTTTGTCAATAATTTTTATTTTCTGTTACCCATGATTTACCTGATTTACCTGATCTTCGGTCTATATAAGCAACAATACCTCTTGACCTCTTCAATTTAGACTTGAGTCATTTCATTTTCACTTGTTGCGCATACATCGTCGAGTCACACGCATAGATGCCCACATACTCAATTGAAGTTAAAAATAACTGTCCATACTTAAAAAACTGTGTTTTCTTCTGTCTATTGTTTTTATATATACAAAACTTATATTTCACATATGGTTATGGATGCACTATATATACGATGTCCATTACATCCAAACCCTACCCTTTTGGTGGCAGATGTGATCATGACCTTACATGGTATCATCAGTAGCAATCCGGACTAAATTTCAATGAATATGAATAGTAAAACTGATACAGTGAATTTCAAGAATTTTGTTTTGTATTATGACAATAAATCTGAATTTTGGAATATCATTTTAAATCCGAGCATTTTCTTTTCCATACATGATTTGTGTTCACTTGACTTTTGATGATTTACTTTAGGAAATTATTATAACCGCCATTTATTTATTAGTCCCTTGATGGTGAATTCTCTGTTACTCACTGTCTCAATGACTCACCGACTGACTCACTGACCCACCGACTGACTGAGTCACCGACTGACTCACTCACTGAGTCACTAACTCACTGACTCACTCACTGACTGACTTACTGACTCACTGACTGACTCTGTCTAACTGAATCACTGATTAACTCACTGTCTGAATGAGTCATTGACTCACTTACTGACTGAATGAGTCACTCACTCACTCACTCACTCACTCACTCACTCACTCACTCACTCACTCACATTAGAAAGTAGCAACACACAAATAATTGTCGTCATATTAAAAAGTCCATGCATACTATATAATCTTTCTAAAAACGATATAACGCTATCAGAATTGGAACACCGTATAACGATGTATAAGATGTATTACTTGAATACACAAATGAATCAGGAAAATATATGCAACAAATGTGGGAACAAATTTATTAATTTTAGTTAATCTTTATGACTTTTCATTTACCTTGGTCGTCTGAATCCTCGTCTGTTTCTATAATTTCGTCCAAACGATCGGTGGCCATGTCGACCTTCTCCATCGCCTTCGCGATATCTGAGAATGTCATATTGGGGTAGTTGTTTGTCCATTTCAGAAACATCTTGGTGATGAATGTGATCCCTGCCAGGCTGGTGGACTCCCATTTAGTTTGATCAATTTTTGGGGAGGTCACAGAAAGTACCGTGAATAGCATCTCACATCGAGATGCCTCGACTAGACGGGACAGACGACCCAGTTCTCGGGGAGTCGGCCTGCGGTTAGATTTAATGATGTCATCCCCTGTCTCTGAAATATTTTGGAATGCCGTTATTGAATGTGTATCTTACGGAATGAATTATACAATTATGTACCTTTATTAGTGCAAAATTGTCACAATTACTCTAAAGTTTAAAAATAAAAACTGATTTTATTATATATGTATGTGGCATATTCCTGCCACGACTTAATATTCAGCGAGACAATCATTTTGCCAAAATTATCACGATAAATCGATCATTTTAATTAGGTCGACTTATCCTGATAATTAGGTCGACTTGGCATGATAATTACGACTTTGCAATAATCACTATGAAATGAATGAAAAGCTTGGATTAAACAACAACTTTCATGAAATTAAATGAACTTTCATTAGATTAAATTAATTGCTGTTGGTGTGTAATACACATAATACACTTATGAAAGGATAATCTAAAAAATTTAATAGCTTATATTCGTTTGTGTACTTCAGACATATACTTACTCGATTCATCAAAATCTAATTGCGCATCTTGAGAGCCCTTCACAACAGAAAGAAACATTTAAGCATTAATGCCACTATTTTTTAACTTCATCGGGGTATGAAAGAAATTTTGTTTGCAAACTGTGTGAATCCGCGTAATGGATTATTTTTTTAATCAATATGCAACATCGACGTCATGATAACGTCGGATTTTCGCGCCATTCTCGGATTTTTTTCTTCAAAGTTCATAGTATATGAAGAAAAAGTATCTGCCAATCAGAAAGTCGGATTTTCTATGAAAACAAATAAAACAAAATTCATTCTAATATCTTAAAAGTATTCCCGATAAAATAATAAAGAAGATACTAAGCAGCAGGATATCGACATGTAACAATGATTCATGGTCAGTAAACATAGTTAAACATCAAATTACGGTATTTTGATGAGGTCGATAAAACATTTTATTGACCAAAAAAAAATTATCGACCGATGACGATATTAATATATTTATATATATACATTTATCTTTCACGATATATTAATAAAATGAAAAAATATCAAAGCAGTGATTAGAGGATTTAGATACCATTCTTTTACTAATTCTCTATGTAAAAATTATAATATGACGAGGCCATCATAAATATGAGGGTTTTATATGTTTTACACTTATCAAAGTCCGATGAATGACTTTTAGAGCTTAGCTACTTATCTAGGAACAAAAGCATCGGCTTGATTAACTTTTATACATATATTTTGCTTTTAAACATAATATATACCTCCTCAATTCCCCAGTAGATCGCATCCGTCTTTGACAAAAAGTGTTGTCCTTGGCATTCTCCTCCCTTGCATGGTACGCCCCTGTCTGAGTTGTTGCCTTTGTATAGCTGTACCGGAGTATCGTAAGGAGTCAGGTAAAAGCTGCAATGTAGTTTGTGCGTGAATTGAAAGTGTTGCTGGTTGCTCATTTCTAATGTTTTGTGTATAATTTGCTCGATAGATTGCCGTAAGAGTTGTCCTGAGTCATCCGGTAGCCTATCGGCTGAGGTACTGAAGGCCGTCAAGGCAATGGTGGATCGTTCTGCATGCATGGACAGAATCATTTTGGAGTTGTCATCGACTTCGAAGCAGACAAAGCCATTGTACAGACAACCTTTATTGGCTGACGTTGTCCCACTACCTGCAGTTGTTTCTCTCACACTTTGTGTTGTCAGTGACAGTGCCAACTTGTACATCTCTATAACGTTAGCCAAGATTCGCTGGAACAATTCATTAGACATGAATACATTGAATACAAAGCACAGCGTTTTGGAGACGTGACCATGCTGTTGCTGGAGGTTTGTGACTCTGTTGGTGATCTCACTGATGTCTTGTATCACTTTGAGTTTGCTAGGAACGATATAGGTCTCGGTGAACTGTCCAAATACTGTTTTCGAAATTTGGACTTTCACTACCAAGCCAAATTTTTCCATCAGATCAAAGAAGACGGATTTGTATGGAAGATAGGCTTCGTTTTCTTTTCTTTCGAGGAGACATTCAATCATCTCCTGTGTCAACTCTCCATTTGACTTGTACAACTTTAATTTTCGGAACAGCGGAAGGTCGTCCGTTGGCAAAAACATATTGTCTGTAATAAATATTTTAACAAAACCTGCAAGCCATTGTGGGTCTGTAACCACTGTGTCGAATTCTCGGAAATAAACACAGACCTTGTGCAGTGCAGGTATCTAAACATAAACGATAATGTTATCAGCACTTACATCAAGACAGATTAAATCAAGTTTACATTTTTATTTCAAAAATGTATATAATTTCTTATTCCAAAAGCAGCCTTTATAGACAAAAGGTCAATGACTGAGTCAGTCAAAATAAATTATGAAAATGTATGAATATTGGGCCTATTTACAATCGTTATTTCGTTCTCTCCTAAATCATACTGCAACATGTAAAATGCATTTCCTTGCAAAAGAGATAAAACCTTTAAAACTAAATAAGGCGTTGCTTCATTCATGCATTTGCAGCCGAAGTTAATTGTGAATGCCTACTCACTCCAATGCAAGTTTGATTTCCTCATCATCTGCCAAAGCGGCAATCGACGATTCGTTCATTTTGATGACCTCTGCAAATTGGAGTACCTTTATGCCCTTTTCTCTTGCCTGGAGTAAGTCCAGTTCTAGTTTTAACCACTTAGTTGGTAGTTTCCTCTCCCATTGATCTTGGTGCTTGGCTGCCTCTGTGATAAGGTATCGAAGTTTTTCAAATTCATCTGTATCCGCAAGGCTATTGTCAACCGTGCAGAATTTGATACAACGGAAATCCGACAGCTCTGGAAATTCTGAAATACTATTTAGTATTGCTTCCGTGTCTTTTTTGTAGTCCTAGAAAAATAAATACGAAAAATAAAATTACTTAAAGGCTTCAGTAATTTATCTTATATCCATAGATACAAATGTACATAGAAATATAATATGAAAACTAGAATTAATAAGTTTTATAAGTGTCAACAAAAACGCCGAATAAAATCTATGACAACTGATAATTAGGGCATAGAATGTCATTTTTCAAGGAACTATTGGACATAAGATCATGAATATTAGTTTTAAAATGGAAAAATTCATGATCTGATCTTCAGTGGATTCATGAAAAATGGTATTCTATCTCCAATCTAAGTTAATTTAGAATGCAGTGACGCATTCGTGTCGTATTTCTCTATTTATCTAAAATCGTCATCTAAAAAGGAAATTTGAGATCGCCCAGCTTAATTCCTCAGCCAATCAGATCACTCCTTTCATTCTGATACCACAAAGCTCAGTCCACTCCAGATTTCCCCAGCTGATCGCATTGTTGATCCTGTGATGTAATACATGTATGTGGTGTATAAAGTGCAGCATTTTCTGTCAGAATTACCGATTCAATAATTTAACAATATCCTAGGCGCTTCATATAACTGTCGACGTTTGCTCGATTGACCTAGATAACAAAGGTCGAGGCTTACGATGTTTTCGAATGGATATTTTAGGATTTTCATATTGTTTTTCTGAACAAATGTAAGATAAATACAGAACTACCGGTCAGTTATGTATAAAAGCTTTAAAATAGTTTAGTCGTGATTGGGATATGATGTACCGTGTCCAGTTTGTCAGCTGATCCCCCGGAAGACTTGTTTGGAACAACTGACCGAAAATTGTTGACAATGTAAAATCAGTTGAACGCTTGAATCACTTCTATGTTTACATTACATTAAAATTTATAAATTTCAGTTAGTCGCGATCGGCATATGGCAATATAAAAGCCGTGTAACCGTTAACCGGTTTCGACGTCGCCACATCTGAATCTAACGGGCATTTGATCATGAAAACAATCCAAACAAAACATCATTTAAGAATAACCAATATAGATGCACATGAAATTATTTTTAAATCCATAATTTCTCTTATCTATCCAGGCCCCTGACTGACATGCTTCGCACTTATTTCGTTTTATCAAAATATTATCTCGTTTAATTGAAATACCAATTCGTTTGGTATTTCTATAAATCGAAATAAGATTTCGATAAAATGAATTTCGTTTCGTTTATTTTGTTTATTTGCGGTATACAATAGAAATAATACTGTTAATAATTTGTCTACTTAAAAACGTAACCAAACAATAATTACATGACTATTTAGTTTTTATCTATGCTCTATCGTTCTGTGTTCTGCTAAATAGTCTATCATTGATTGATCCCGTGAATTCATTCTTTGTAATTATTTATTTTAAAAACTAAAATGACTGCACTCATATCATTTGCTACCATACATCTGCTACCATACATTGTAATTATACATTTGTAGTGAAGGATATTTTTCCGTATTGACTAACATGATAGAAGGTATAACAACACATTTGTACATGTAGATTGAGGTTTCAGTCAACCTGTGTTATGTTGAACTCTCGGACAGAGCTGTTGTCTTCGTCCTTCAGCCTTAGGCTTGATCAGTTTTGTCCTCTAAGTCAAAATAACACATGCTAACCTAAAACTCAGTCAATATGTGTATAACAGTGACGCGTTTAATTACATATTATTCAAATACTAAATATCTGGTATAATTCACGATTTTAAATATATATTTTTTTAAACTTTCATAACCAATATAAATGCCAACTGGACAAAGGCAAATTCAACTAGCGCTTCATGAATTTTGTCTCTGCCCAGGTTTTTTCATATTGGCTATGAGTGCCAACTGAAAGATGTTCTATGCTTAATGGCATTAGTTTGTACGTCATATCACGTCAGTATGAGTCTAGATAAAGTACAGCCACCAGATAACGACCGAGAAGTATTGTTCCAGCTTTAACGGGATGACGTCACAAATAATTTCTACGTTACATGAATCCCAATGTTATTACACAGTGTAAAAATTCATTCGGCGCAGTGGTCAGTGTGTAGTAGCAATGCTAATAGATACCTTTGATGATTTCTTTAATTCATCGAGGAACGTGCCAACAAATATGATCGGAGGAGCATGTTTCTTGATTTTGGAAGCGTTCAGTTCCTCTGAAGAAAATGTGCCAATGAGGCGAATCCATTTCTTCATCCGATCTGTAAAATGCATCGAGTAATTTTATTTAGACTGAGTGGGTCTAATCGAAATTTACACGAATATAGAGAATACATGGTTAGTATCTTACATTACAGGGTTTAGTTTCGTGAGAGGAAAGCCGAGATGGCGCGGCTAAGCTGTTACAACTATATTATTACAACTTTTCGTGTCGAGCACCAAGATTGTAAGATACTAACCGTGTACTCTGTTTATCCTGCCACCATTTCTTTATAGTGAGACGCTTCTTCGATGCACAGGAAAAGATTAATTAAGTAAACCAAATCACAAACAGCTACAATAAGTCTATTCAGATTGTTATATAACTGAAACATTAATATATCAAAATATAACATTAATATACCCAAAACAATAATTACACATCAAAGAATTATTTCCGATATATATCTTCATCATGAGTCAAGAAAAAGACCATTAAATAACACGCATGTTTTTATATCGTAAAACTGACGGTGAATGTGACGTTACGTTTTGTTGGACTGAATGACGTTTCAATCACCGGAAGGTCAAAATTCGGTTTCAAGATAGAAAAAGTTCCATCAGATGTAGAAAAAATTACGGGATCGTATTGACGAATAAAGCATTTCGTCTTGACGGATAAAGCGCCAGTATGTGCGGCAGTTGCATGACAAATTAATTTTTTTTCTTTTCAAATAATAGGTTTGCTCAGATTGGATGTTTTATCAAGTAAACAAATGTAATAACAATGGTGTACATCTAAGCAGTTTTTTTAAAACTAGGTTAGTATCGTTTGATTCCCATAATGTCTTCATTCTTGCAATTATGATGTTACATGAAGAAGTTATATAATATGTATAGGTTGAACAGTTTTTCGATTGCGTTAAAGGTGGTATGAACGCAATTGGATACATATATATTCAATGTAGCACGTTTATTGAATATGTCTTTATCCAAAATGCGTTTATACAACCTTTAACGCAATCCTGTAGCACGTTAATTTATTCTATTTTTAATTGAATTTTTATAAATTCAAAGCAAATTCGTCATCTCTGTAATATAAAGGTTAAATGTAAACTAAATAATCAAAGTCAGTTAGATCAAAGCGTGAACTAGAAGTAGTTCGATCCGGCACTGGACTTCTATTCATACGTCATTGCGATAACGCTAATTTGAATGCAACTCCCCTCCCATTGATTGACTATATAGGGACATATGTAAATGCATGTATCTCATTTTAAAGTCGGTACATGTTTTCTGAAACACCCTGTACTTTACAAATGTACCATAAAGGTTTTTTAATCTTCCATTCAGTGAAACATTGGGGAGGGGTTTGAAAATACATTTGTGTAAAGAGAAGATTTTTTTACCAGTTTCCTGATTATCCTTGAGGAAATTTGTAAGTCTGAAGACCAGGAGGTACACGCCATGTGAAGAGATAAAAATATTGTGAGATGATTGAAAAGCTTCGTGTCCTCCCATATCCCACAGTGATAGGTAGAAGTGGTCTCCATGGAAGCATATTCTTTGAGGGTTTCTGCTTCTTTAGAGACTTCCCTGATTCGCTCGACATCTGGTTCTCGTAGCGAAAAATCTTGAACACCTAATAAAATAACAATTGTAAGAATTTCTTTTTATAATAATGAGTTGAAACAAATTAGCATTGTTTTTCAGTGGAGTTATTATTTACAAATATTTTATCAACAGTGGAAAGGATTATCAATGAAGATGGAACCCAATATTTAAAATAATCGCGGGATTTGATTACACGTTTATCTGATGATATTTCCAGTGATTGTTATACTATCATACTTTGATACTAATATATAAATTACCTTCTATATGATACAAAAAAACAACAACATTTATTTATGCACTGAAACCCGAATGGTTAAATATAGGCGAAAAATAGATGAGAATATTTGCCAGAAAACAATACCTAGCTTTAGAGATGGTTTCCCTTTATGTATAGAGTAACCGCACCGCGTCTCTGATGGACCGCCGTTGTAATTAGAATCATAAGCTGCATGAAAATACCCATATATATATATACCAACACATATTTTTACAATGTCAATTTGGGTTATCAACCAAGAATATCTAGTTTTTTTACGTCAAGTAAGTTATATTTGGTTTTGCTTTTAATTAGTTTAACGTCCTATTGAAAGCCAGGGTCATGTAAGGACGTGCCAGGTTTTTTGGGTGAAGGAAAGCCGGAATACCAGGAGAAAAACCACCGACCAGCGGTCAGTACCTGGCAACTGCCCAACATGGGATTCGAACCCGCATCCCAGAAATGTAGGGCTTGTGGTAATATGTTGGTACATCTTGACCAATCGGCCACTGCGGCCCCAGTAAGTTACATCTACAATGCTGAAGTAAGTTACATCAGTATTGGTTTTAATGAAAATCATTACACATCCCTCGCTTAAACAATATCAGTGTTATAGGAAGTATCGTCCCTATGTACCATTTCCTTTCTTAAATAAAATTCTAAATTTAGACCAATAAAGAGCCTCCATTTTGTTGCTATGACAACAAATCTCTTTGAAATATCGACGTCTCGTTCGATATCCATTTATAGAGAATACATGATTAGTATCTTACAATACAAGGTTTATTTTGGTGCGAGACTTAGGAAAGCCGAGATGACGAGGCTGTGCCGAGTCATCTTGGCTTTCCGTGTCATGCACCAAAATAAACCTTGTATTGTAAGATACTGACCATGTATTCTGTTTATCCTGCAACCATTATGGCATTCAAAACGAAAGCAAATTGACAGTTATTTACTTGGTTTCGATCGAAGCGAGACGCTTCTTTGATGAGAAGAAAAATATTCATTTACTGAACCGAATAAGAGAATATTTAAAAAATACAATAATTACCTATCGAAGAATGATCAGGCAAAGACATCATTGCTGCCATACGTTTCCTAATCGTTTTAGTTGGCATGTAATCATCACTATGTTCCCAAGTTTTGTCATCCATGTTGATAGTGAAACAAACAGGATGTAATTCGGCTCCCAAAGTTGGCTGTCTTGATGTGATGTCGACATCTTTGTTCTGGAGACGTCGACACAGAGAAGTTTTACCTGCACCTTCGCAGCCTAAGAACACTACCCGAATGTGTCGGTAACTTTCTGTCTGCCCCTTGAACAGTCTCAAATATCTGGAAAGGTCTGTTATCTTCCCTGAATTGTAAATAGCGAATCACAGAAAGCGATATATCAAACTCTTGATATCTATTACATGATTATAGAATATCTCAGTTTTATTATTCTTTATTGATAAAAAACGATACGAAAAGAAAATACATTTAATGAAACTGAATTCCCATGAAAAACAAAACAAAACAAAAAATTTAGTAACACGTGTTAAGAATGTTATTTATCTCCTTTTTACATTGGAGGTTCTGTTCCTCCATGTAGTATAACGCACTCATAGACGAATCGGATTATTGAGAAGTACATCAGTTGACCAATTGGTTTGATATGATTATGCTCAAGTATATAATTACACAACAAATCCTGTAGACATCGTTGGAGCAATTCTAGAATGAGTACATCAGAAGTTCTTGTTTTAAATGTAATTAGAAGGGGAATATATAATTAAATGACAAAAAGGATACAATTTATATAAAATTACCAAAACATTACAGTTGAAATTACAAATGTTTTGTATTTACGAAAATAGACTGAAATATCTCAAGGCATCTGTGCTTTAATCCTATTCTTCCACAAAATAGTTAGTTTATGAAGAAGCCGGTTAAATTAGTTAGATAGATAAGCATATGGATTTGAAGAAAACGTTATTTACATCTAAAGACTGTTCAGTCATTTCCAGGGAGATGTGAAACAAAAACAAAACAACATTTTAAATTATATATCATAAATGTCATCACTATTTATCTATTCACATCGAAATATAAATCAATATAATAATTAAAAAAAAAAAAAAAAGAACACTTACTTTAGATATCTCATTGTAGTTTTAATCTAGTTGAAATGTCCAAAATGTACAGATGTTTGATGTAAATCATTATCTGAGCTTACTAGAATCCATATAAAGACAAGTAATATAAAGTTGCAACAGAATTTTGTTAATGTTGATACCAATGCTATCATAAAGTAACGGGAATAAATGACTGTTATCTATTTATAATTCCATTTAGATGATATGGTATCCTCTTAGTACAAATCATATGGGACCAAAGACAAGCAGATCAATTGACAAATCACTGTAAACATATTCAACTCATGCGTATAAGTACACCTCAAAACGTGTAAACATAGGTTCAAATATCTAAAAACAATCATTGACAGACGTTTTTGCTGTTTTAAAAGTACAGAAAATCTTAGATTTTATAAACGAATGTATTACCAAATGTGAACCCAAACCAAAACAAATTTTACCGTAAGCTCTATAACAAAACTCCTGAAGAATACATTTGAAATTACAATTGTTTTGAAATTATTTCGACGCTGAAATAGACCGAAGGGTCTCCAGGGATCTGTACTTTAGGCCGATTCTCCCACGACATTTTCCTTATGACTCTAGATGATATAGCTATATATCAATAAAACACAGCTAAGTATCATTTAGAGATGGTAAATAAAAATGTTTGGACAGTAGTTTTAAGAAGTTGATAAAGTATGTGTTACTTACGTATTGTTTTCAAATAAGATCCAGCTAGATATGAAAAAAAACAACAAAAGATAACATCAGTTTACAAATCAACATGTCAAAATAAGTGAAACATTTCATTTAAAAAAATAATATTAGATTTCTCTTTGGGATAAATCCTGATTAACGTGTCAAAATACATCATGTTTCAACCTATTATCAATAACTTTCAATGCTTATTCTATTTAAAAAAAGTTGCGAAAACTTACTCGCTCTCCGCCATTATACGTTAGTGGGACTACGGTATGGATACCGCTACCACAGAAACAAATGATTTCCCATAGTCGACAATGTTAACATTTTTCACTGTCCAGGATGCAGCAAATGAGTTTGCAAGAGCTCATTCTGTGGAGCCATTGTTTGTGTCGCCATTCGTAGCATAAACTATCAACTCATAATTCATAATTGTCTTTCTTTTAATGGTATATATTTTTGCTGGAGTACTCAGTTTTGAGTGCTCAGTTTGTGAGTACTCAGTTTGTGAGTACTCAGTTTGTGAGTGCTCAGTTTTGAGTGCTCAGTTTGTGAGTTCTCTGTTTGTGAGTGCTCAGTCTACGAGGGCTTAGTCTGAGGGAGCTCAGTTTTGAGTGCTCAGTTTGTGAGTACTCTGTTTGTGAGTGCTCTGTTTGTGAGTACTCAGTTTGTGAGTACTCAGTTTGTGAGTGCTCAGTTTGTGAGTACTCAGTTTTGAGTGCTCAGTTTGTGAGAACTCAGTTTTTGAGTGCTCAGTTTATGAGTGCTCAGTTTGACAGAGCGTTCAGTTTGTGGAATTGAGGTTGTGAGTACTCACTATGTGAGAGCTCAGTTTGTGTTATCTCATTTTGTTAGTGCTTAGTCTGTGAGAGCTCAGTTTGCAAGAGCTCATTTTGTGGAGCCATTGTTTGTGTCGCCATTCTTAGCATAAACTATCAACTCATAATTCATAATTGTCTTTCTTTTAATGGTATATCTTTTTGTACAAAGACAAGGACCATGGGGTGATTTCAATCGAATGCACGTACCTATGCCGGATTTTAACTTGGTTACAATAGTTTGATGATTATTTGGCGGTAAGTTGATGTCACTTTGCCGTTAACATGTCCTAATATAGCTCTACAACGATTAGTTAATTGTTACATACAAAGAGTTAAACCATGCAATAAACACTTTAATTAATACTGACGGAAGTCCATTATTCTGGCGGCTCCCAACTGTCACTGTAATAGAATGATAACAACAATAAGAACATAGAATATGTTTTGTTCACAAAGAAAAATCAAGAAAAAGCTATTAGCATGTTATTCACCGCCACAAATTACCAACATTTTAAAACTTACAATGCTTACAATACATAAGTTTTATTTTTACAAAGTCATATAAGAGTTCAATATAAATTTTGACCGCAGTGCAAATAACATTATATTCACGTCTACAGTGAAGTGAAATATTAATATTTAGAATGTTAGTTGATGTTGATTGCAAGAAATTATTTATTAATTTGATTTATTATGTTGAAATGTACATGGACATAAAGTTACATAACTGATCCGTCCAGCCATGTCATACGGCCATGTCATAAATATCGTAAGACACATGTGTAATAGCACTATTATGACGTCACATATAGCTTTGACGTCATATTATCTGTATGACGTCGCATGATTGTTTCAGCAGACGGAAACGTCATATCCGAGCAGGATTTCTACTGTTATATAGATACGAAAAAAAGTTGAGCTTATATTTCTATTAATAAAGGTTATGTGATAAATAGAATCTTACACTCGAGACTATGTGATATAAAATTTATCAAACTCATTAAATAATTTGATATGCCACACGCCTAAAGGATCGAGGCATATCAAATTATTGAACTCGATTGATAAATTTCATATCACAAAGTCACGAGTGTAAGATCCTCTATATATGCCATAACTGGGTGCAAAGTTTGACATTCTATTTTCTTCTTCAATAATCTTTCAAAAACCATACGTGTTGATGAACTGAGCTACGAAAATCATTTATGTACGGACAAACATAAAATATGACTTATTTAAGCGTTTGCATTAATACTGAATTTATGCAATGCAATAATTCTTGTTCTATGCTTTGTGTACAGTACATGCCAGGTGGACATTCCCTTTTCCACTCGTCCACCGACCTAGTCGTACGGCTGTCCACTCTTGTCCACTAGGTGGACATTCAAGTGGACAGCTGAATTTTGTCCACTGGATAGCATTGAAAAGGGAAAGTCCACCTGGCCTGTACTATATATGTTAAGGTGAAACCATACATAAAAAGTTACTTTACAATTACTAATTTCACTGTAATAATCTAAAATTTAAATGGTAGACCAACACTAGGCTTGTTGGCTGACCTTTTGTAGTCGTTATACTGCGTTGTAGACAAAAATATCATGATTTTCGGCAGTACTGCTAAAATGCATTTTAACCTCGTATTTGTTCTAGTAAAAATTAAAACATTTGCATTGTTAGTATTGTAATTGTCAAAAATTCGATAACTTTTGCCGATGAAAAACATATCAAACGCTCTTCTTGATACAGGAGTATGCACATTACTACATTTATAATTTTAAATTAGCGCTCTCAAATTTTAACGCTTGAGGGGAAGGGCATAATCGACTAATTAGCACAATCTTAATTTTGCACAATGACTTTTTTACTACTACATATAAAATGACAAGTTGGCCAAAATTTAGCATTGTATTTGACCGCGCTAAAATTACATTATCTTGAAAATAACTTCACGTGAAATATTCAATTGATGAAAAGAAAAAAATATACAAAGTAAGTATCGTAGCCTTTCAGTGTACATGTAATGTTAGCATAATGTTGTTCATAACACACAATGTGGTGACGTGAGCGAACCAAAAGGAAGTTGACGCTCGACGGACGGAAAAAACCTCTACGAACTCAATAGGTTAGTACTTACGGCCCTGTGATGGCTATACAGATAAAACCTCTAGAATATATACATGTCTTTAGATAAACGACAGAAAATCCAGAAAAATAATAAAAATATATGTATATTGACGTAACTAATTCATGATAATGGCATAAGTTATTATCAATATTTAAATATGCTACGCCCCTGAGGAATGGTATTTTCTCTATGATAACCCGAAACAGACGAATTAGTATTTTGCTTCAGTAACAAAAGTGATTTATTTTACACCATTAAGTTCAATTCAATTCAAGATGATCATATTAAACATAATTAATTGCGTCCACCAAAAGCAAAACAACTTATTTCATATCGTTTTGTGTAAATTAGACATACATTACCATGATAGTAAACAATAATTATTGTTCAAATGATGGGTATCGTTTATGCTTTGTAGGCGGTGGGGCATCTTTAAATTAAATACAATATATTTATAAACTTATACTAAACAAAATTAGTTTTCTCCAATTGTTTATGCGATATATATTTATATTATTTTTCTGAATTTTCTGTCACTTCTCATTGGTCAAAAACACGCCACGTGATCACCGATAAAAAACTATATTGCACGATTTTTCCGGAAGTAGTTTATAGAAAAAGTATATTGCACGGTTATTTTTAGATAACATTATCGTCTACGTTACCAACACGCTTCGTGTTCCTGGCGGTTTGAAACAAACGCTTTGATGACCTGAGTTTGAAGCTTAGCCACCAAATGTGACAGACGACGTTGATTGTTTCGGTTTCTTACAAAAATGATGATGACTTCCAGCTGATGACTACAGTTTAAGCTTTTAAATTTCCAACGTAAACACGGTAGGAGAGTAGGAATAATCGAATAATATTCATTAAGCGTCTGGAGCCATTGAATAGTGGTTTGATGTTTATTTTTTCAAGATTCCACTTAGGCTAGCCTAGTTACAACATTAGGCCTAGCCCTAGGCTAATCCCACTGTATGTATACGAATTTAATGTTACTGAATGGAGTACTAAGCATAAGAGAATGCGTCAAACTGAATCTGTTAATATATGTTTGACGTCGAAGTGGATGATTTCAACGGAGAACAAACTACACATTTAATTGTCTGTCACATTGTGCCCTTAAGACATGGAGCTATATTTATAATGGAGTACATGTACATGTATGCAATTTACAAACACGCATGCACCGGATGCATGTAATAAAAGCGTGAAGTGCATCAATTGATGCTGTTTTCATATGTTGTTTTTTAATTGAACTTGTTACAAAATCATAAGATTGAAACTGTCATCACGAAGCAGAATTTACAATGCGATGCTTACATTGTATTTAGTTTCACACTCATTTCGACATGTAAAAATCCAGAAATATAATAAAACAATTATAGCATTTTGATTTCGGTCAATACATGGTTATATCGACCACAGAAAAAATATCGACCTCGGACTACGTCCTCGGTCAATATTTTTTCTTTGGTCGATATAACCATGTATCAACCTCATCAAAATGCTATATTTGTATAATATATGGCTTAATATAAGTACATTGTATTTGTTTCTGAATCCAATATCTCATGACATGTTTGTTGTACTGTATCCTTGTTAATTAAAATAGCTCTGCTGAGAAAATGAACCTTTAACTGATATCAGGCTTACGACATGTCCAGAGGTTCTCTAAGTGAATAATAGAGATGATTACATATGAATATGCATAGTTGCATATTAATAAAAAGCAAATGGTTAACTTTTAAATTGTTTACAGGCATTCCTAATATACTATACTGTTTGTGATAGATATTTCAGGAGGATATCCATTTTAAAATGTGATAAACCATTTGTCACATTTACCAATCAGCATGCAGAGATATTACATAATAGTTACCTCAATCCCCGAGTAAATAAGCTGTCCTTCTTGGCAGATAGGACGCCATTGCAGATCTAATCGAGAGGAATGCGCACACATCAATTAAGTTAGCTGCTGGGTAATATATTGCTGGATTAAGGAAGTATTTATAACTATATACACCTCTTGTACACATATTGTTCAACCTTTAAACAACTCATTTAAATTTTATTTGGAGGTTTGCCTAGGTTGAAGATTTAGAAGAATTTTTAAAAGGCTGTGAAGTTCTAAAATAAAAAAAATGCAGAATCTTCTAGTCTGGATGGTCAAATAAGATTTATAAATAATAATAATATTAATAAAAAGTCCTGATCAGATGGATACACTGTAGAGTTTTTCAAATGTTTCTGGATAAAATTAGGGATTTTTGTTGTTAGGTCTATGGTTACATAAATGGTAAATTCTCAATTTCACAACTTCTTGGCATTATCACATGTATTCCGAAGCCAAACAAATAGAAATATTTCATAACAAAATGGTATCCAATTTCTTCAGGGACAATAGCTAAAAGATTTTGGGTACAATTTTGAAGTTAGACAAGACAGATTTAAGTTCTGGACAAAATTTGGGTGAGAACACAAAATTAAATAATGGCATCATGCAATACACCGAGGAATATGATATATCCGGTATGTTGTTACATCTCATCTTGTAAAAATCGATTTTTGAAAAAAAACACCTTGTGACTCGCTTTCGAGGAAAAACACAGACTTGTATTTTCGGTATGTACACGTGCATGTCAAGCGATAGTGATATAAAACAGTACAAAGAAATCATTGATGTTCTCATTGACTTGTATACTCAATACTCAAATAAAGGTGACGTTGTTTTGGCGGGAGATTTTAACGGCCAGCTAAATTAATACCCACAAGTGTACACGTGAACGAAAATCTGATCACATGAAAACTCTTAACAATGCAATATCGGTATACGTGCTGTGAACCTATAGCTAGAAAGCGATACCAAAGGATACAAAAACACCTTCATGCCATTCAGAACTATTCTGGACTACATACTTACGAGGGATAATTATGATATAGTAAAAAATGTTACACTATTCTCTACTGCTGATTCCGAAATTGCGTCTGACAATCTGTTCTCCGTTCTCGGGTGATATTGATGTTGTAAATACAACATATTCTATGTACAGTGGCCAGGAAGTCCCATGGTTTAAAGCTGCAACGGAACATTAAATACCATTTCAATTAGAAGTCTGTAACAGGATCGCAGGGCTTGATTTTGGATATTTACTCGCACTACGAATATGGTTAACAAAATACTTAATTTTTCCATGATAATGGCGGCAAAGCGAACTATTCCTATAAAAAAACTACATCATCAACCTTACTGGCATAAGAACGTGAAGCATGCACACGCGATCGCTAGGGAAAAAACGGAAGGATTGGATAATGCACGGTAGACCTTGAGGACGTTCAAATATTTCATATTTACACTACAAATAAGCCAAAGCAAACTTTTGTAGTCAACACGAAAAAACGTATAACAATTACCTGGACAAATGTGATCGCGAACTCGAAGAAACAGCCGAATATGATATACGTGAATTCTGAAAACTAATGTCTAAAAGGAGAAATCAGAAGGATGTTATAGACTAAAATTTGAGCATGTCCGTAACAATCCACATGCCGTTGCTAGTTTTGGAAGGTACTTTGGACGCATATATACCGACAAACGACAAAGCACCTTAAAGAGGAACAAACCAAACTGCTTACTTTCAATGAGATAGAATCCCTGGAATCCTCAATACGTCAACTTAAGCTATCGAAAGCATAGGTAAATTGGACAATGAACATCTCAGATATGGAGGAAAAGAAGTTATTATTTTATTGCAAATTAAATCATTTGGATACATACCGAAAACATGGAAAATGGGAATTTCTATATACATATTTAAACGGATTCATAAACCACTTGACAATTCAGATAGCTACAGACCTGTTTCCTTTTGCCAGTTGCCGGTCCTATACAAACTAGAAAAACTAATACATGTATATGAGAGATTACTACTACAGTGTGGACTGTCATATCCGACATTTTATTATCAACAGCATGGTTTCCAAAAAAAGACTAGAATGTATTACAACGGCATTCAGTGTACAGGAGACAATTGATACCAATCTAAAGTAAAACAGCAAAGTTTAACGGCATTCTTAGATAGATTTTCAGATTATATAGATTTCCAGAAAAAAGGCGGTGCGATTTTCTAAAAGTTGAAACAGATGGAGATAACCGGATTTTTACTAAATGTCATCATCGGCCTACACAGATATTAAAAGTTGTGTTTGCGTTAACAATGTGCCGTCATATTGGTACAATGTGAAATCCGGAGTCCGTCAAGGAGAGAGTTTTCTCCGGATTTTTGTACATATACTTCATGGACAATCTATTACATCAATAAGAAAAAAAGAAATGTGATGCAACGATTGCTGACGACATGACGCTTATCGCGACGAGTCCGAACGCTCTATAGGAAATGCTGAACGCAGCTTCAAATATGCCGGTAGAAATATTAATACAACTATAACTCGAAATTGTCACTCGACAATTTGACGAACTTTTAACCTAAAAGATATTCCGGTCAAGATCATTCATATTAACAAACTTGGTGGCACTTTGCCTCAACGTGCTATAAGTCCAATTTCAGCTTTAAGGCCTTTCAGAACTTCACAAAAAGTCCTTTGAAGATTTTAAGATTGTTAGCCCAAGTGGCCTTGGATATAGGCTAAGGTCAATCATGTTATTAAACTTGTTAACCATTTATTTCAGCATTCTTCATGTCTAATAGTATGTCTCTAAGCCTTCCAGTACTTTAGAAAACGTCATTTAAAATGTTTAGGTTTTTGGACAATATGACCTTAAATGAAGATCAATGTCAATCATATTATCACATTTTGTAGGCATTTGCATGTGTCAGCATGCTACATGCTTAATATCAGGCCTTCTAGATCTTCAAAGAAGTCATTTGAAGGTTTTGGATATTTAACCCATGTCATGAATACAGATCTTCGTAGGCATTTATGTCCTCATACTGCATGTCTAATATCAGGTCTCTTGGCCATCCGGAAATTTGCTTTGTGGTTAACGAGCTACGGCTGTCTCAATGAACTAGATTTTCACAGGATCGTTTTCATAGCTCTGCAATCACAAGAACTCGGTGACTTTGGATGAAGGTCAAGGTCGTTCATTTTTTTATACCTGATAGTTAACTAACTACCTAAACATACTTCATGCACAATATCAAGCCTCTATACTATGTAGCACTTGCCAAGAAGATGGTATCGTGATTTTCACCGAAAACGGCGATTTGCACTGTGAGTCAATGATTGATCGGAAGTTGTCATTTTAGAGAAAAGTATTTATATAACAAAATGTAAGAAATTGGCTCAGTGATTAACGAGTTATGGCTGTCTAGTTTACACGGCCATATTTGATTTTGAGTCGACACCATACTAACAAGAATTCGTTCGGATTGATGGAGTCAGAGAAGATGTTTTAAAACATAATTGTCGAAATTTGCAAAAAAATGTTAGTTAAATATTAATTACGTCATAAAAATAATTGATGGACCAATCTTAAATTTGAAGACATACTGCATCGATGTCATGCAAACAGTTTTGGAAAAATTGAACGATGAAAAAAAATCTAAAAAAGTACATTTGGTGAACATTAAACTCTAGCGAGCTTTTTAACTAGACATATTTTCTGTAAACATATAACAGGAAAAAGTTTTGATTTTAAATATCTCTAATACATAATGAGTTATAGCCTTTTTTGTATCATTAGGTTTTACATCATGGCGACCATATTGAATTGCTTAACCTACTTTATTTTGTTCATGCAACAACTTCCGATTCATGGCTTGAACATACTGAAAAATATGATTTACCATTTGACTGAAAGAGCGTTCACAAACACAGAAGAATAATAATAATAACTAGATTGATCGTGAACAAAACACGTTATTTCAATCCAGATAAGGATATCAACGAAGACACGATTGCTTTAATTCGCTTTCCCTTCTCTTTAATATGATTGAATGAACGAACGAACGAACGAACGCAATCACGAAAGAAAAAAATAACTACCAAACGAACACAAGAATAAAGCGCAATGAACGACCGAAAATAAAAGAATGAATGAATAAAATGATGATTATCTGTATCCAGTTGCACATGGTTATCCAAGTGTCCACCTTCCGTCTGTAAATCTGTCTTTGCACACGTCCTTAAGAACACGTACCTGCATATAACACGAACACATAATCCTAGATATGATTTCATAAGGTCGGACAGACACACCAACAAATGAATTAATGGAGAGACAGACGGACAGATGGATGAATGGAGGATCAGGCACGCACACAATGCGCGCACACGACCAAACAGATACCCAGTCTTTGATAGGAGTAAACATTTGTTAGAACTTTCATCGAAAACGACTATACTTGTGTCGTAAATATCGATATATTTGGTTTTAGTAATACACGAATCGATTGCTTTGACCTAAATGTATGTGAACTGGAATGCATGTCAAGGTCATGCGCTTGTAAGCACTTCAGCTGATGTTTCAAATTGTGTTAATGTAAAATGATATTTAAGCATATTATTCAACATTTTACCACCGTGACATTCAAGAGTGATAACGGTGATATATTAAAAACTTTTGACATTGGTCTATTATGTTACAGACAAAATAGCATGTCTATGAGGCAATCGGTGTTCTACAGCAATTGTACTTTGGTAGCATATGTGACCTGTGTGACCTTGAATATAATCTTAAGGTGAACGAAAAGGAAAACCATTTGTAGGCAGAAATGAATGCTGTACATGTTTCAAATAGGATCAGCTTTAATGGCGTAAAAGAGTCACAAAGTTTTGGCGGTAAAAAAATTGTTTTGATTATTTTACCTAACTATAATTTTGAATGAAGGTCAATGTAAAGCATACCTTCTGTACACATCTGTCCATGCTATCGCTTTGCAAACAATCAAGCATGTCTATATTAAAGGCGCTGAAACCATTAACACTTTTGGCGGCAAAACGCCATTTTTCAAAGGGCTATATCTCCGTCATTTTCGATACAATGACCTTGGTCATAATATGTAACTGGGAGCATGCTCTTTCATATCCAATCTTCAAAACATTTCGATCATTAATTTCATTTTTGATTGAGTTTATATGAACCCCCTAGCGAACTTGTAACCCTGACATATTGTCTGATAACATGTAGTTAGCAAAAAAAAAGTTCAATATGGCGATGTACCCGAATAACGAAACGTACACATTGTGCAGCGTACGGGTATGAAGTAATGAGCGTTTAAAGTTCGTTCGAAAAATGTAGTTTTTTACGTTTGTGACCTTGATCTTGAACATTATCATACAAAATCGAACGTACGTTTCAAGAGCTTGTGTACGTACTTAGGATATCTAAAGTTATGTATCGCAGCTCATTCCGTTCATGTGAAAAAGTATTAAGAAGGTTTTGTGGAAATGATAAGAATAAGAAACAAGAACAATATATTCCCTAATAAGAATAAGAATAGGAAACTTAACAATATGGTTTTTGCCATTTGGTGAAAAAGCAATAATTAAATGCTTGATGATTGCACCCCTTCACCTCATCTTTCCACCCTAGTACAACTAATAGATCTTATGTCGCTCCAAAGTACACGGGAAACGACATCTGCATCATCGTCGGAAAACATAAAGAATCCATACTCATACGCGCTTTCCAGTACCGTCCAGTTTCTGTTCTTAATATCCCCAACCATTACCGCGTGCACATCATTGTTGTCACGGAGATGCACGAGCTGCGTCTTCACGTGCGCCACCGATTCCTCAGGTATGAGTCCAGATGTAATAAACATGGCGTATTTACGTATTCTGACACTACTGTAGGAAGTATGATTATCAACAAACCTCAATACATTGTCCCAGTCGTGTCCCGTCCCTTGTGGATGTTTAATTGTCCTTATCGAGTCCATTATGTACGGTAGATTAGACAATGGGCATCCCTGTATGACGTAATATTTGCTATCAGCAGCTATACTGATAGTGATAGAGTTATTGGTTTGATCGGTGTGGAGTTTGTCAAGAAATTCATGAAGGAAGTTGAGCCTTTTCCTGAAGGTTTTGCTATTCATTGAAGCCGATGTTTCTATTATTATGAGTATGTCAGCGTTGTAGTCCTGTGTACAACCTATTAAAAGAAAATGTTTTAAATTACTGCACAACTGCACACAACACATTTTGAACTAAATCCTATTGTATCTGGTGAAAAAATGAACGTTTATTCAAGGATGTGTTTCTTTCTCTTTTTAGAGCATTTCCTCCGATTGAAAAATAGTTTTGAGAAACAAATCATGTCAGATGTGATCTGAAACATCAAAATAGGACCTTTTTAAACACTAATTCATTTTGTGTCTGATGCAAAATGAACGTTTATTCTAGATATGATCATCCTCGACAATCCATAGGTTCCGATAACATACGATCTCTACATCCCTAGACTATCTCATAGTAAAACTGAAGGCAGGTCAGGATGACAAATGGAAACAATCACAGGCCTGCAAAGATTTCCTTTAA
Source organism: Argopecten irradians irradians (assembly GCA_004382745.1). Taxonomy (NCBI): domain Eukaryota; kingdom Metazoa; phylum Mollusca; class Bivalvia; order Pectinida; family Pectinidae; genus Argopecten; species Argopecten irradians. The sequence goes on from SAYR01044025.1 coordinate 2,661,263, forward strand.
AGAATACAGAGAGAGCGACGCTCAACTTCAAAGCCACACAGTCAACCACAGTGTACCGTTGTCGGTTCTTTGATGTACAAAAAATACAATAGCAGCTCCGTGTTTACCCCGACCTTGGCAGTTTCGTTTATTCGGAAAAAAACGGTTTGACCGTTTGTTTAAGTCATTGTTTCAAGTATAAATCCTGACGGACCTGCACTTTTTTTATACAGGCCTGTGAGAGTTTTGTCAAGGCTTGCCTGAAAACAATATAAAATCACAAGGTCCGTCTTTAATTCATAAACGAACAACTTGGTCCAACCAGTCAAACCGTATAATCGAAAACGGCCATGACTTCGATTTCTCGAAACAAAAGTACAGACTTAAGTCAAAACTTAAGTTTTTCTCCTCATGTAAATAAAATTGACTGAAGTCAGTTTTTGTTTCGAGAAATCGGAGCCTGTTTTCTGATGGCGATCCGCCATCGTTAAGGTATGCAGCGCCATTATTAAAAGTAAGAAGCTATTATAATTAGCAGTTGTTGATGTACCTATTACATCATCCCAATCCTTTGTTATTTACCTGTAAGGTTCCCGTCTTGAAGTTCCCACTGTAAGAGTTGCAACAGTTTGTCCGGATCTGGTGCCAGTAAGTACGAACTATTGAAGGCCACATTCTCCAGTAATGTATGAAATACAGACTTTCCCAGCCCCACGCTAATCACTTTGATACCTCCATATCGACCGGAAAGGTCTCTGGCCTTGCTGATGGCATTGGTTCTGTTATTGACCAACCCGTCACTGACCACAACAACGCATTTCAGTGATGATTGTCTCCCTCCTTTCGTCCACAGGAACAGATCACTACGGGCAGAGGATGGAAATTGAAAACAAAAAAGTTCTTTTGTAGTTTCTTCTCATCAAACGAATACAATTTGTCCGTGCCTTTGTTTGTTACATTTTTTGAGCATGCAGAAAATAAAAAAAAAATAAAAAATGAAACAAGTACATGGTAGCTAAAAGTTATGTTGTGTTATGAAAAGTATCTTAATGGGTGATAGATATATTTTAAAATAATATTAAAGGCTCTCGTTCAAGGAATATCACTGAACACCGGAAGCATTAATACAAAGTTATTTTGTTCATTTTTGTGGTCTAGTCACCAATGAACGAAGGATAAAGGGAATATTACTATAATGTAATATAATCATAAGTGATGTTAATGATTTAAAGGCAGGATATATTAAAAGGTAAATAAAATCATGTGTCCGTTTATTCGATCGTTAATGGCAAGCCTGGTATTAAATTGATATCAATAAGAGAGTAGCAGAGCTCCAAGGATACAAGGTATACGAAGAAAGACAACCCTTACCTTGCCAGCTCTAGCCCGGATTCCATATACGACGTACAGTTCAGATGTGTGATATTCATGACACGCCCATGAACACAGTCCTTTCCATTGCAAGACAGGAAGTCAAAATCAACCCTGGCAGTCTTGGAAAAACTCACAACAGCCACCTGTGTCTCATTCGGAGCTATTTTCAGGTTGTCAGTCACATTGACTATATACTGCAGGATGTTTTTAAAACTTTCAGTCTCGCTGTAGGAAGAGTCTATGACGAAGACTATGTCGGCTACTTTAAGAGGACGAGGCATGTATCCATTGAGTCTGAAGACAAACGTGCCTGTCCGGTTGACGTTTGTCCGGGACACGATCGTCCCGATATCCGGCGTACCCGAACCGTCCACGGCATAGTAGTGGATATGATCCTTTCTAAAGCCGACCTGAAGCGACAAAAATATTTATATAACTAGAATTAAATCCGTATTTTAAATATCAAATCCCCTTTTCGTAGACATGTAGCTGCAATATTGTAGCTCAAAAGACTTTTAGACAAAAATGGTAGAGTTATAGGCTGGGTACGTATACTCGCATAAGAAGACATGCTGATTGGTCACTTGTCATTATTTGACAATTTACGTACCGTACTAGTCACCAAAATGTCAACAAAAACAGTTAACTGATATGTTACAAAAATGGTTACAAGTTGAAATATATGTCAAAAGCAAAACAAAACAAAAAATAAATAAGATAAATAAAAATAGATAAATGATATAACTAAATAAATAAATAATTAAATAAATAAATGAATAAAAATATGTGTGTCATACTGAGATTAGAAAGTCTTAAGACTATTAAGCATACCTGCGCATAGTTGTTCCAAGCAGTAGACGTGTACTGTATTTTATTGTAGTTATAAATAACAAAGGTCAGCATTCCATCTGTTACCAAGACCGCCTGGAAAGTATTACGCTATAAGAAAAGAGACACAACTATGTCAATATACTAATCATCTTTCTTAATTAACTGAGAATAGGCGTCACGTCACAGTTCATGTCCGAAAGTGGAGCAAGACATTTTTTATAAATGCAACTCTGGTCAAAAGTGAATGGGCAATGTCTTATTTTGCCAAAAAATAAAGTCAATTTTAACCTTTGTGCAAAATGGTATACAAAGAATACTACAGATACTAAAAGAGGTCTGATATATGTAATTCATAGGGCACAGTGATCTGCCTTTTTTATATTTACATACACATGTTTTAAAGAAAACACAGAATGTGATTAAAGTATGAAGCTTTCTGTGACCAGAAGTGTGGAGGATAAAACCTTGGGAAATAGTCTGATTTATCTGGAAGATTTTCTCCTCAAACCACCACTTAATACTTTCTCAAGTATATGGCGTTTATAAGTAATGCAATTCTAGTTATGTCCTTTCATAAATACCTTTCAAAATGAAAAGAACTGCTAGTAAGTACTTTGTGTTTCGTCCTATTATAACAAAACAGTTATGCTTAGTACCTCGAGTGTGATGAACGCATGGCTGAAACTAACTACTTGCTACATTTTTATAAACCTGGTGCGCCTCGGTTAGACATCCTCGATACTCCAGGGGTTATTATCACTGACGTTATATCCACCCTTAAACTATCTCCGTAGTCTTCACAGGAAATCTTTGCAGACCTAGGCCTGTGATTGGTCTCTTGAACTGCCTTCAGTTTTACTATGAATTAGCCCAGGGATAACGTCAGTAATAGTAACCCCTGGAGTATCGAGGATGCGGTAAGAGGACAGAGCCAAAACTGGCATTATGTCAATATAGACGATGGAGATCAAAAGAGAGAACATCTCATTTTAAGGATTATATTATGTAATGCGCACGTTTGGGTGTGGATATTTATAGTCATTGAATAACCAAGGTTTATGAATTTGGGTAACCAGGCTTCATTTTCTTTGCTAAAAGTCGCCTCTCTATCAATTTGGAACTTCTCGCCCGCAAAACAACCCTTCGGAACTGGCAAAATAACTGTATTTCCATTTTTATCGATAACCAAGCTTGCGCTTAGTACATGTATTTGCCAAATAAAATTGCGATAATAATTTATCAAATATGTATATGGTACTTCCTTTTTAGTCAACTTTAAAACACTTTAAAGCAAATATTTCAATCCTTGACTGTCTGTGCTTGTATGTAGGAAATAAACCCCATTACTTATATATGCATTTTCCGAACATTATAATTTTTTTTCATGCTTAAACTGATGGTTTGATTACTCTAAATATTTGTTTTGTGCTAATTTTATTTTTTCCAACAACAGCAATATATACAGACAAAACAGTTAAATGAATTATTATATAATTATATAGATTATCACATTCCTTCTAATCATACACATTATTTCTTATCATTCTCACCATATTTGTTATTCACATTTAAGAGCTCATCCTCATCAATCATAATCGTTCCTCATCAACACACTAAAAATTTCCATTCTCATCAGTCATAACCATTCATCGTCACTTTCACCGATCAAATTTTTTCATCATTTGCATTAACTCATAATTTTTACCCTGTTATTCATCGTTTGCATCACTCATTATCATGGCCACCCATCATTAATTAATGCTATAATCGCTCATCATATCATCATCATTATTATTCATCACCATCATCATAATAACTCATCCTTATTTTATTAATCACTCACCATTACCAATATATGCAGTTTTCCTCATTATCAAAAACCTCATCAGCTTCAATCAAATCTTCCTAGTACTAATTATAATTATAAGATATTATTATCAACTACGTTTTATGAAAAAAGTTACAAACTTGTATTCAATTTTAACACATTAATGATTGACGGCAATTAAAATATATGAATACAAACAAATTAAAAGTTTTGATATATCACTTATAAAATGTATTAAAATCGACCTCTTATAGGCATATTATTTATAAATATATTTTCATTTAAAAAATATCGTTATTATATTACCGTTTGTCATAAAAACCTACCTGAATGTTATTTCGGCAATTTGGTATATCCAACCAAGTGACAACCAACATCCAGGAGACGTTGAAGTAACCAAGTTCAGGGAAGTACGATAATATTTCATCTCCGACTCGCTCAAGTTCTTGTCCAGCGGTGACTTCCTTCCAACAAGCTGTCGGCAGCCAATGCCAACATGGATACCAACAATTACTAAGCCAATATGGGGTAAGGCGTGCAACTGCGGGTATTGTACTACCTGGGCTTGGCCAGGTAAAGTTGCCAAACACAAGCAAGCCAGATAAGGTAACCTATATAAAAAAATTAACTGATCAAACCAACTCCTAACTAGTAATAAAATATTTATTTAAAAAGATTATATTTGAAACGCTTTATTTGGTACTTTCTTTATTGCCCTATACAGTCTTAAGCATTGAAGGACCTTGCCATATTATACAATTTGAGTCGACAGAATGTTACATATCTAAGAAGCATCTGACGTTACTATTTCGAGTGTAATAGGAAGGTAATGCTGTAAATGTTGACATTCACGCGTGTATGCTAATTACAAAGGTCGTTTAGTCGCGAAAATTTCCAGTTTACATAATATTTTGTACATGTGTACAAAAATATCAACTTTGTTTGTTGTTAAAACTATGAAAGAGTGCATCTATCGCGAAAATAACAACAACGTGAAAGATTATGTGAATTTAAGCACTCGTGAAAATATTCACGCTTACAGTATACATGTGTATAACTAATTAAAATTTAATGGAACTCCAAGTTTTGTAATATGTATATCAATGAATAAATGAAGCCGCTTAAGTCGACAAAAATTATTTTCTAAAATTAAAAATTCAATTAATTAAAATTTCCATACATTAAAATTGAGTAATACACTGTATTTTTAACGTTAATCCCGTTATTTACATCTTTTATAGTAAAGCCAGCCAAGTTGCTGGAAAAAGTTTTAAAAAAAATTATCGATTTTCTTCTTTTTTTACGCGGAACAGGCCGCTGTGTTTTACACGGAGTAAACCAGTACTGCACTCCTAACAAATGCTCGCTTGTTACCTATCTGCATGTTTAACCTAGCCATAAATTACCACGTTAAACATGCTATGCACTGTCTAGGCCCCGAACGAATCTCAGGCCTATAATTCACCAAACCAAACACGTTTATATATTCATTAAGATTTAAGGGATTGATGACAGTGCATATATTTCGTAAAATATTACAGTACTTGTAATGCACAGAACCGAACACGTACTTATCAGACTTTAGGCTTTAAAATATATATGAAGTCTACGGCTAATGTTACAGACTATTTTTTCAAGAATATTTTAAGCTTTGTTTGTGTGTGTATGTGGGTTTTTTTTCGCAGTCGAACAAAAACCTAAGACTGAACGAAGCTGATTAATAACGCAATCATGATATTGATGATCGTCATTAAAAAAACATTAACGAAGGTTGAACCCGGAAGCATTAAACATAATACTTTCAGCAAATAACTCATAAATAATGTGGTATGAGTATATATTACTTCACACGACGTTATGAAAAAGAGGGATATTTCATCCACGGAGTCACTACACCACGGAGTACTAGGTAAACCGGATTTAGTGACAATCCATTTAGAATATCGCCATTCCCTTATACATTCATATAAAGTAGATTTATAATTGTGTAGAAAATTGTCTTACACAGGAAGTTATAAATAAACACAATAGGAGAGGACTTATATAGGTTTAGGCCATAGTTGTGTTTTTTTTATGTTTCGCGCCCGCATGCTGGTAGGTTTTTGGTCTGTTGAGTGAAAAAAAACAAACTCAAACATTTTTTTCCGAACTGGGAAATAAAAGAGGTGTGTAACAGTAAATAATGTTTCCTACAATTTCCATAAATATAAGAAAAGTTTAAGAAAAATAAAATGACGAAAAAAAAAAAAGAAAAAAAAAAACCATAACTACGGCCTTAGCCTGTTGCCCTATCCTATTGACTTTTATCAATGAAATTGGTTGAAATGAAATGCAACAACAGTGTCTTTCCTCCTTCCTACCGCTTAAAATTTACATCGACAAAATATCTTAATAGTATGCAAAAGCTTGAATGAAATTAACACTTACCCACACGTTGTTATATCTAAATCCAAAGAAGTCAAAATCAGTACCAAGTTCTAGGTTCCGTGGCGATTGGATCATAGAAATATTGAAACAATGCTGAGTGTCATAGAATTCCGTAAGAGGAACTGAACCATGTCCGTAATGCCAGGTATGGAGGATAATATACGCAGCTACTAGCCAGGTAAGATGTGTCATTTTGGCTCAGTTTATTGTCACAAACAGCCGGATATGTAATCTGATGTAATCGGTACGCGTTTGAGGAAACTAAGACTCATACGACATTTGATATTGACATTGCGACAGAAAATCAATACACGAAGCTGACAATGCAGTGTTTTACATAACGAAAGGATTAGAATGTTGATAGAGGACGAATAAAAAAAATAAAATAAAATGGCTGATTCGACAAGGGAATGTCTCAAGAACGATTCCTGAAATACTGTTATTTTTTTCATCTTAATTGAATTATTTAAAAGAAACTTGCATTGTCAACTTTAACCAGCGGCTATGGATATAAGATTACACAATCCACTTATATATTGTCTTGAAGAAAGTAGTAAGTACGACAGGGGAGGTAATTTTGGACATTGTGATTTATTGTTAAGGAGGAAGGGATATTGTAGTTATTGTTAGATACTAAGAGCTATTTATAAATTGTATGCAAGAGACAACAGACTCAAGGACGTTACTTCGGATGAGAAGTCACAACAGAAATAATTCGCAACCTATTAAAACTATCTTTTAAAATCTAGAATTTAATTTGTTTATGGCAAACCGTCAATCAAATACAGGAGAGATTTATAGACAAGTTGCCTGTTACCCGATTACCATTGTTGGCAATATCTGCACTAAAATATTACAAAATCGAAATAATCACATACTGCATAGTTGTTGAAAACGAACTTTGTTCGCGTTACTTAATTTTGTGATATCCTTCTTAAAATAAGTTTGCGAAGATGATTATTCACGCATTTCAAATTTGATTGCTATTTTGATATATGGGTGTACATATTAATTCGCGCAGAAAAAAAAACTCTCTCGAATTTACTTTGATTGCTGATTTTGCGAAAGTAAATCGCACGTGAAAGAAAGGTGTTACTGTACTTTGTATAGGATTTCGTAATATAAAACTTTCAGGATTTTATCTTTATACTAATTGACGAAGATAACATTACATGAATTCTCAATTTCTAACAATAATGAGACAGACTAGTTGAATTAACCCTAGAACTTTTTATATAAATCTTATTATGCAATCATTCAAATTATACGTCTGAACAGGTGCGCACACGACTACAATGCTGATATTCTGATAATGATGGAATCATTGGCTACTTCGCAATGCAACAGAAATTTCAAGAAGGGACTTATATTTTCTACAAGAATTTCTCGAAAATTCCACCCCGATCACACTAATAACCTAATTACTATCAGTATAGCTGCTGAAACCACGGGTTACGTCATACAGGGATGTCCATTGCCTAATCTACCGTACAAAATGCACTCAATGAAGACAGTAAGACCATCACAAGGTATGGAACACGACTGGGACAATGTATTGAGGTTTGTTGATAACAATTACTTCACGCCATGTTCATAACACCTGGGCTCATATCGAAGGAATCGGTGGCGCACGTGAAGACGCAGCTCGTGCATCTCCGTGACAACAACGATGTGTACGTGAAAATCGTTGGATACACTAAGAACACAAATTGGACAATACAAAAGTATACGAGTATGGATTCTTCAAATTCTCTAACGATGACGTAGAACAACATTTAATCTGTCAGTTACGCTAACGTAGATACATAGTGTAAGGTTCCACCGTTGCATTCTGTTTCTGCCTATTACAGAGTTTGCTCCCTTGCGGGTAGGTATCCGTGGTGACGTCATTATTTTTGGGGACAACTCACGTCGTTTATGGCGTTATACTCGCAAACACATGATGTCACAATCGATACCTACCCGAAAGGGCAGATAACTCTGTAATATGCAAATACTAAATACAGAATAAGTGATGGAGGTGATTGGCATTCATACACTAGCCGCCCTCGGATGTAACTGTCTTCCATTGATCTCGGATGTGATACGAGAGTATCGATTTTGAATTTACGGGACTACTTTCATATTTGACACCGAGGACCCTATCCTTCGAAAAGCATCCGTTCTTCAATGCTCCGAGTTTCTGAGTTATTCGCCTCGCAGGACAAAAAGTTACAATCAACTTTTTAAAATAAGGCTATAGTAGTTTAATATTTCAATAACTAGTCATTCTCTTACGCGCACGTAATGCCTAAATAGATTTTCAAATAAAATCTTATCTTACATATTCTTACATTTATATGAATTATATCCTAGGTCATTTTATACATCTGCGGAGTTCGTTTCAAAACATCCTATCATGGTAATTTCAGAGTGCAAAGGTCAGGAAGTGAAAATGAATATTTCATTGTTTAAGTCCTAATGAAATTGTATTTTAGCATTGTAATCCTATAATCATCATTTTGTGAATTTAAATTCCGCAAACAGATGAAAAATAGAAGTAGGTTGTAGTAACCTTGTGTCGCATTACTTTCATTTTACAAAAAATGGAATCTTATAACTTCATGTAACCTCATCATAGTGATATTACACATGTGTCTTACGATATTTTATATCAAAAATATATGTCATAACCAATAAATAAATAAATAAATAAATAAATAAATAAATAAAAAGGTAAATAATTAAAAATAAATAAATCAATCAATCAATCAATAGTTGAATGAAAAAAAAAAATATAAATCAAAATATGTGTATCAAACTGAGATTGGAAAGTCATAAGACTATTAAGCATACTTGCGCATAGTTGTTCCAAGCAGTAGACGTGTACTGTATTTTATTGTAGTTATAAATAACAAAAGTCAGCATTCCATCTGTTACCAAGACCGCTTGGAAAGTATTACGCTATAAGAAAAAGAGTCGCAATTATGTCAAAATACAATCATCTGTATTAGAATAGGCGTCACTTTACAGTACATGTCCGAAAGTGGAGCTAGACATTTTTTTATAAATGCAACCCTGGTCAAAAGTGAAATGGCAATGACGTATTTTGCCAAAAACATTATCAATTTTTACATTTGTCCAAAATGGTATATACAGTATAGCAAGCAAGCTTTTCAGATACTAAAATAGGTCAAATATAAATTATTGGGCACGGTGATCTGAATTTGTTGCATAATATACACATGTATCATACACATCATTATCATTATTCACCATCATCGTAACTTATTTTAATAATCACTCGTCATTACCAACATATGCAGTTATCTTCATTATCAAAAACCACATCAGCTTCAATCAAATCTTCCTAGTACTAATTATAATTATAAGATATATCAACTACGTTTTATGAAAAAGGTTATAAACTTGTGTTCAATTTTAACACATTAATGATTGACGGCAATTAAAATATGAATACAAACAAATTAAAAGTTTTGAGATATCACTTATAAAATGTATTAAAATGTAGCTTTTATAGGCATATTATTTATAAATATATTTTCATTTTAAAAATATCATTGCCGTTAGAAATATATTACATTACCGTTTGTCATAAAAACCTAGCTACCTGAATGTCATTTCGGCAATTTGGTATATTCATCCAAGTGACAACCAACATCCAGGAGACGTTGAAGTTACCAAGTTCAGGGAAGTACGATAATATTTCATCTCCGACTCGCTTAAGTTCTTGTCCTGTGGTGACTTCGTTCCAACAGGCTGTCGGCAGACAATGCCAACCTGGATTCCAACAATTACTAAGCCAATAAGGGGTAAGGTGTGCAACTTCGGGTATTGGACTACCTGGGCTCGGCCAGGAAATGTTTTTGCCAAACACAAGCAAGCCAGTGATGGTAACCTATATAAAAAGAAATTAACTGATCGAACCAATTCCTAATAACTAATCAAAGATTCATTAAAAAAAGATTGATATTTGAAACGCTTTATTTGGTCCTTTCTTTATTGCCCTATACAGTCTTAAGCATTGAAGGACCTTGCCATATTATACAATGTTAAGAGCCGACAGAATGTATGTCAGATATCTAAGAAACATCTGACGCTACTATTTCGAGTGTAATAGGGACCGCAGAATCAAACCAAAAATAGATTCCTGGAAATCCCCTTTTGGGCACAAGATTTCATAGAGAGGTGAATGTTTCGGAGCCTGCTGATTGGGTATTCAGGCGCATCAGTTTCAAATGTTTAATGTGTGGGTTGGGCAATACATGTAGATGTAAAATATGTAAAAGAATTTTAAAATTTCTGTCAAGTGTGTGTCTGACAGGGGAAGGTAATCAATATTGGAATTTCATGAATATTTTGGTCAATTTTTGGCGCGGAATTCAACATAAGATGGAACTCCCAACATAAAAGTTTAGCAAGATGGTAGATCTTTATTTCTTTTCATTCACAGGTATGCCAGATGCCATTCTTCAAAATTAGTGACAGGTGACCAGACTTGAAAACTCCATTTAACAATGGCAAACGTTAATATATCGTATATAGCGAAATCATTTGGTTCTGCGGTCTCTAATAGGAAGACAATACTGTAAATGTGGACATTCACGCGAGGGCGATATTTATGCTAATTACGATGGTCGTTTGGTCACGAAAATTTCCAGCTTACATGATATTTGTACATGTGTACAAAAATATCAACTTTCTTTGTTGTTAAAACTATGAAAGAGTGTATCTATCACGAAAATAACAACACCGTGAAAGTTTTATACATGCAAATCGCGAATTTAAGCACCCATGAAAATATTCACGCTTACTGTATATAACAAATTAAAATTCAATGGTACTCCAAGTTTTGTAATATGTACATCAATGAATAAATGAAGCCGCTTTAGTCGACAAAAATTATTTTCTAAAATTAAAAATTCAATTAATTCAAATTTCCATACATTAAAATTGAGTAATACACTGTATTTTTAACGTTAATACCATTGTTTACATCTTTAATAGTAAAGCCAGCCCAGTTGCTGGAAAAAGAATTTAAAAAAAATATCGAGTTTTTTTTTTGGACGCGGTGACGTGACGAGAAAGTATAGCATGTGACAGGCCGCTGTGTATTACACGGAGTAAACCAGTATTGCACTCCTTACAACTGCTGGCTATGTTACCTCTGCATGTTTAATCTAACCATAAATTACCACGTTGAACATGCCATGTACTGTCCAGGCCCCGAACGAAACTCAGGCCTATAATTCACCAAACCAAACACGATAACAAATTCATAAGATTTAAGAGTTTGATGACAGTGCATATATTTAGTAATATAGTACAGTGCTTGTAATGCACAGAACCGAACACGTACAAAGAAGACTTTAGGTTTTAAAATATATATGAAGTCCATGGCTAATGTTACAGACTATTTGTTCAAGAATATTTTAAGCTTTGTTTGTGTGTGTGTTTTTTTTTCGCGGTCGAACACAAACCTAAGACTGAACGAAGCTGATTAATAACGCAATCATGATATTGATGATCGTCATTAAAAAAACATTAACGAAGGTTGAACCCGGAAGCATTAAACATAATACTTTCAGCAAATAACTCATAAATAATGTGGTATGGGTAATATTTACTTCACACGACGTTATGAAAAAAGAGGGATATTTCATCCACGGAGTCACTACACCACGGAGTACTAGGTAAACCGGATTTAATGACAATCCATGTAGAATATCCCTATCCCTTATACATTCATATAAAGTAGATTTATAATTGTGTAGAAAATTGTCTTACACAGGAAGCTATAAATAAACACAATAGGAGAGGACTTATATAGGTTTAGGCCATAGTTGTGTTTTTTATGTTTTGCGCCCGCATGCTGGTAGGTTTTTGGTCTGTTGAGTGAAAAAAACAAACTCAAACATTTTTTTCCGAACTGGAAAATAAAAGAGGTGTGTAACAGTAAATAATGTTTCCTACAATTTCCATAGATATAAGAAAAGTTTAAGAAAAATTAAAATGACGAAAAAAAGAAAAAAAAAACCATAACTATGCCTTAGCCTGTTTGCCCTATCCTATTGACTTTTATCAATGAAATTGGTTGAAATGAAATGCAACAACAGTGTCTTTCTCCTTCCTACCGCTTAAAATTTACATCGACAAAATATCGAATAGTATGCAAAAGCTTGAATTAAATTAACACTTACCCCACGTTGTATATATCTAAATCCAAAGAAGTCAAAATCAGTACCAAGTTCTAGGTTCCGTGGCGATTGGATCATAGAAATATTGAAACAATGCTGAGTGTCATAGAATTCCGTAAGAGGAACTGAACCATGTCCGTAATGCCAGGTATGGAGGATAGCATACGCAGCTACTAGCCAGGTAAGATGTGCCATTTTTGCTCAGTTTACAGTCACAAACAGCCGGATGTGTAATGTGATGTAATCGGTACAAGTTAGGGGAAACTCAGACTCGTACGACATTTGATATTGACATTGTGACAGAAAATCAATACACGAAGCTGACAATGCAGTGTTTATCATAACGAAAGGATTGGAATGTTGGTAGAGAGAGAATAAAAAAATAAAAATAAATAAAACGGCTGATTCGATATGAGAATGTCTCAAGAACCAATCCTGAAATACTGTTATTTTTTCCATCTTAATTGAATTATTTAAAAGAAACTTGCATTGTCAGCTTTAACCAGCGGCTATGGATATAAGATTACACAATCCACTTATATATTGTCTTGAAGAAAGTAGTAAGTACGACAGGGGAGGTAATTTTGGACATTGTGATTTATTGTCAAGGAAGAAGGGGTATTGTAGTTATTGTAAGATACTAAGAGCTATTTATAAATTGTATGCAAGAGACAATAGATTCAAGGAAGTGACTTCGGATGAGAAGTCACAACAGTAATAATTCGCAACCAATTAAAACTATCTTTAAATATCTTGAATTTAATTTGTTTATGGCAAACCGTCAATCAAATACAGGAGAGATCTGTAGACATGTTTCATGTTACCTAATTACCATTGTTGCCAACATCTGCTCAAAAATATAATAAGAAATCGAAATCACATACTGAATAGTTATTGAAAACGAACTTTTTTCGCGTTACTTAATTTTGTGATATCCTTCTTAAAATAAGTTTGCGAAGATGAAAATTCGCGCATTTCAAATTTGATTGCTTTTTTTTAAATATATGGGTGTACATATTATTTCGCGCAGAAAAACTCTCTCGAATTTACTTTGATTGCTGAATTTGCGAAAGTAAATCGCACGCGAAAGAAAGGTGTTTACTGTATTTTGTATAGGATTTCGTAATATAAAAAAATCAGGTTTTTATCTTTTTATAAATTGACGAGGATAACATTACATAAATTCTCAATTTCTAACAATAATGAGTCAGACTAGTTTAATTAACCCTAGAACTTATTTTATAAATCGTATTATTCAATCATTCAAATTATACGTCTGAACAGGTGCGCACACGATTACAATGCTGATATCCTTATAATGATGGAAGCATTGGCTTCTTCGATATGCAACAAATATTTCAGGAAGGGACTTAATTTTCTACAAGAATTTCTCGAAAAAATCCACACCTATCACACAAATAACTTATTGCTATCAGTATAACTGCTGAAACCACGGATTACGTCATACAGGGATGTCCATTGTCTAATCTACCGTACATAATGGACTCAATGAAGACAGTA